>CM021107.1:72006127-72290431 GCA_007115665.2 Sequoiadendron giganteum
TAGTTGAAATGAGAAATAAGGTGGGAATGATGGACAGATGGATTGCTAGATTAAATCAAGAAGTAGAAGATTTTCTTGTTGAAAGTTGCAAAGCTCATGAGGGGGCTTTATAATTGGTTAATGATATGGTTACACATGCTGAAAATATTAGAAAACAAGAGGAATATACAAAGCATGCAAGAAAGTTGAAAGATATCAATAAGCTGCCAATGCAAATGTTGTTGGAACAGTCCATCCTTGAGGAGGACAATGCAGATTTCATTGAAAAGACCATCAACATCATTAGATTCTTGTCTTCATTCATTTATGGGAACAAGAATGAGGTGCAATAGGCTGGAAAGGATCTTCATGAGAAAATTGAGGAATTGGGAGAAAATATTGCTATACTTGTTAATGAAGACATCCCTGTGATAGATGGCCTCCTCCTTGATAAAATCAAGGAGAAATGGAATAGTAGATTTGAGGAGGTAATGCAAAAATGGGATGATGGTGATGACCTCTTGATGGATAAGCTCATGGATATCAAGGAAGAAATAAAGGTTGCTAGAAGGGATCTTATTAAACTTGGAGATATGCAAGATTTTTCCTCTGTTGAACTGAAGAGAATAAAGTTTGAAGATAGTTGGGTAGATGGGCTGGATATAGATGTGCTCCAACAAGTGTTTTCAAATTATGATGAGTATCTACTTGAATAGAAAACATAGGAATGAAGTGTCAGTGATATGTCCCTTTACAAGAAGAGCATCAAAAAGGCATGGCTAGTTGGACAATTTCCCTTCCTATTTTCCAGGATCATGACAGGAGTGCAACTGAAGGTACCAATTGTTCTATATTCCCCTTCCTAAGTGTATATTTTGATAGGAGGTCCTCAATCAATAACTAAAGATCAAAATGGACACTCATCCTACATTGCCCCAGTCTCCCCATGATTTGTGGCTCTAAATTTTTGATGAGAGGAAATAGTGCAAAAGTTGCCTATATGTAGAATTTCTCTTCATTTTCTAAAGGTTGGCTCATTGAATCAAGGATTAGCCACCTAAAGATAGATCTAGGATAGTTTATAGTGTTCAGAAGCTTTTTACAATTTTTATGCAAAGAAAGTTAGACATTTTACAAATTTTTAATACAATTGATGTTATTTTAAGAATTAGTTTTAATGATAATCTTGATGAACCATAGTCATTCTTATGCTAGTGAATGTTGTGCATAAATGTCTCTTATTTTATGAAAATCAATAGAAGATTCCAAATCAGAGACTATTTCATTGAGTTATCTATGAATGATATTTCTTTGCGTTTGTTGATCTATGAATTAATAATGAGATAGTGATGATTTCTTATCTGATTTTGAATTTTAATGATGTTGGATGGTTGTATGTTTTAAATTAGCCCTATGAATGAATGCAATGGTGTAGAATCATCTGTGGATTGTATCATTTAATTGTTTTAGTTTTTTAGAAGGAATGCTCATTGTGAAATGTATATGTTTGAATTGAAAGGAGTTTACATTTATATTTGTTGTCATACGCTCTATTCTATCTTTTTTTATTTATTTACACCCCCCAAACATTAAGATTATTTTGCATTATGTAGTTTGTACCCCTTTACCAGTAGACCCCTTGAATATTATAGTTGCATAGGCCACTGAATGACATCAACACAATTGAGAACCAACTACAGAGACCTTGGAAGATAGGTGGCTATAGGTTATCTATCTTTTTCAGGAGAAATAGGGTAGTAATAATTTTCTTTAACGTTGCTGTTTTATTTTGACCATCAATAGAACTAGCACTAGAAAGAGGGCTTGAAAGAAAAAAATGGAGTGAATCAAGTCATTTTCACTAGAAAGGTTCAGAAAAATTCTCAGATCCTCTGCAAATCTTGACCCATTTCTCAAAATACGAGCACCTACTAGACCCAGGACTCATAGGGATTTAACACCACCACCCACTCCACTTGTATTTCCACCAATATTACCGCTCACATAGCCAAATCCACCGCCACCCATAGCGTTATTTATAAATAACCCTTTCCCATTAGGAATCATTCTTGGTGGCGTTCATGAGATTCCTAAGAATCTTGAGAAATTATATCCTAGGTACTCCCATGGAGAGTCACGAACTGCTAAAGAGCACATACAGGCATTTAAAGATTCTTGTACACGATCTTAGATAACTCATCATGACATTGCATGTTTATTGTTTCCCTATTCCTTAGGGGATTTGGCCTATAATTGGTATCTAAACTTACGCACTAGATCCATCCTAGGTTGGGAAAACTTGGAGGATGCCTTTGTCAATCAATTATAGGTCTATGTAGATCCAACTATCTTATATCACTAGTTTTCCATGATTAGGAAGGAACCACATGAGCCATTACCCCTCTTCAATACACATTTCAAAAGAATGTATAGACAGTTGCAATATCCTTATCTGGTGGTCGAAAGAATTGCCATTAGATCTTACCTGAAAGCCATAGACCCGCTCATCAATTTATTTCTCTAAAGAACTTATCTTGCAGAAAATATTGATTCATTGTCCAAGGTGTATCACCTTGCCATTAAGTTGCAACAATAGATAAGCTTGCAATCTTATAGCCTCAGAGGATTTTTTCCTCCCTTGGGATACCCTCTGATGCCTAATCTGAGTCCATTGTTCAATACAATCCCAGGGATATCCCACTTTTCTTATGGACCCTTAGCTAAGATACAAATGTCTTCCCTACAACCATGGGTTAATGGGTTTTATTCTAGATCCATCCCTACAGGCTCAGAACTCACCTAATTTCACTAGAGGATCCAATTTTGTAGCTCACTCACCCATTGTAAATTCTATAGAATGTGAACGTACCAGCCAATTGAATTCAAAGGTAGAAACTTTGAAGAAAACTTTATCTCAAGTGACTAATGAAATGGTCCAACTGAAGCTAAACCCCTCTCAAGGCCAAAATCAAAATCAAGGAAACTAGGATCAAGGATACCAAAATTAAGGTTATCAAAACTAGGGAGGGTTTTCTAATCAAAACAATTATACTAATCAGAACCAAAGAAATTATCAAGGTCAAAACTTCCCCAATCAAAACTATCAAAACAAAAATAGGGGATATAATCAGAATTCAAACAATCATAGGCAATGGAATACTGGACCAAACAATGGGAGAGTCCCCCATAATTATCAGTCTTGTGAAGAAAATCCTCACACTACAAATGTTGTAGATTTGAATCTCATGATGAACTAGTGAAGGCTACATGACATTGTTGTGCACTTTGAGGTTAATTACCCCAAAATGGAAAAGGTTGTCAAGATAGCACAAGCAAAATCCCACCCACCATAAGGAAATCCTCACCAAGGTAATGGATCAGTGGATACATCCATGAATTTTGAGACCATTGATGAATGATACTAGTTTCCTATGTAGGGAGAGACCGAGCCGAAGGAGGATAGCTACGATGCTCAAGCCTTTCAAACCAAGGGAGGCCATTTTTTGAGCAATAAAAAAAAGGGGTTGTTTACTACATCTGCTCCTCCTAACACGATGGTTCCTCTGAACCAGAATGCTAAAAAAAATCCACATCCACCAAAAGGCCCATCAAATTCACAAAAAAAAGGTAATTTTGCTTCTATTCCTTGGTTTCTTAGGAATAAGGATATAGAATTTGATTTTGTTCCAGAGATGCAGAAATAGAGGACTTCTCTATCATTTTTTGACATTCTGAAGTGGTGTCCTACCCAATGTGATACTGTACTAAAATCCTTGGAGGAGGAAAATAAATCAAAAGGAAAGAATAAGGCAACTCCAACCAATGACATGAATGCAGCCCTATATAGAGGTAAGACAAGGACACCCCCATTTCTTTTGAGCTTGAGGATTTATAGAAAGAATCTACACAACTCTCTCTTAGATTCCAGAGCCTCGGGTAATTTCATGCCCTTCTCAATTTGTAAAAAGTTAGGTTTAAGTCTAGTTCAGACTCACAAGAAAGTGATATAGTTAGATAAAACTGAGGCCAATGTCGTTGGTGAATTAAAAAATGTGCATGTACAAATTGGATTAGACCCATGGATCTAGACATATATAGACATTCAGGTGACTGATATACCTGAAACATATGACATGTTGCTCAACCGAGACTTAAAGAAAAGTCTTGGGGGTTATCTTTACCTTGATTTATCACACATTTGGCTCCCATGGAAAGGGGTGGCTACCCATATTAGAATAGAAAGTGGACCTTGGTTAAAACATATGATCACAAAATATGATTGTCCTAATGAGTTAGCATGTTTAGAAACTGAGATAGGAGTGTATAGGAGAGAAGAAGAAATTATGACCTTCTCAATGGTCAACCTTGAACACTCATAGCTTTTGGAACCTAGGGAAGATATGACCACGATTAATCACCAAGTTCTAATGAGTAAATTGCAACAAGACAGGCTAGTCTTAGGAGATGACATGGATTTATGGAGTCTGTTACTCCAAAAATGGTGTAGGGTCCATTACCAGAGTCATTCTGAGTTGACATGTCAAGCTTGTGTTGAAATATTAAATCATGTCTATCAGTCAGACGACAATTTTGAAACCCACCCTAGAATACTTTCGAGTCAATTCCCATTTGAGGTTAGAGATGCAACTATCCTAATAAGGAACATTCATACCAAAGATTAAGTCACCTCCCATGTTGTACAGACTGAGGTCTTATTGTTTGATTCACATGATGACACTAAGCAATCTCAGAAGTTGATCGACATAACCGCCCTACTAATCTTCCAATCCCCAAGGGATTGATCAAAAAGTTGACCAACTCTGGGAGTGTTGATCAAGGAAAGATGTAATGAATAGTACTTGCACAAGTTATGAATCTGAGTGAGGTACCCAATTGACACCATTTGCACCAAAATCCTTAGCCTAACATGATAAACTAGTATGAGCCGCTAGTTACTCATCCCAAACAAACACCCACGACTCACCTCAAGAAGGAAACCCCAACCCCAAACCAGCTTTGGAATCTTAAGTTTGATTTATCTAAGTCTAAAATAGGGAGCGGAGTTGGAGTTGAGTTAACAAAACCGAAAGAGAAAACATTTTTTTCTTCTTATAGGTTGCAATTTGGCTACACTAATAACATTGCAGAGTAGAAGCACTTGCCAGAGGACTGATGTTTGCGCATCAGAAGAAGATCATAGCTCTGATGATCATGGGAGACTCCAAGGTAATATTTAAACAAGTGTGTAGTCAATATACATTTCATAATAAGAGGTAGGTTGTGTACAAGAACAAGGTATGGAATCTTATAGAAGATTTTGATGCTTTTGGAATGAAGTTGATTCCTAGAGAAGAGAATTAGATCACAGATGCACTGGATGTTGATGTGAATACTTTGGAGCCCATGCAGGATTCCAAGCTAAAAATATTCTTTGTGGAATTAGTGTCCATCCATGTTGTTCCTGACAAAGCCAAAAATTTCCAAGTGTTTGATGATGATCAACATATTCTTTCTTTCCTCGCAAGTTTAGAAGTGTTTGAAGGTCAGATTATTGATGAATTTGATCAAGATCAAGGAGACTGGGATCCAAAAAATTGCGATGTGGAAGGCATAATCAACTTGAAATCTAACAATATTCATGGGGGAATGGTGGCCTTGGAGAGAATCTTTGATTCTAATCCTCGAGCTCTTGAGAAATTGCTCGCAAATGATGGAGGGAAATATGAGTCATACAACTTGGAAAACTCAGGGCCAGAGAAGAATATTTTTATTGGTAAAACCTATCCCAAGGAAATCAGAGAAAAAATCTTGGGAGTATTGAAAATAGACATCACAGCCATAGCCTAGGGATATGAAGACTTGAAGACTTTTGACACTTCAATAATCATGCACACCATCTTGTTGAAGCCTGAAGCAAAGTCATTCTGACAGAAGTAACACCCAGTCAATGCTCTCATCAAACCTCTGATTCTCAAAGAGGTATATAAGTTTCTCTTGGCGAGGATAATTTTTCCAGTAAGGCACTCAACGAGGGTTGCTAATCTAGTCCCCATTCATAAGAAGAGTGGGGAAATCAGGCTATGTGTTGACTTCAAAAATTTGAATAAAGCTCAAAGAAGGACAATTATCCACTCCCTTTCATTGATGAGGTGCTACAAATAGTGAATGGTTCACAAATGATGTCATTCTTAGATGGATATTGGGGATACAGTCAAGTGTTGGTCAACCATGAAAATAGAATGAAAACTTCCTTCACTACCAAGTGGGGGACATTTTCTTACCGAAGGATGCCATTCGGTCTTATTAATGTTGGAGCCACCTTTCAACGAGAAATGGACATGGCCTTAAAAGATATAGTAGGAAAATGAATTATCATCTACATGGATGATCTCACTATTTTCTCCAAGAATAGAGAAAACCATGTTGTAGACCTGTCAAAGGTCTTTCAAAAGTGCATAAGATATGGTGTGTGTCTCAATCCGAAGAAGTGTGTATTCGGGGTTTCGAAAGGGAAGCTCCTGGGTCACATAATATCAGAGCGGGGAATATCCATTGACCCCGATTGGGTAGAGTCCATTCTCAAGTTGACCATGCCACGTAGTAAAAAGGAAATGAGATCTTTCTTTGGGAAGATAAATTTTGTAAGAAAATTTATAACTGGGTTTGTGGAGATCGTCAAACCCCTAAATGAAATGATGAAAAAGGATGCAAAGATCGAATGGAGTAATGAGGAAAAGGCTACCTTCACATAGATCAAGCAGTCTATTACAAAGGCACCTATTTTGACTATCCCTGACTACTCACTTCCCTTTTATATTTATTCCTTTGCATTTGACCATTCATGTGTTGTTGTCTTGACACAACAAAAAGGTGAGGGAGATGAACGACCTATCACTTTCATGAGCTCCCCATTCAATAATTTTGAAGTCAGGTATCCACCTTTAGAAAAGCAGGATTTTGCATTGGTACGAGTTGTTAATAAGTTCAGGCACTATATCCTCCACAGTCAAGTTACTGCCATAGTTCCTAACCCTGTCATAAAGTCTCTTCTGATGTAGAGCGAATTGGGAGAAAGGAGATGGAAGTGGATGGCCATTCTATAGGAGTTTGACCTTGAGATACATCCCATGAAGCTGGTACAAGGAAAAGTCCTTTCCAAATCCATAACAGGTGTAGATCCTAATATTACATGCCAGTAGTATACAATGCAATCGTTCACAAATGACCCTTGGTATGCAGACCTGATTTCTCTGTTGCTGAATAATAAGTGTCTTGATGGAATGAATGCTACACAAAAGAGGGCATTGAGATTAAAAGTTCTCATTATATGATCAAAGGAGGAGCTTTGTTCAGAAAGAACTTTGAAGGTATCTATCTACACTATTTGGATCAGCAATAATCAAAGCATGCCATTTTGGAATTTCATGGTAGATATGGTACTAGGCATAGTTTTGTTGATGCCTTGGCACATCACATTTTAAGATATGGAATTTTATTGGCCTCATGTGTTTAGAGATTCCAACCAGCATGTCAGGACATGTCATACATTTCAAACATCAACATCAAGAGAATGCAATCCAACAATGCCCCTGCAACCTATTTACGAGGTAAAACCATTCGCCCAATGGGCATTAGATTTTTTTGGGGTAATTAATCTGAATTATTCTATAAGTCACAAGTTCATTTTGACTATGATGGATTATTGTACGCATTGGACTAAAGCACAATTTTGCAAAAATTACACCACTAACATTGTGATCAAGTTCCTTGATGAGTGTATCATCACCATGTTTGGAGTGTCATTTTCTCTGGTATGTGATAACGACCCTGCTTTCTCTTCCACTCAGTTTATTCAATGGGAATTTAAACATAAAATTGTGTTAAAATATTCCTCTTATTACTATCCATAGGGGAATGTGTTATAAAAGTCTACCAATAAGAATTTTTTAGAGGTCATTAAGAAGTTGTTAGAGAGTAATCCTAGGGATTGGCACACACAACTAAGATTTTCCTTATGGGAAGATAGGACTAGAATCAAAGTTGCCTTAGGGAATTCTCCATTTAAGTTAGTCTATGGCCAAGAACTAGTCTTTCCTATCCACCTACAGATTCTGATTCTATATTTTATGCAGGAATTTTATTCTCAAGATGATAGGATAGAGGCTCGGTTAACTAATTTACTCAACTTACAAGAACAGAGAGATGTTGATTTATAGTAGTTTTCTAAACATAATTTTGTTGTCAAATGTTGGTTTGACAAAAGAGCCAAAATCAAAGACTTTAGGATATCAGACCTTGTACTATTGTGGGAAAAAGCCAGGGAAAGAAAAGGTGACCACCAAAAGTTTGAACAACTTTGGTTGGGACCATATCAGATTGCAGAGATCCTTGGTGAAAAAGCTTTTCATTGAAGTACCCTAATAGGAGAACATGTTCCTTTTCCCATCAACGAGAAATTTCTAAAACACTATTTTGGCCCATGAGGGCCTGATCCATTGATTGGATGTATATATGTAATTATCTTCTTTTTTCTTTCGGTTTGTTTGTTTTTTGTTTGTGTTTTCGTTGTCTTCTTTTTTTGGTTTTCTTTCTTTTTCATTTTGTTTGTCTTTGGGGTTTTCATTTTCTCCAATTCAAGTGATGGGTGAGGTTATGAAAAGCATACTAAGGGTACTAGGAGAAAAGTTGGTTGAATTTTTTTCAGGTATGTCTGATGAAATTTTTCATTTCATGACCAGTGACTTGTGTTCTTTTTGTATAATGGTTTGATAGGTTAAACACAAACAAGTATATTGTAAAAGATCTCATAAACCATAGTTGAATTTGTCACAAAATAGATAAGAACATTTGTTCTACATAAAATCCCATTTGTCTCTAGGTGGTCGTATTTTAGATTCAAGTGAAAAATTCAAATCCTAACATTGACATGAAGTCCATTGTAGTTCTCAACCCCAAATTTTAGGTTGTTATACCTGAGTATTGAGAGAATCTAATAAAATAATTCCTTCAAGAAAAGCTTATAAAAATCAGAAAGAAAGGAGAATCATTGAATGATGACAAACACAATATAAGAAGGGTAGTTCAAGTATCTCTACTAGGGATATGGACACCTAACCGACAATAGAGAAATGCTTTGAGAGAAGTAGAGGTATCTTCATCAAGGTTATAGACACCTAAATGGTAGTGGAGCAATTCCCAGGATATCATTGCACGACAGTTTAAAAGGTTTCAAATCACGTAGCTTGAATCTTGGATACCATTATTTAAGAGTATGAGTTTTTACCAAAATAGGTGCACCATACATGCACACAATTAGATTCGAAGTAATTAATGCTAATTTATATTTGAGATTCCATCTCAACCTTGTTTTCCATGAGTAATCATACTTGAGTGGAAAACATTCATGAACTAGAGGTTCTGAGTGACTAAATTCTTCAATGTCTTGAAAATAGGTAAACCATTTTCCCAATCGAGTCGCCATTTGTTATGGCTTGCATAACCACCCCATTTTAATTTTGGTCAAAATGGGTCCCCCTTTGTTTGTATTTTTCCTTGGTGTTTTCGGGACTTAGGAGTTGTTCTTTTTCTCCAAAGTCTTTCCTTTCTATTGATCTAACAGATTCAGAATCAGAATGGAATACGAATCTGGAACTTGCAAAGTTCCATGTCTATATTTGGATCCAATTCAAGGGTATGTGCAGGATCATGATGGGCCAAAAAGTGGCGATATGTAAGCCATATGATGGTCCATGTGGCTGATGACCTTTTTTTTACCCAAAATTGATGAAACGAAAAGGGTTTTTAGAGGAGATTCTCATATTTCCACCAATATAAATTATGCTTTACTTTGAATTTAATAAATAATTATTATTCCTTTTTTATTAGAATTATGAATAAAGTCTCGATTGATAGGCTGATTGAAAAACATCTATAACTTTCAAATGGTATAACATTTTTTGAATCCGAAACATGCATCACATTCTATGCTTTGCATAATATAGGATTAACAAATAAAAAAATGAATTTCATGAATTTTTGACCAAGTTAAGGTGGTTAGACAGACAAGCTTTTATATTTTTTAAAAGTTGTAATAAAAAATTCATAATTAATTATTTACTTGGAAATAAATTATAAAAAAATATGCATCACATCAGGACATGAGTTCTGTACTTATATACAAAATCTTATAAAATTATATTATCATTTTATTGTGGTTAGGGTGGTCAGATAGACACCTACTTCTTATTTTTACCCTGAAATTTAAATACTACTGCATTGAAATTTCATATTTTCACCAGATAATTTTATTTTTTTAAATAAAGGTCTAGTAGTTTAAAAACTACATTCAATTTTCTACAGATTCTATTTTTACATTTTTTTGAAATAATATAGATAACTTATTCAAATTTTTAAGTCAAGTTGTCTAACTCTGATTTTTTCTTTTTTTATTGCCACTTAAGGGCCTGCTTTTTCCATGATGATCCTGCACATACCCTCCACTCCCCTTTGTTTTCCTTGTATTTTATGTCATTTCTCAGTGTTCCTTTGGGGCGAGCTTTTCCTTGGACCCACTTCCTTTATCTTTTGTTGTTATCCTTTTTGGCGGGATCAGACTCGGATTGGAATTTGAACTTGGAACTTGTTCCCAAACTTCCAAGTTCAATCCCATTTTGCCTCCGCCTCTGCCTCTAACTTTGTGTTTTGCTCGTTGGTTTTGTTTTGGGCTTAGTTCCTTTGGCCCCGACCCTACCTTGTTTTCTTTTCTCATTCCTTTTTGTTCTTTATCTTTTTTCTTTGTTTTTGGTAGAAGTGGAACCGGAATTGGAATGGGAACCAAACCAGGAACTTTGCAAGAGTTCCTTGACCTATTTCGATCTCGATCCTGCCCCCGTTCCTTTTTGTCTTCTTCCCTGCTTTAATTTTGTTACATGACAGTTATGTACTTATTCCAGCATTGATTCCACACCTAACCAACCACATTAATGGCATTAATTATAGGCCCTCCACACACATGAAATCGAATTCAAAACCTTAATCCAGGTTAATTTGCTCATTATTATTATTGTTTAAGTTGTGTTAGCAAACTAGAGCTGAGAAGTGAAAAGAGGAGCATGATTTGGTCAAAGGGAAAGCATCTGCAAGTGGATTTGGATCAATTTTTATACTGTTTGGTAGCATTTGAGGTAGGTGGGTTTTCCCATTTTGTTTCCCATCTTGTTCTTCATAATGTTCTTCGCACATTCACAAGAACTTTCTTGTGCATCTTCACCCATTTTTGGTGTTTTTCTTTCTTTTTCCCTTTTTGGTTTATCTTTCCCTTTTGTTTCCTATTTTCTTTTGTCTTTTCTTGTTTGTTTTGGTTGTCCTATTGTCATTTTCTTATTTTGGTGGTGTTTGAACTACCATGCCCTAAATAGGGTTTCATCTTTGAAAGGTCTTGGGGGCTTTTAAAGGTTTCAAATCTATTTAAAGATATGTCTGATCTTATTCATGTGTTGACTCAATGGGTTCCATGTTGGTTTTGTCATGCCCTAATTTCTTGAGTCGATGGGTTATGGAAACTAGGGTTTGTGTGTTATTCGTTATAAAAATCATGCCCTAACCGGCTTGGTTCTACCTTGGTCATATCAATAAGGGATTCACACCTTTATTTTAGCCTCCTCGTCCCATCATGTGACCTCATTTATAGTAATTATGGGTGCTTGGTTTAGATTGCTTCATGCTTAATGATAAAGTGGCGGGAGCGGGGTAGGAGACAAACTCAATTCATAAGTGTGTGAGTATAGGTTCATGTTTCATCTTGAGCTCGCTCCCAATGGGATTGAATTTGTTCCACATCCTTTCCACTAGCGGAGCCAAAACTAGAATGGAGGCAAGACTTGAAAATATGCAATGCTTCAAGTCCAGCTTTTGATCTGACCCCGGTCCCCGTTCCGATGTGAATCCTAATCTCGCCAGTGCTACAACCTTTCCAATGTTGATCCCTTTCTTGGTTTTTCCTTTGATGAGTTTCAAATTTCACTAAGTATAAAAGTATACCTATGGAAGGATGGGGTAATATGAAAGGAAAACCTTCTAAGGATGATATTCATGCTTTCTATTGATCTAATCCAAGGTTGTCTTATATGAATAAACAATGTCAGGAGTATCTGCAAAAGTTTCACAAATGGAAGGCCAAGCTGCATAGAGTTCAAGGAAGGTGAAACCAAAGAAGATAAAGGTGGAACAACTTCCCTATACTTTGAGATACAAACATAAGAATGACACTCCCACACCTATTAAGCTAGATTTAGGATGGGTCAATATTATAGACACTAATTTGGGATCATTCAATTATGAGGAGTTAATCCTCAAGAATTTTGTAGTCCAATCTAGGCTAGCTCATGTTACACCCTTCTCTCTATCAGTTCAGTGTTTCAGAGCTCATCTTGACTATAGTAGGAGCTTACAATCCTGTATCAAGGCAGTGTATGGTCCAACAAGGAAATGCAATAATTGATTTATCCCCACAAATGATGAGGTTCATGTTTAATGTGCCTCCCCAAAGAACCCTAAGCAATTTACTGAAGTAGAGGCATTGCAAAAATTCAATAAGGATAAAGAGATTAATAGATCTTATATGAACAAGAAGTGGTTGAGGATGGAGAAGAAGTCCTTAACCAAGATGCCTGAACAACCCAAAAGAGGATACTTCAAGAAGGAAGTTGATGAATTAATTTTGATGCTTTCCAAGGTGTTTGGAAAGGACTATGCATGCTTTAGGGAATGCATGTTCCCATTCATTAAAGCTATATTTGATGGAAAAAAATAGTTTGGTTGGTGCATGATCTTATCTGATAATTTGCATAATCAAATTTTGAAGGTTAGGGAAACAAAGAGATCCTTTTATGACTTCCTATGTTATATATGCTACTACAAGGATGTGTATCTTTCTTGGGTTGAATATAGTAGGAATATTGGGAGAAGCTTCTGGAAAATAGAAGGTTTGGAACCATTATGATCAATTGACCATGCAAACATCAGAGCTACATCATATAAGGGTCAATGACGCATTCCTTTATGTCATCATCAACCGATTGACTAGGGATGTTGGATTTAGGTTAAGTAGAGATGTCATGGCTTTAATTTCTCAATGGGGGCATTGGTATATCCAATATCCCAAGTTCTCATACTTTAGGTTGGCAAGATTTGATGGCCATCCTCACCTACTCCCAAGATGTTGCAATGATAGGATGGTCCTTATGGAATTGATATATCAAGCTTTGGGATTCAATGCAAAATTTTCCATCAAACATAAGCTTGGATGTCACAAGTTCCCCATGAGGTTGGGAGAATATTGTTGTCTTCACAATGTAGCTGCAAAGGAAGTATGTGAAGAATTGAGCTATTTGAAGTTGGGATTGTATACATCCTAGAAGCACTTTGATCTAGGGAATAAGATGAATGTTCTGAATCCCATTGTTTTTTATAAACATTATAATTTGCTGGAAGATTTTTGGATTAATTTGCAAGATGATTATGATGTTAGAAGGAGGATCTATGAAAGTCTAATCATCCCACAAATGATTGAGTATGGGGCGAAGGAAGACATTCCCGATACACTATGAGATGATGGTGTAAGTTTGGATCCCAGGTATGAAGCATAAAAGATTGGTATCAAACACTTGGCCCCCATCAATTGGGATGAGGAAGAATCCATTGATACTAATAAAATTTGTAGGACAATAATGGATAGAAATAACTAATGGGTAGTTATGAGAATCAAGGATCCATAGTATCAAGCTTACAAAAAGAAGAAAGTAGGGGCAACCAAAGGGTATAAGAGGACCAAGAGGAGAGAAGCCCCTAAAGAGCAAGTGGATTAGCTTCCTCCCAGCTCTGGAGGAGATGTTGTTCCAAAAATACTTTCTCAGGAAATCCATGAATCACAAGGCATGGAGATCACAATAGCTAGAGAAGGCTCCTCTTCTCAACCTTCCCTCACTCAAGAACCTAGCAAAGAAGTACCTGCAGGGAATCTACATGAGAAAGTTGAAGCTCTGAGGGGAAAAGAGAAGGAGATAGAAATGCATGATATAAACACCGATTCAAAGGCCACCTAATCAGATGAGGAGCCTCTTGTGACTAAATTTGCTGAAGATATTGAAGGTGTTAAGTCTGAACAAGTTATAACTCCGAAGGACCAATTGAAGCTATTTGAGGATGAAAAGAAAGTATTTAATGCTAAAGCACAAGTCGAGGCAATTGCAAAATAGAAAGAATTAGAGGCCAAGGCCAAATATGATGCTTGACAAGCAACAAAAATTAGAAGCTATAAAAAAAGCTAAAGAATTGGCAAGAAAAATAAAAGGAGAAGGAAGATCAATTGCAACAACAAAAGGAAATAGAGCTAAAGGTTAGAGAAGAAAGAGACAAGTTATCTTTTTTGCAAAAGATCCATGAAATAGAAGAGGAAAAATCCCAACAAAGGAGAGAAAAAGAGGCCATTGAAGCCAATTTCAAAGTAGTGGAGGAGGCTCATAGAAAGAAAGAAGAAGAAGAGCTAGAGTTGAAAAGAATGGAAGAAGAAGAACAAGCTAAACAAGAGAAAGAAGCTTCTAAAATGTGCGCAAGGTTCAAGGATTTAGGAACACAAAGAGATCATTTGTTGGAGGAGAAGAGATTGGAGGAGGAACAACTGGCCAAAATAGAACAAGAAAGAAAAGAAAAAGTTGAAGCTGATGAACTGGCCAGAGAGAAGGCAAAAAAGGAAAAGAAATAAGAGGTTGATTCTAAACCTAGAGTAGCACATTGGAAAACTCTCTCTCGTGCCACATCTCTCTTCTACATAAGTGGTAACTCCCCCTACTACCCCAACATGGTTAAAACTTAATTTGGAAAGAAAAAAGATAGTGCAACCCCAACTCCATAACTTGTATGATGTGAGGAAAGAAATTGAAAAGGAGAGGCCCAAGAAAAGGGCTAGAGTTCTCCATTCCACTATACCAATAGATGCTGGGGAGATTTTTGTTGAATGTTTTATTCAAATTGTTGATAAGGATAAATAAGACATGCAGTTTAGTGATTACTAACTAGGCATGGTGAATTTGGGAAGACCTACAAGAAACCAAAAAATGGGTCTAATTGATATTGTAGCCTCTTCCACTAAATCAAGAATGGTCAAAGACAAGAAAAGGAAGGACGATCTCAAATCACAGGAAGATCAGTTGCATAAATTTTGAAAGATTTTTCTTCTCCTATTTCTTCACAATCTAATTCTCCTGAGACACCAATTTTAATAAGCAAGAAAGAAGCTAATAACCTAGTTGAGATGAGAAATAAGGTGGGAATGATGGACAAATGGATTGATAGATTAAATCAAGAAGTAGAATATTTTCTTGTTGAAAGTTTCAAAGCTCATGAGGGGGAATTAGAATTGGTTAATGATATGGCCAAACATGTTGAAACTCTTGGAAAACAAGAGGGGGAATATATAGAGCATGCAAGCAAGTTGAAAGATATCAATAAGCTGCCAATGCAAACATTGTTGGAACAGTCCATCCTTGAGGAGGACAATGCAGATTTCATTGAAAAAACCATCAACATCATTGGATTTTGGTCTTCATTCATTTATGGGAACAAGAATGAGGTGCACTAGGATTGAAAGGATCTTCATGAGAAAATTGAGGAATTGGGAGAAAGTATTGTTAATGAAGACATCCCCATGACAAATGGCCTCCTCAATAAACTCAAGGAGAAATGGAATAGTAGATTTGAGGAGGTAATGCAAAAAGGGGATGATGGTGATGACCTCTTGATGGATAGGCTCATGGATATCAAGGAAGAAATAAAGGCTTCCAGAAGGGAGCTTATTAAACTTGGAGATATGCAAGAGTTTGCCTCTGCTGAACTGAAGAGAATAAAGTTTGAAGATAGCTAGGTAGATGGGTCAGATATAGATGTGCTCCAACAAGTGTTCACCAATTATGATGACTATCTACTTGAATATAAAATTCAAGAATTAAGTGGCAGTGATATGTCCCTTTATGTGAAGAGCATCAAAATGGAACGACCAGTTAGACAGTTCCCCTTCCTATTTTGCGGGATCATGACATGAGTGCAACTAGAGGGTCTAGTAGTTTTATTTTCCCCTTCCTAAACATAGATTTTGATAGGAGATCCTCAATTAGTAATTGAAGATCAAAATGGACACTTCTCCTACATTTCCCCAGTCACCCCATGATTTGAGGATCTGATTTTTTGATGAGAGGAATTAGTACAAAAGTTACCTATATTTAGAATTTCTCTTCATTTTGTGAAGGTTGGCTCATTGAAGCAAGGATTAGCTGCCTAAAGATAGATCTAGGATATTTTATAGTGTTTAGATGCTTTTTACAGTTTTTATGCAAAGACACTTAGACATTTTACAAGTTTTTAATACAATTGATGTTATTTTAAGAATTAGTTTTAATGATAATGTTGATGAACCATAGTCATTCATATGCTAGTGAATGATGTGCATAAATGTCTCTTATTTGATGAAAATCAATAAAAGATTCCG
This sequence comes from Sequoiadendron giganteum, assembly GCA_007115665.2. NCBI lineage: Eukaryota > Viridiplantae > Streptophyta > Pinopsida > Cupressales > Cupressaceae > Sequoiadendron > Sequoiadendron giganteum. The sequence goes on from CM021107.1 coordinate 72,022,647, forward strand.
AATTTGAGACTATTTCATTTAGTTATCTATGAATGATATTTCTTTGTGTTTGTTGATCTATGAATTAATAATGAGCTAGTGATGTGTTCTTGTTTGATTTTGAAGTTTAATGATTTTTGGATGGTTGTATGTTTTGAATTAGCCCTATGAATGAATGCAATGGTGCAAAATCCTTTGTAGATTGTATTGTTTAATGGTTTTAGTTGTTTAGAATGAATTGTCATTGTGAAATTTATATGTCTAAATTGAAAGGATTTTACATTTATATTTGTTGTCCTATGCTCTGTTTTATCTCTTTTTTTTTATTTACACCCCCAAAACATTAAGATTAGTTTGCATTATGAAATTTTTACCCCTTTACCAACAAGCCCCTTGAATATTACAGTTGCATAGGCCACTAAATGAAATTAGCACAGTTGAGAACCAACTACAAAGACCTTGGAAGATAGGTGGCTATAGGTTATCTATCTTTTTTAGGAGAAATAGGGTAGTAATATTCTGTTTTAATGTTGTTGTGTTATTTTTACCATAAAAAATTAGTTCATGTAAGGTCTCTTCTTAAGGAACATTATGCCTAATGTCTCCAGGAGAGGACAAGTCTAGGATAAAAGATTCAGAACATAGGGAATGCAACACGTAGCATCACCACTAAGAGAAAATTTGTATGCCAAGAAATGTCATAGTCTTGGAGGAAATCAAAGCCAATGACACCGCCAAGAAGAGGGAACATCACAAGAAATAAGAAGAACACACAATGAAACATAAGAATATAGTCCAAGATCCCCAAAAATGATAATGCCAATGTATGCCCCCACTTTAAAGAAATTTCTAACACCATGCTATGAGAAATTACTTTAAATTAGAAAATGATAAATTCTAACAAGATATGAGAGCTTAGTTGGAAAGCCCTATGTCTAGCATATGTTTCCAAATGAAGCTACGTCACGAAAAAGGAATGGGTTTCCTCGAAAATGAAATCCCAAAATTCACACATGAGGGATCCATAGATTCAAGGTCAACATATGTATTTGCTACAATAATATTATAGAGCTAAAAAAATGCCAGCATTCCCCAAATACTCATGGAACAAGAATAATGACACATAGAGAGGAAAAAGAAAGAAAAGATTTTGGGTCAGCATGGAAGAGACCTAAATGTCTTAATGCTTTGCATCATCCCCAAAAGGAAAACACAAGAGAAAAGAAAAGAAAAAATGTTGATGACATATAGAAGAATGAAGGTACAAATAGTGGAATGAACATGAATAGTATGGGGGATCACATTATGTACATGCAATCATATAAAGAGCATGAAAAATAAAATAAATAAAAGACTAGTAAGGCACATGCAAGTCAACCTATTACTAGTTTTTCTTCATCCCCATCTTGTTCATTATATGCAAAAGGTGGAAAACTAGCCAAAGAGACAATGTTAAGTGCTAAAGTAGAACAATCACCAAGTTCAACACACAGTGAATCAATATTTTTAGGAGGATCATCAGGATTGTTATCATTTAAGCTCATGAAAGAGGAAAACAATAAATTTAACTCTTTATGAAATTCCTCATCAATTTTTGGAGTTTCATTGTCATCATCCAAGTTTATCTCAACAAAATTTCTAGTGATTATATCCATAGAAGATGCATGTTCTTATTGTGTTCGAGATTTAGGATATTGTTGTTTTGGAAAAGGTGTAGAATGATCATGCATTGCTTGAGGTAAGTTTGGATTGTGATTTTTGTGTTGTCATTTTCTTCTTTTTCTTGTAACAAATGAGCAATAGCACAATGTATATGACTACGCTCTCTAGCATTTTGGTTTCTTTTTGTTCGGTTTTCAAGTTTCAATTATGTAAGAGTGGATTTATCAACCATAGGTTTCTTTTCTTCCCTTAAGGGAGGAATGGAAAGAACCATGGGAGGTTGCTCAACAATTTTCTCTTTAGCTTTGTAAACTTGTTTGATTTTAGGAGGCACAATGTGACTTATTCGGTTATCTCATGGTCTCTTATAGGAAATAGGTGGAGGATTTGCTATGTTTTTCTCATGGTTATTTGGAAGGGCTTTTGCTTCAATCATAGTATCATCAAGGATAGAAGGCTCAATCGTGGATTGAGGCAAATTGCTAAGGGATAACTCTGCTATGCGCTTTGCCTTAATTTTTTATAGAATTTGTGAAAGAAGTTCTCATGAGGCCTAATAGGTTCCATAGGTTTGGGCCAAAATAAATCCAATTAGAAATTCCAATAGGAAGAGACATGATTAAATCCATTATGATGTATAGTAAATATCTCATTTCTAAATGGAAACTTTAAACATTTATGTAGTACCGATGAGACGAATTTGATGGAGCGAAGCCATGGGTAGCCTAGCTTCACACAAAATTGGTTTGACGATGGGATGATAGAAAATGAGATACTTAATGTTTTCGGTCCAAATTTTAGAGGAAGAGTTGTTGAACCTATCATAGGGCAAGAAAAACCATTATGCGTTTTGATCCATGCTTTCAATTTTTCGTAAGTATCTTGATAAATCTCATGCACAAATAAGAATTCTTTAGTGATCAAATTCTCTACACAAATAGGATCAATTAATATCCCATTATTAGCCCTTTCATTAATTCTTCTAGCTATGTAAAGAGGACCATTAGGTACATGTTTAGGTATGTCATATTGTGAGCAAACAATCTCAAGAAACATTTTGGTTAGGCGAGGTTGAACTTCAAAGAGTCTAATCATAGTGTCCATTTTTTTCATGATTTCATTACTCATGTCAACATTTATCACATCATTCGTTGTTTCAGTAGCTTTGACAAATGAAATGTTATGATTTGGCATAGGATTAGTAAAGATTTGCAAGTTTTGATTAGGAGGGGCTACAAACTTATTACCTTGATCATTAAAACCACAAATTTGAATGTGATTAGAAATAATGAGGTCTTTCACAATATGTTTAAGACACTTACAATATTTTTTATCATCTCCATTTTTTCGATGAAAATGGCAATAGGAATTTTGTATATAGTTATGAGGTAAAGTATTAGTAGGATTAGGAGCTCTAACAGGAGGTAACGAAATTAGTTTCTAGTTTAAGAGTTGCAACATGATATTATGTAGGGCATAAATTAGAGGGGTGAATTATCTATTTCTATCTCCAAATGTGTATATTTTTTTCATCTTTATAGTAGCCACTTTGTTATCAGCATGTTGATTTGGTTAAGGGGGATTAAGTTGTAAAAATACCTTAGTTTTTTTCTTCAATGTTTGATAGTTTTTATGAGATGTAGATTCGGATTTTTCAAGATGACTAGAGGGAGTTTTCAATTCACAACTACTAACCAAATTTTGGTAATCTTGAAGGGAAGTACACAACTGTGTGAAGGAGGGAAATTTCAACATCTCAAGTTTATTTTGGATTTTGTTCTTGAAAATTGGCAATAAAAATTATTTGAAGGTCAACATTGGGAATCTTAATGTTTATTTGTGAGTAAATAAATTGGTATCATGCTACGAAATCAGTGAGCTTTTTATCATCCTTTTTTGTGCATGTCATTAAATCAGATAGGGTCATCTTAGGACCCATATTTATTTGGAAGTGATTGTAGAAGGCATCAAAAGCTTCATTGAATGGACGTATTGAATTATTCGGTAAGGAAAAAAACCATTCCAAAGTAGTATCCTTCAAGGATTTTAGGAATAGTTTAGCCAAGATTTTACCTTCAAAAATGAACTCACTACATAGGGTTGTGTATGCAAAAACATGGCTAATAAGATCTCCTTTCCCACCATATTTCTGAAATCTAGGAATCTCTATACCTTGTGGAATTTGTGTTCTCAATATCTCCAAGGATAAGGGGTTTGTTTTGACATATTGTGAAGGTTGTCCATTTTGATTTTGACTTAATGTAGCATTTTTTTATTGGAGGGATGAAACATTTTACAAGAGTGTGTTACAGACAGGATCATTGTTAATGTTGTGAGATGGAGGTGTATAAGGTGGAGGTGTATATGTATTCAGAGGGAAAGTGGCTTGTAAGTTTGTGAGGGGAGATGGACTAGGAGATATGAGATTTGAATGCACAAAGCTAAAGGGATTCCTAGTGGAAATGCCTAAGGAAGTGTTAACATTGCTAGTAGGATGTATGGTTGTTGTAATAGTTGGATTAGTGTATGTCAGAATGGAGGTTATGGTTGTGGAAGGAGGAATTGGAATTCCACCTTGAATTTGATTATACCCCAAAGATTGAGCACAACTAGTCATGGTAGGGACATGTTTATCAATAATGTGTGCTAAGCTACAAAAAATATCTATTCCTTGTTCATTTTCAATTATTCTTCTCATGTTATCTATCATAGGAACCAAATTAGTAACATTATATTCATAACCCACAAATTCTTTCAATTTTTCAAGTTCTCCATCCATTCTCCTAAGGTTCTCATGAGGGACATTAGAAACCTTTGTATCAACATTAGTAACATTAGGTGTAGGTAGGGAAGTCATTGGAAATTAAGTGTTAAGGGTATGATCCATAGTGGGTGGACTAGTGTCAAAACTATGAGTGAAAGAGTTAGGAAAACCAAGATCCATGGGAGTGATGTATCACGGGATGACATGGGTCTTCAAATGCATCTCATGATAATATTGGGAATGGGACACCAAGTTGTGAAGCCAATAAAAGTTTCACAAACCCAAGGTGCACCCAAAATGGATAATAGGTAAAATGCAATGAAATACCCTAGAATGTAAAATGCAATGCAAGTATGTAAAAGAAATTTTCATATTTAAAAAAAGATAATATTCTAATTATGCTATGTAAAAACCTAAAAAATTATGTCTTTTAGATGCAAATTTAAATTCAAATAATGCACTAAATTTCAAAAATTAAGCTTAATATGAACAATTTCAGATAATCAAAATTCTAGAAATTGAAACAACAAAATAAATACAGAAACACAAAATGTAGAAATAGTATTTTTAATGCTCATAAATTTTAAAAAAGTTTTGATCAGGAGATCATTCACCCATGGGTGAATGGGTATCACTCTAGGGTCTTTAAAAATCAATTTTTAGGTTTTTGGGATGATTTCTATGGTTTAAGATTTTGGTTTTAGACAGTAAGTTACAATTTTAGATTTTTGTAAAATCAAGTCTAAATGCAAGTGAAAAATAATGCTAAATGACAAATAAGAAGACCTAATTTGACATGCAATTTTGATTCAATTTTGTAATGTAAATGAATGATGATGCAATGTTATGTAAACACTATGAAAAATTACTGATCTTTTTGAATTTTCCATATTTTAAAGAATGCAAAAATGCAAACCTAAAACCTTAAATGAGATGCAAACCAATGCAGGTTAAGAACCCTAAATAAGATGAAAATCAATGCAATGTAATGAAAATGAATGTAAAACCTAGATCTAGAGCTAGAAATGGACTCCAAATTAGTAAGTTATGATGCTCAAAATTCAAGGTCACTAGAATGAAACAACAAAAAATAAGGTTTATTTGTTATGAGAGGGGGTTCACCAAAATGATAATAGATAGAACTATTTTCCTTTATCTCATTAGGAAATGAGATCCACATAATGAATTGACTAACAACCCTTAGGTGAATCAAGTCAATGTAAGAATCTTCAGATTTCCTTATGATTGAAGGATGAGGGTCAAGGTCAAACAACACTTAGAGGAGAAAAACTAAAAATAGAAAATCAACTCCAAGATGAAATCTAACACTTGAAACAACAATATTAAAGTCAATATTTGTAGAACCAAAAAAAAAAAATCAGATATGAGAAGGGAAAAATATGTTTACTAGTCACCAAAAGGAAGTTTCTGAAGGCTGACTGGGACTCATTCACCCATGGGTGAATGGGTCTTTTCTCAAGGTTTTTCTGCAACTTTTGAGAGCCTCTAACATAGATCTATAGCTTATATTTTGTCTAGGTTTCAATGTTGAAAGGTTGCAAATTTGATCTATAGGTGACATTCTATGATTTGACAAATTTGAAGACTTTTGAAACTTTGACAACTTTGTAAATCTTGAACTTCAAAAGGTCTTCAATATTTCTTTAACCTAGATCTACAATCACACACACAAGAGAGAGAAATGTTTTTTTTTGGGTGAATGGGGGTTTTCCTTGGTCAAACCCCATTTTGGTAATCAAACCTTGAATTGAAATAATGAAATGAAAGAGATAATGAAGAATGAACAAAGCTATATTACCACTCAACAAAACATTGAATGAAATCTTGATAATGGAGATCTTAGGAAATATACAACTTGCATGAAATGGATGAATTGGATGTGGATCTTGACACTTGAATAATGCTTTGAATTCTTGAACTTGATCTTTGAACCTACATCACAATGTTAGCTCCAAAAACATGCATGATGCAAGAAGACTTTGACATGATGAATAGATCTTGATTGATGTAATAAATCTCTGATATATTTGCTCTTGAATGTTGTTGATTTATCTTGAAATTCTCTTGTAAATCTTGAAAAAATATCATAAAAATTTAGGTGAAAATTAGTGAAATAACCTTGTATTTATAGGTATGTATGATTAATTTCCCAAAATTCAAATATCACAAGCCGACATTGAGTTATAGATTTGAAAATGTTAAAATACCGCTAAAAACATAATTTAAATTTAGGTCCAAAGATCTAGGGAGGAACCATGGGCGAATGGGTCCTAGGTCCTTATTCCTAGAACACACATTGCTCAATGTAAAATTTTATGTTGAGGCATTAATTATTGTTGGGTTTTCCCTTCAGAATTTATAATTTATTAGGCTTTTAAATGAATAAAAGGGATAAATAAGGCATAATTAAGCTTAATTTAATTAGAGGGCCCAAATAAGTGTGAAAATGTAAAGGGGTACACTTATCAACACAAAATTAAGGCATTATTAAATCCATTTTAAATTAGGAGGGAACAAACAAGTGAGAAAATGTGAAGGGATACATTTTTCTACACTACATACCGTTATTCAAATTTAATTTATGGATTGATTATTTGAGAAATTGTGGGTTTAACATTGTCCAATTTATATATTTAAAGCATTCTTGTTAGTTACCTATTAATGCATTATTCGCAGTGTTTAATGATATGTTAAGTGTGTGCAAAGTTTTGGTTTTTTTTGCAGATTTATGTTAGACTATTGATAACAGTGAAACAATTTTGATCTATTCATGTCACATTCTTTCCGCTCTACATATGTTGTCTTCCCATCACACTATGTCCCTATAGTATAATACTTCAGCTTGATAGAAAACTTCACAAAATTTTATGTGTTGAATAATATATGATCTATTTATTCTATATTTCAGCTCATTCATCTAGCTAGCAACAACCCTTAGGTAAACAGTTCCACTACACCTTTCAAAATATTATGTTCTTCAGATTCACACTTAGGAACAAACTGAGGAAATCAACACAAAATTATCAAGGATTAATTCAATTGTATTGAGCTAAATTGATAGAATTAGAAGGAAATTTTGTCACCAATATTGATCCATGGTTTTATCGAAACATTTTGGTACTATTTTCGGGGAAAGGTGTTAAGGGCTTGTCAGTCCAATGAGTTGAATTAGGACAATTGCTCCAAGGAAAAATTATGTGTGATTGTTGACCTTTCCCAGGTAATTAACCTTGGTTTTCTCTATTGTAGATCATATAGATGCATGAATCATATTAGAGATAGGAAATGAAGGTTTGTTAAGAAAGATATAGAAAATCGTTCAAAACAAAAAAACCCACAAAAATAATTAAAATCGTTAATTATGAATACACCATCCAAGAATGAATTAGTTGAACGTGATATTGAAAAATGTGTCATTAAGTCCACTACTATCAAGTCTAATTTTGAATCTCCTTCTAATACCCAACAAGATTCATTTGAAGATTCATTTAAGAGGGTTGCTAAATAATTTCAAGAATCTTATGAACTTCAAAGTGGTAAAGATCTCATACACAAATAACCCAAGTTGTTTTCCTCCTTTTGCACCCTTTGGGTATTTGAAACCATGACCGATAACAACAAAAACAATGGTGAAAGAGCATTAGGCAGTAACAATCCTATTACCTTTGAATCTCAGATTCCTCATCCAGAAGAGGATGCCCCAATGAAGAACATACCTGACTCTACCTTGCCTTTTTTTCAAGGTCTTTCCATGGAAGATATTGACATGATTCTCTTTGAATTTGATGTTTTATTTCATAGTTACAATTATCATAATGATTCACAAAAACTTAAATTATTTCCAGCTACTCTGAAAGATGCAACATTACAGTCGTGCATGGGACTAGGATGTGAAACTATCCATAGTTGGGATAAAATGAAGACAAATTTATTGGAGAAATACCAAGACTATTGCAAGACCAAGGAAATCAAAGATGAGATCTTTCGTATAATGCAACATGAACAGGATACCTTAGAAGACTACCTTGAACAATTCTTATTTAGTCTTCAAAGGATGAGGTAAATAGGGTTGAACAATGATACTATAAAAAATGCTCTTTGTTAGGGGATTAGGGATGAATGTTTGGATATTTTAAATCTTGTGGGGGTGGGGATATTTCCAAATTGAGATTTGATGATATTTTTGATGTTTGCAAGAACTACTCAAGGTCCACTAGTGTGGTAAGAGGGTACACTGGGAAGCATGTCTCTTCTAGAGGAACATCAGGTGTCACAAAAAGAGAACTAGGTACATTGCTAGAAGATCTCAAAACTGATCTTCTAAGTCACATGGGTAAGAAAATCAACACCTCTTACACATGTACGAAACAAGAAGAGGCCGAAAAAGCATTTTTTGTATATTTTTCTAATTGTCATAAAAAACATAGTAATGAGGAATGTCCTTATAGTAAAACAAAAATTTATTCTTTAGAATATGCTAGTAAGGCTACTACATTATGACCTCTTCCAATAGGCACAACGAATGTGGAATTTAGTGAAGAACCTATTTACTATATGACCCCATGGAGACCTTGGCCTCCATGAACTATGCCCCCAATGATGAATGGACCTTTTAATGTAGGGCCTACTTTTACTCTTAGATTTGAAATACCATGATATTTTCTATTTTGTAATATGATTATTGCATTTGGGCTTTTAATTTTAAATATTTTACTTATGCTTAGCCATATTTTATTTGATAAATAAAGAAGTTCTTCAAATAACACATAAAATTTGAAAAATAAAATTTTAACCATGTAGCAATTATCTAACTATGTGCTACTCCATTTTTAACCAATCAACATAGTGGTTTGAACACCATAAACATGTCCATGTGTCAATTTCAAAGATATTACTAAGCATGTAACCAATCAGCATAGTGGGGTTGTTAAAGGCAAAAATATCAAATATATTACTAAGAATATTGTTAAAAGTCTCTTACCAATGTTAAGGATTTTTGATATGTTTAACAATGTAGTTGAGGACTCTATGGTGGGAAAGAATAGGTTGGTAGTTCTCATTTGATCATCAAGTGGAAAGCATGACAAGAAATAATAGGTTAGTAGTTCATATTTTCTCAGTAAATGTAAAGAATGTTGGGGTTATGGATGTTTATTCTATCATCATTGTGGGCAAACATGTATTTCATATGGTTATTCTTGAAAAGAAGCAATGTTGACATTGTTAGAAAATCCAAAGTAGCTTTAAAGTGACATGGTAACACATTATTTTTGATGCATGGATGCCGACATGGTTGAGTAGCTCAACATAGTGTGCAAAATAATACTTTGTTAGGATAGTAGCTCAACATTTGTTGCTCATATGAACTCCATTATTTTCTGCTCATACACTATACTTGCTGCATATTTTTTCCACTATTGTTGCTCATCTATTTGGACATTAATTGTTGTCTTCATAGACATTATTTTCTGCACTTATTAGAATTAATTTATGCACTATATGAAGTCATTATGCTGCTCATTTTTTATCTAAAGATGCCCCATGTATTGTTGTCTTATATGAAGCATAATGGAGCAATTGCTAAAAGGAATTTGATTGTCAATGAGAAATGCTTCACACAAGTAGCTAGAAATATGAGCTAACAAACTATGCTCAATGAAACTCATTTCATCAATTAGAATGTAGTAAATGAAATTAATGGTCTCGTGTTATGTTTCTAATGCTTGCCCGTTAAGAGGATTTATCTTTTAAAGATATGTAGAGGTCAACATGGATTGTGGATGCATTGATGTTTAATGCACTAACACCAATTGGAGCAAGAAAAAATAGTGGTGATTAGGATGGAGGAGAGGCTTTATAGAGTTCATAAATTAAATTTTGTGAATAAGTATTATTTTTTAGTTTGAGCAGCCCTTATGAGATCACTCAAATAATATAAATGTATTGTGTTTCTAACTTAATAGGTTGATCAAGTCAAGGCTTATAATTTTCTTCTTGTGTGTAGGTTGGTGTGTTAATTGACTAGAGTCTATCAAACCAATTATGGAAACCTAAAAGGAGGGGGTGATGGTACAATCACTCCAATTGTGGGTACCATGAAATAATGCTTTCCAAGTATTCCAAGTTTGTCGAAGTAAATAGAATGCTTTAGTAGAGGTAAGATAGGAATTTCCACTTTAGTGATGATCACATTTATTGCATTTGGTTCAGGGCATGCATTTTAAGTGATTTTTATTCTTTCCCATTACTCCATATTTGTTCAATTTATATAAAAGGAGTTCACTCCAACAAAAGAACCAAAAAGCATCTAATCCTTTTATAAGATTGCTCAAAAATTGAGGTGATGTGAAAAATTATTGGAATCACACACCTCTTTTATTTATTATTTATGGTGGGAGTTACAAATGTCTAATTTTGTGTAGCTTAAATTAGTGTAATTGATTTTTAATGATAATGGGTGAGCCAAGTAGGCAGCAACAAATGTTGAAGTTGCAACACATCATAATAGGAAGGGACATAACACATTTTTTTTCCATCAAAAGACAAGGGAATTTTTTTATATTGTAAGAGTTTTATTATTTTATGAACACTCTTAGGAATTGATATCATGATCAACTAATTTTTCAAGAATTTACAAAATTCAATTATAGTAGAGTTGTTAAAGTCAACAATATCAAAGATATTACTAAGCATACTGTAAAAAATATTCTACCAATGTTAAGGATTTGTGATATGTTTCACAATGTAGTTGAGGAATCTATGGTGGGAAAGAATAGGTTGGTAGTTCACATTTTCTCACCAATTGGAAAGCATGGAAAGAAAGAATAGGTTGGTAGTTCATATTTGGTCACTAAATGTAAAGAATGTTTGGGTTATGGATGTTTATTCTATCATCATTATGGGTAGGTGTGTATTTCATGTGGTTATTCTTGAAGTATGTTGACATATATGTCATTCAACATAACACATATTTCATACTCCATTTGAACAATCAAAGATAAGAGTCAATTTTATTAAATTATGATGCATAAACAAATACATTAGGTATGGCATATAAGTTTGATGCATAATGGAAATATAATCTACACCATTTAACCCTAATACACAAGTACACTAAGATTCATCATGAAACTTGAAAAGGGGTGTAAATTTCATTCAACTCCTTATAAAACCAAACTAACAGTTCCAACACATTTGTATGGGTACGTTTAGGCTAGGAATGGTCTTGTTTCACACCCAAACATGCCAAAACAGTCTAACTTACATTGTACTAGCAATATCCCTTAAGAGTCCAAAGTGAAAAAAGGAAAAAATATTTAATGAGATATTACTCAAAAACCGTGTCACTTAGAAACATTTTTTCAAAGGGTATGAGATCACATAGGGCCCTTCTACAATAACCTCTCTCAGTTTTTGATATCTTTGAGGTGTTTTCCTATGGTGTTGAGTTTTTAGTTGATAAAAAAAGTGTCAAATGCATGCAGTGTAAAGTTGCAAAAGGGTGTAACTTTCATTTTGCTCCTCGTACAACCAAACCGATAGTTCCAAAAAATTCGGATGGGAACATTTAGGCTAGGAATGGTCTTGTTTTGCACCCAAACATGTCGAAATAGTCTAAGCTTCATTGTACTAGCAATATCCCTTAAGAGTAGAGTGAAAATGATAGCAATCTTTGAAAAGATATTACTCAAAAATATTGTCACTTATAAACATTCCATCAAAGGGTATAGGATCATGTAGGGCCCCTTTATAATAACCTCTCTCGATTTTTGATATCTCTGAGGTGTTTTCCTGTGGTGTCGAGTTTTCAATTGATGGAAAAAGTGTCAAATGCACACAATGTAAAGTTGCAGGGTGGTGTAACTTTTGTTATACTCATTGTGTAATCAAACCGATAGTTTGAACATGTTCAAATAGGTATTTTTATGCTAGGTAACGTCTTGTTTCACACCCAAACATTCTAGAGTGGTCTAAGTTACATTACACCAAAAGCATGAAGCATACACATGAACACATGAAGTATACATAGGAAGCATGCAGCATACATGTGAATACATGTAATACATGAAGTATACACAAGAATAATGAAGCATACATGTGAACACATGAAGGATACATATGAATCATGAAGCATACGTGTGAATACATGAAGTATGCATTGGAAACATGGAGCATAGACCTGAACACATGAAGTGTACATAGGAAGCATGAAGCATACACATCAATACACATAATACATAAAATATACACAAAAATCATGAGGTATATATGTAAATACATGAAGTATACACATGGATAATGAAGCATACATGTGAACATATGAATTATACATAGAAAGCATGAAGCATACACGTGAATACATGTAATACATGAAGCATACACAAGAAGCATGAAGCATACATGTGAATACATGAAGTATACACAAGAAGTATGAAGCATACATGTGAATACACATAATTCATGCAATATATATAGGAAGCATTAAACATACATGTGAACACATGAAGTATACATATGAAGCATGAAGCATACATGTGAATACATGTAATATGTGAAGTATACACAAGAAGCATGAAGCATACATGTGAATACATGAAGTATACATAGGAAGAATGAAGAATACACATGAACACATGAATTGTATGTAAGAAGTATGAAGCATACACACAATACATGTAATACATGAAATATACACAAAAATAATGAAGCATACACGTGAATACATCAAGCATACACATGAATATATGAAGCATACACATGAACATATGAATTATACATCGAAAGCATGAAGCATAAACATGAATACACATTGTATCATGTGAGTTAGTGTAAATGAGTAAATAAAACACACAATCAATGAAATGTATTACATTAGGGAAATCGAGATAACAAATAAACTGATAAAGTTATTCCTTAAAATCGTTCCATTGTTTCCTATCTCTAAGGATTCCTTGAATCATAATGGCTCTTAGATTTTACTTGCACTATGACTTGTAGAATGAGAACCTAGAGAATGGATGCTGTAAAATGCAAAAATCTTGGTTCCTACATGATTTGATAAGCTATATGATTTATGCCATGATGCTATGATAAAGATGTTGTGATAGAAATGAAGATTATGCTATGGTGAAAATGTTGTGATACAACTACTGTAAGGATAACTATTATGATAATTAAAATGCATCTGCTAAACTAAACCATGTTTCTAAACTAATATGACACCCTAATTCTAAATGCTAAATGCTTTAAAATCTAAATCCTCTAAGTGTTGCAATGCAATTTTTGCAGAGTAAGTTTTCTCAAAGATAGGATCTGGAATGTTGGAGAATGATGTTGTATTTATAGGATTTCCAAGGCATATTGTGATGTGGCAGGATTCAATGGTCAAGATTTTAGTTGGAAAGATGAATAGTGGAGGATGAAGAAGTTAGAGGGAATCATGGAGAGTGTTCCCTTTAAAAGAGCACTTTGCCAAGTGTTGAAGAGAATAAATGAGATGGAGGAGCCAAGTGTCCAAAGTTTGTTTCAAATTTCTTGAGGATAATTCCATTTTAAAATTAGATTTATTTAAATTCATGACACTTGATGAGGTGGATGATGAGGTGGAAGGATGTTAGAGAGTTATGTAGAAATGTGACAAAATTGAATTTAGAAATTCAAATTTAATGAAAGGGAATTAATTAAATAAAACAAATTAGTTAGATTTGTTTATTTAATTAAACCATTTTTATTTTTTTTAGAAAGAATTAAAGAAAGTGAACTATATAAATAAAATTTTCCATTTATTTATAAGTAGATGAGTTAAGAAGGTTTATTAATTAAATACCTTGTATTTAATTAATCGATTATCTTGATTGATTTTAGGTGTATACACACATAATACATGAAGTATACACAAGAATCATGCAACATACACATGAATACATGAAGTATACACAAGAAGCATGAAGCATAAACATGAACACATGAAGTATACATGTGAATAAATGAAGCATACATGTGAGTACGTGAAACATATGTACTCAAATACACACAAGTCATGAAGCATACACATGAATATGAAGTATATGCATGAGTACAAAGTATACACATAAAAACACATAAGTCTCAAAGTATACATTGGAATACATATAAGTCATGAAGTATACATGTAAGTTATAAAGTATACACTTGAATACACGTAAGTCATAAGTTGAATGTCATGAAGTATACATATGAATACACATAAGTCACAAATTATTCACATGTATACATGTAAGTCACAAAGTATGAATACACATAATTCACCAGTTTACACATGAGAGGCACATTCATATAGAAATGCATTATATAAATGTAAGTCACAAATTATGAATACACATAAGTCACCAATTTATACATAAAAACATGTAAGTCACAAAGTATACATGTAAGATGTAAAGTATACACTTGAATACATGTAAGTCATAAGTTGAAAGTCATGAAGTATACATATGAATGCACATAAGTCACAAAGTATTCACATGTAAACATGTAAGTCACAAAGTATGAATACACATAAGTCACCAGTTTACACATGAAAGGCACTCATACAAAAATACATTATAGAAATGTAAGTCACAAAGTATGAATACACATAAGTCACCAGTTTACTTAAGAAGAAGGTTAAATAGTTTATTAAAGAAGCTAATAGGTTTATTATCCTTAACTACAGGAGTGTTTAGATAATTAGATTTCTACTCAATAACATTTTTCATGAATGTTAGAAAGTTATAGACACGTGTGAAAATTTGAATGTAATAAAAATATTCAATAATTATTTAAGCATCAGATGAATAATCGGTGAATATTCAACAATAACAATCAAGAACAAGATGTAAACAACACCCATGCCTACAACATTTAAGAATACAATGATATATGTCAATAAAAGTATACAATATATCTAATAAAGTCATACAAGCTTACTACAAAAGAGCCATATGGACATAAAATGTCACATATATCGATAGTAAAAAACATATGTTCAAAAATGTCAAGTAGGCATATAACAAAAAACCCTAACACATAGTTATTTCCCACTAGGGGAAGAAAAAAGATCATGTGCTACCTTATATGGTCAGCTAGATGGAGTGTCTGTTGACTCTTTTGTCTTAAAAATGTGCTCACTATTCCTCCTCTCTTCACTCATCTAGAGATGCAACTAATACAATAAGAAGTATAGATGTTAATATATAAAAATTGAATTATGGAATGTCATATAATAAAATAATCATTTACTACAAATAAATAATCATCATGTTCATCCACAACATTAACACGTCGACGATCTAGAGTGACAAGAACTTGTAGGAATCATTAAGATAGAAATTAAACTACATACAATTATCATGGATATTTTCAATAATAGACCACAGAAGAGAAAATATAATTTCAAATTTACTAATCTATCACATACCTCTATCAAAGTATTAGAACTGGCTATTTTTATAGCAACTCCATGGCCCATTGTCCCATGAACATTTCTAGGGTTGTCTAATGTCAACATTTGAAAATGAAACAAGTATGAATTTTTTTATCATTTTCTTTAGTTTCTTTGTTTAATTAAAAGCATAGACAAGGTAGTGAACTATTTGAAAAAATGCCTCAAAGAAATGTGGTCTCATGGTGATGGTAAGAAATGATGAATGTGATGCCAAGAAAATTTATATGGATTATCTTGATGTCTATTTTTGGATTGCTTATAAGGTAGTTATCAGGGTCTTTTTGAAGGTATATAACCATATATTTCCCATGGAATCAATAAAGAATGGAGAAATTTTTGATATTCATTGAATGTTACAAAAAGGCTTATTGAGAGACCTCATGGTGAAAAATATATTTCACCTAATTTATACAAACTTGTAGTAGATAAGGAGCTTTGGTCTCAATATGGAAAAATTGAAACATTACAAAATACATATGTTAAGAGTTTCATAATGTGGGATGAAACACCTATAATGAAAAAGAGGATGAAATCTCATGTAGAAAGGGATAGCCATATAAATTTTTTAATGACAGTCATACTAATAATGTAATGGGTAGTCACTTTTAATAATGGTAGGTTTTTGAAGAATGAAGGAAAACCTTAAACCATGTTGATGAATTAGTATTAGTCACTATACAAAAATAATAGTGAATACCATTGTGATGAAAGGAGTAAAGGGTTATATTCTTGAGTGTTCATGAAGAAAAAAATTCATCAAGCTGAAAATGGAGGATGATATCTCCACAAAAGATAGTCAATTCTTCAATCTACAATGACCTCTTTGACAATAATTCATAACTGCACAATGACCTTGAAGGTAGTCTTGATGACTATACAATGACCCTTATGAAAGAGATAAAACATGAAGATAAGAAGGGAAGTCTAAGAAAATAAATCCAAGGACAACGAAAATCCTATGAGAAGGAAAATAAGGATAGTCATTAATGATTTTGATAAATATATAAATTACCATGATTTAGGATTCTTAATTTTTCCTTAACATAAAATTTATGATTGTGATTTTAAATGATTGCAATAATTCTTTAAGGACATTGTTCTTGTTGATATTCCTCATGAATTTGATGAAGAATTTCATATTTTCAGTAGTCTTAATGATTGTACTATGACCTTGGATGAATACCTTAAGATAGTGGTTGAACAATGTAATTTATGTATTTGAAAGTGTGGTAAATTAAGTCTTAATGACTGTGACTATTCTTTGCAATGAAGCTAAAGACCATGTGGTTTTTCCTCATTAAGTGTAATGGTTTGTCTCAATGAATTATTGTGACTATTCATAGTTCTCAATGAGTCTTATGAGTATTTTTTTTCCATTTAAGAAAAAAGGAAAAATATTAAAGAGGAAATCATGGATAAAGGACATCATTTATATATGTAAGGATAGCCATTTCATAATAATTACTGCGACCATATTTTGACCTAAGGGGAGTATTTATGACTATACTATGGATCCTTCTAAAAGACATTCATTAGTAAAATTAAAAATTTGAAGTCACAAATACCTTATGAGGACAATCAATCTAAGGACTTGACTTGCGATAATAAAAAATCAATGATTAAGGCATGAGAGACAATCAAGGAGTAGTTTGTCAAATTTTAGTGAAATGGAGAAAAAATGCTACTAATTGAGGATAGTCATATTGTCATAATTCCAATAGGAGATTCTAGTATGAGGAGAAAAATTTTCATTGTATTATTTCATATTCAAAGATTCAAGGGAGGATAATAACTAAAGAGGCTAGGGTTATAGTGAAAAAGGACATATGATGGTCTACAAAAAATGACAATCAAGACAAATGATAGAGGGAGTCATATTTCAAAAGTTATAAGACTTTCATAAGCCTAAATAGAAAGATGTCTTGGAGGTTGTTGATAGCATACAAGACGTCAAGAGAGATTCAAATGGGACAGTCACTTCATTGATGACAGTGATAGGAATATCAAGGAAGAAAGAAGATTAAAAGGATAGTTTGATAGTACATTGGTGTCTAAGGATTTAATGATAGTCAATGAATTTATTTTAGACACTAAATGCATGTAAGTGGTTGAAGATAACAATGCATAGAATAGTGAAACCATGATGAGTAAGGGTAGATATGGAAGGGATATTTGAGATGAAAGGCTTCTAAGAAAGGTTATTCATTACAAAGGGAAAACTTCAAGGGTAACAGAGGATTAAAGGTGATAAGGTAGTCACTCTGTCATAGATGAAAATACAAGGTTCAATTTAAGGATATTCAAATTATATAGGCTAGTCATTGAAGTGTCCTTAACTTCACATCAAACTCAAGAAAATCATGAAAAAGGGTAGTTTTAGACTTTAAAATGATAGTCCTTTGTGCCATTTCATCATAAAATGATAGTTTTCAATCGTAAAAAAGACAGTGTCATCAAATAAAAAGCTTTAAGATAGAAAAATTAATATGTGAAAGGGTTTGAGATTGAAAGGAAAGTGAAAAAAAAAAGTTCAAATCTGAAATATATGATGCATTATTTAAAAGACTAATGAATTCTCCTACACCCACCACTTTAAAGAACTTAGTTATCTAAGTTCATGTAGTTTCAAGCATTATTTTAGATTTGTACACACAAAATTACCAAAACTAGCTAGCATTGTTTAGCAACACCATAAATGAATAAAGGTTACTTGAGTGAAAAAAATTTGAGGATGAGAATAGCGAGGTGTCGAGGTGTCGAGGTCAAAGGTCCACTAGTAAAATGTTTGACATCCAAAGCGTGTTATGAGACAATCATTCATATAATGCTCCACTATTCACTTGCAATAATTATTTCTGTAATACTAGTTGCATACTTGTGGACTAAATGCCATAAAAATATAAGGGTTTGCAAGAATGGTGCATGTATCATCAACACTCCAACCCTGAATTTTCATCATATTCATTCTACTAATTTAGTTATTCTTACATTTCAAAATAGAATTTAATAAACAAAATTAAATGAACATGTTGAATTTTACTTGAGTATCAATGTCGAATGTTTTATTTAGCAAGGCATCTATCATAAACATCTACTCTATAGTTGATGTATGTTGTGTAGCTACATCTTGAGCACTTTCACCATCATACATGCAAATATCACTACAAGAGCAACAATGGTGGGTTGGAACTCTGGGCCTAGAAGTCTCACCCATGTCAAGCTCTACTAGAGGCTTCACACACTATATAATGCTCTGAGTGAGTGAGCTAATCAAGTTTGATGTGTCCACCTCAATATTGTCCTTCAAAATGGAAGGAACATTGACATGCTCCACTATGGATTTAGCCAAGGGTCTCAGTGCCAACTGTGGATTACATCGTGCACCTCGTCTACCCTAAAAGTTTAAAATGACAAAATAATTTGGCACCTTATTGAGGACAAACTCACAATAGATTTTCCTCAAAAAATAGTGTGGTACCTCGTAGTTATTGCATGAAGGTTGGTCAAAAACCATTGGCCACCGCTCCCAAAACTTATTTTTAATTAATTCATGGTGGCACCAATGGATGAGAGACCTCTTGAATGCATGTGATAAAGGTGTATTGGTTCTTGAGTCTATAAAAAGGGCACACGAGTCGGATTTGCTAAAATTTTTCTTTTTTCACTTGTGCATAGGAAATTCCACTTGCATAAAATCATTTTAATTCATCCCTCTTATTCAACCAAAAAATAATTTTCTCTCATTTCTCCTACATGTGATACAATCGACTTGAGTGATTCGATAATGCCTCTCCTATAAGGGTGGGCTGTAGAATTCTCATTTAATCTTCCAATCAATTGTTCAAGATCTCTTTTCTTTTTTTTCTTTTTTTAAAGAAGGGGTAAAAGCTTTATTGAATCAGAAAAGTAATACAATCAAAGAGAAGAAAACCCAACAAGGGCACATGCAAATACAAGAATTAAGTCACACCCAAAAAACAACTCATATCATCCATAACCCAATCTTCAAGAGTAAGAGCCAAATCACTAGGAAGGCTATCCCAATCATCCACACTCTAGGTCCCCATCCAATCAGAAGCCCACTTTGCCAACCCATCAACCACCTTATTCCACTCCCTAGGAACATGACATAAAGAAATAGAATCCAAGGTGGTGCTCAGAGAAACAATTTATTTAACAACCATCACCAGATGTCAATTCACATCCTTAACATGCCTCTTGTTCAACATATTAATGACAATTTGGGAATCATACTTGCAAACAATCTGCCTCCAACCAAGGGCCCAAGAGGAGTCAATCGCTAAGAGAATAGCAATATCCTCCATGAGATTATTTTTTTGTTGACTTCTATAAATAGAAAAGAGGAAAACCACAACTCCCAAACTATCTCTACCAATACCTCCAACCCCAGCAGACCCAAGATTACCTCTAGATGACCTGTTAGGATTAATTTTCAACTCCCCCAAAGCAGGATGACACCAATAACCAATACAAAAAACCCTCTTCGACCCCCACCCCTGATGATTATCCCTCCATTTTCTCTCATCTTCCATAGAAAGACCCATAGCATTAACCACCCCATGATCACCAGGATCAATGGGCACAATCAAGTCTCACTTAGTATTTTATGTTTCCTGTAAGACCCTCGTAATTCTCAACCATAATCAGTCAACCAACAACTTCGTGTCCAAGAAAATTATACGATTGCGCTCCAACCAAATATGCCAAATCATCAAATTGGGGCCAATAATCCAAGCTATGAGAAGAAACAATGTATTTACAGGAGGAGACCCTTGGCTCCTCTAGAAGTCTTCCAAGGAAGAGACAAGACTACATGGAAAACACCAAAGATTCCACCAAGAATGCCAAATATCTTTCACAAAAGAACACTAAAAGAATAAGTTTGGAGTACACTCCTCCTCCCCAACACACATAACACACCTCGAAGGACCTTGAAATCCCCACTTCCAAATATTCTCCCAATTGAGACACCTCCCTCGTACCACTAACCAAGAGAAAAAATTACACTTAGGGCAAGCAAACTTATTCCAAAACTTTTTCCACCATGAAACCTCAAAGCTCCCAAAAACTTGATATCTAGAAGCAATAGAGTATTTACCTTTTAGGTATGGTCCCCAAGCTATCTTATCACACCTAGGGAGAGAGTTACAAACACACCTAGCTAAAATCCCTGCCATCTCCTGGTACTTCGCATCCAAACCTCTAGAAGGCCACTCGTGTGGATCCTTCCACCTACACAAACTTGTTGGAAAAACAAGGATAAACAACTGAGAGGGGGGTGAATCAGTTGTTACAAAATTTACAACTTATTTAACCTTATCAACCTTTAATCTCAGATCTGATAAATAACAATGAAAAAATTAATCAACAACACATCAGAAACACACATAACACTAATATTTTTTGCGTGGAAACCCTATTAGGGGAAAAACCATGGTGGATGTTAGTCCACAAGTTATACCCTATTAAAAGTATAAGAGAAATGAATAAGGAATGTACATGCATTCAGACACACTGCCTAGAGCTCACTGCTCAAAAGGGAAGGCTCACTGCCTTACATAAAACTTTCAGATTAAATCCATCTAAAGAGATTGAACTAAGAAATTAGCTTCTTCAAAAGCCTAATTACAGTTTTGATTAGGCACAAAAACACTTCTTCACACTTCGCTCAAACTCGTTCATACTCTACTCCACAATCGAATGATCTAATCTTTATTCACACATAGCACTTGAAAAATTTGCATACATCCCTTTAAAATGAAGAAAACAATCACTCTTATATATCTGCTTCATGAAATTTCATGAACAACTTTGTTGGCAAAAAATAAATAATAAGTGAATACAAACTACCGGCCCAATTCATGAACAAATCTCAATGTGCACCAATCAAAATTGGTCACAAGATATTGAAGACCTAAAGCAACATCCTTGAACATGCCAAGCATTCAAAAATTTATCCATGAGGATCCACAACATGCTACAACCACCATGCTGACCAAGAAAATGGAAACCCAAACATGCAAAGGAAAAACCTTTGATCATGAGAACACCAATCAACACGAATGTGTAGCAAAGATAGAGCATGATCTAGACATGTCAAGAAATGTCATAGGAGCATACACAACAACTCAAATTACCAAAATTGCATTCTCTTCTTCTAGAAACACCAGCTATAGTGACATAATGACTGTAGGAACTCAGAAACTCAACTTTCTCAAATCTTGATGCACACCACTAAAACTTATAGATGATGAACTAGATAGGCTCAACAACAAACCCTTTAATGTGTGACTTCTGAATATCAACATGCTGAGCTTTCCACCACTCTAAGTTTCACATCTTCATAGACAAACTTCAACATATTTATTATAATTTTCTCAATATCCTCGACATATACAACCTTGAAGACACTAATGCTAATAGTGTTGACATCAATGACAACCAAATATCAACAACACAACCACAACATCCAACAGAACTAGCCTACCCCATATTCAGATGATTTTTAAAATCAGCATGGCACCAACCAACATCAATAAAGTGTTGGTATAGATTCTACAAATTGTGAAATGAAGACAAAATGGGTAGATGCCCATCCCAAGAATCATACTAGAAGAGGGCATCCTACCCACAATTACAAATCCAAAAAACCCTTGCTTGACCATCTTATCCTCCCTTTTGAGTGTACTCCAAATCAAAGAGCCTTTCCCTTCTAAACTGAAGTGAGAAACATCAAATCCCTCAACAACTCCCAGATACTTCAAGGTAAGAACTCTAGTCCAGACTTGATGTCGTTGTGAACACCACTGCCAGTACAATTTAGCAGCTAAAGCCCGCCCATTCAAATTTTCTCAATGTAAGACAAGCCCACCTTCGTACTTCGGCCTACACACAACATCCCACTTCACCAAACTCCATTTACTACAAAGAAGGTTACCAGACCAAAGGAACTGCTGAGACAAGCTCTCAAAATCCTTGATAAAGCTAGAAGGTACTAAAAGAATGAAAAATTTGTATAGGGGAAGAGCTTGAATCATTGACTTTAAAAGAGTCACTCTTCCTATAGAAGAGAGCCACCTGTAAGTCCAATGAATGACTAAATTTTTAAACTTATGAATAATCCCCTACCAAAACAATTTAGGAAGTGCTTGGATAGAAAGCGGAATGCCAAGATAGACAAAAGGGGGAATGCCAATTTGAAAATGAATAATACCAACAATTCTCCTTTGGATGGCCTTAGGAGTATTGAAAAATTAAATAAATGATTTCCCCTCATTGATACGTTGACCAAACATGGCTAAATAACTATCCAAAGTGCTACGCCATCTAATATCATCCTCCACCTTGGCCCGACCCATCAAAGTAGTATCATCCACAAATTGGAGAAGAGACTATGGGGGGATATCAATTCCCTAACACCAGCCCTAGATCAAACCACTTTCTACCCTGGATCTAATAAGCCTCCCCAATCCCTCAGCCAATAATATGAATAATTAAGGAGACATGGGGTCCCGTTGTCTTAGCCCCCTAGAAGCACCAAATAAATCATATGAATCTCCATTAATTAGAACCAAAAAAAATGAGGACATAACATAGATCTTGACCCACTCAATCCAGTCACTAGAAAAACCAAAATCTCCCCGAATCTTGAATAAAAAGGACCACTTAACCCAATCATATGCTTTATCCATGTCAATCTTAATAAACATAGCTTTTTCCTTGGAATTAGCCATAAAATGAATGGTCTCAACAACAATGATGACCCCATCCATAATATTTCTACTCCCAACAAAACCCCCTTGCTCCTTAGAAATTACCTTGCTTAGCTAAGGTTTTAACCATTCTACAATCAACATTGTAATTATCTTATAAACCACATTAGATAGAGAAATAGGCTTGAATAGATCTAGAGAGTTAGCCCCATCCTTCTTTGGTCTGAGAGAAAGAAATGTAACTTTCATGGATTTCAACATTTGTTTATTCAACTAGGATTCTTGAACAACCTCCAATAGGCCAACTTTATCACTTCCTAGAACTCTTGAAATAATTCCACCGAAAAGCCATCAGGTACTGGAGCTTTTCCTTTTTTCATCTGAAACACAACATTCTCTAACTCTGATAAATAAATAGGAGAAATTAAAACTTCATTCATCTCCCTAGTGACCAAAGGTGGCATATTCTCCAAAATATTAGCTTCATCCTCTTCTGCAGGAAGGGAATCCTCTGAAAACAAAGTAGAAAAGAAATGAACAAATTCAACAAAAATAGCAATTGAAGAGGAGAGACTCTCCCCATTCTAAGACAAGAGAGAGGAGATCACATTACCTTTCCTTTGGTCCTTAATAGAGTTGTGAAAGAAGGAAGTGTCCCTATCTTCTGCATGGAGCCACTCAATTTGATACTTTTGTTTCCAAAAAAATTCCTCTTAATTCCCATTCCTCCACTTCCTTCATCACAACCCTCTCCTTCACACCAAGCTCCTCTATAAGGCTCCAATCCCAAATTTTCCTAGTAATCAGATCTAGCTAAGTCTAGGCCTTCTGCTTCACATGAAATACATTACCAAAGTGTTTCCTATTTCATCGTTTCAACCTATATTTCACATACTGCAACCTCTTTGAGAAATAATACATAGCAGTTCCAAACACCCACTTCCGAAGACACTACCAGCCAGGAAGTAGATCATGAAAATACTTGTCTCTAAGCCACATAAGTTGGAACTTAAAAGACTTATTTAATCCATTCCGGGGTAAAATAGTAGAAAGCTTGATCGACCAATGATTCAAACCCCACCCATCTAGAATCTCAGAGCTAGTTAGCCACCTATCTCCCATCCAGAAAATTGGACACCAGAAATCTATCTAGCCTTTTTGAAATAGCACCCTCCTCGCTTCTCCTATTATTCCAAGTAAAATCCCCATTAGTAGGCTTGACATAAACCAACCTCAAGAGAGCTATATTATCCTACAAAAGCATCAAAGATGTGTTAGTGTAATTAATATTTACTTACACTTGCATAACTTTACTTAGGTTGAGCTATTTTTAGGTCAACATTAGGGTTGCATACTTTGCTTTTATAAAGCAAATCATCTCATTGTAATACTAAATTCCTGAATATATCAATTTGCACATTCGCATGCAAAGCTCTACTTTTTTATGTTTTCTCTTATGTGGAAGGTGTTTAGGTTTGCATGTCTGGTCTAGGGTTTCTAACATGGTATTAGAGCCTTGACATGCAACCCCTTCTCAAATTCTAGAGAAAACCATTTGCAGATTTCATTCGAGGTTCCTCGAGGGTATCATGCCTTGAGTTCATCTATGCAACATTTTGGATGAGATCGGGCCTCACCACCGGATTCAGAGTGCTGGAGAAAGTCAGGTTTGGCTTTCATTTTGCAAATTTTGGCCATGTTTTGCCAGATCTGTGAGGGTTTAAGTTTTGGTATTTTTTTGCAAGCTCTGAAGGTAACCATTTTTTTTAAGCATTTTGAGTAGAAACGGAGGTCACCATTGCATTCGCAGTGGCCAAAAACCTTAAGATCGCCTTTCGTTTCATCGATTTTGGTGAAGTTGATCCAAAAGGCAAAATTTTTTTGCTAGGAAGGCCGTACGGCCTCCCCAGCATGCATCCCGAGGCACGTTTTTCGAAAAAAAGAAAAAAATTGAAGTTTTTGGGAACTGCACCTATGCTTGTAGTTCTAATGGATTCCCATTGATGCCATGCCACTGGGTGGCCACCCAGCCGCCGCCGTCGCCGGTGGCTCCCCCATTCGGTCGTCGGCCTTTGCTTCGCCCCCGCTGGGCCCCTTCTGCGCTTCGCCCGGTCATATGGAGGACCGGGGGCTACTCGCCAGCCCCTGAGGGCTTCAATCTGCAGCGGCTGTCATATAGGTGACCAGGGGCTCCACCCCAGCCCCCTATCTGCCAGCCCCTAGTTGCATGCAGGACTAGGGGCCGAGATTTTTTTAGCCCCCTGGGCTGCTTGCAGGCCTTATTGGCCATTCTGGAGCACCTTTGACAAAATCGGGCGTAACGTTTGCATACAGTGTCCGTTTTTCACAAATGAGATACCATTGGAAAGCTGATTCCAACGCCAATCCAGTGGTGTTGGTAGTTTTTCCTGATTTTTTTCCAGTATTGTTTTGTAGGTCCTTAAACTTAGAACTTTTTATTTTTCACTCCGGAGGGCATATCTTTTGACTCGGTGATCCTTTTTTCGCCATTTTTATGGCGTTCGAAAGATGGTTCAGTCTTCTACAAAGATCCAAGGTATATTTTAATTTTTTGTTTATGCATGTTAGGTATTATCTCCTTTTGCAGTCATTGGGGATTGTAATAAACAAACTGATATAAAGTTCCATCAGGGGGGTTTCTTGCATAATAATCTTCATCATGTTTTGATGGCAACTCGCATGGGTTGTAATATGGTTTCTTAGTTTCTTTTGGCCATATTTTTGTCTTAGCTTGACACATACCAAATTCATTTTGGTTCACACTTTAGATTGAGAGCCTATGGTTAGTGATCAGCATCAGATCCATCTCAGTTTGAGGGCCACTAAATTTGTGGTTAATGTTCTAGAGTCTGTATGGTACTTTTTCCCATGGAAGAGTTTCAGTCTTATTTTGACATCGGCATTGAGATTCATGGCTTCTAGATTCTGTCATCACCATATCATCTACTATTGCTTTATGGATTCTAGGGTTGTTCCAGTTTGGAGTGTTCGAGTGTTCCGTGGCATCGGGTCTGCTGTTGCATTATTATGATTCTGATATGGTTTCTTGTAGATAGAAGTATCTTTCCTTGCTTTCTAGATTGCGGTTCCAGTGTTACTCCACAGTGTTCTTCCAGTGCTTCTTTGCAGCAGTCATCTCATTGTAGGGGGGGTTGTCCCACTGGGTTTTCCTTCTCTACCTCATTATTGCATTTGTACATGGGTACCTGATCAGGCCTTGTTGCTGGGACCCATTCATGCTTTCTTGCATTCATCTTAGTTTTAGGTGCATGCTTTTTTAGTCTCCCTAAGTTGCACTTATGGGGGGGTGTTAGTGTAATTAATATTTACTTACACTTGCATAACTTTACTTAGGTTGAGCTATTTTTAGGTCAACATTAGGGTTGCATACTTTGCTTTTATAAAGCAAATCATCTCATTGTAATACATAATTCCTTAATATATCAATTTGCACATTCGCATCCAAAGCTTTGATTTTTTATGTTTTCTCTTTTGTGGAAGGTGTTTAGGTTTGCATGTCTGATCTAGGGTTTCTAACAAGATGGCTCCAAGCAAGCACTACCTCCTCTCTTCTCCTCCAAGGAAGAGACAACATTAAAATCTCCAACCACAATCCAAGGAAGATAAGGGTCTAAAGACCTTACATAATGAACATGCCTCCACAATAAGACCTTACCTTGAAAATCTGTTGAAGCATAAATGTTAGAAAAATGAACTCTCTCACTAGACTCAAGATGAGAAGCAACACAAGAAATTGAGCCTCTACTAGAGAACCACCAAATTGGCACAACTTTATGAGGATCCCATAAGAAAGCTACCCCACCTGAACTACCAAGTGCTACAACACATTGACACTAACCCCAGCTCAAAATCTTTGAGGCCACACTCAACATACTATTAACTAACAACTTAGTTTCCTAAGGAAAAATCACATCTAGAGAGTGAACATGAATCAACTCCCAAATAGCCTTTTGTCTAGGGATGTTATTCATACCCCTCACATTCCAAGAAAGCACAATCATTGAGGTGGATGGGAGAAGTGAGCATCAATAGTCTTCACTGAACCCAACTCAACCATCATCTCACTAGCTAACTTGACCTTTTCCTGATCCTTTTTTTTGCCAACCTTTAATGGTTTCTCAATAACCCCTTTCTTGGGGATTACTTCTTGTTGCAAACCCAGTGCCGGGGAAGAAGATTTATTTCTAGCTAAATCTAAACCCTATGTACCTCAGAGGGGACATTACTAGCACTAGGGAGCCATGAGGAGACTCCAACACCTCACCAATCATCCCTTGAGAAATATTCAAAAGAGACAAATTAGTGTCCATCTGGGAGCCCTACTCACCAAGATGAATCAAATTAGGAACCATATTAAGCTGATCCCAAATCCCAATCTCCACTAAAGAACCCCCTTTAGCCTACAAGTCCACACTAAACCCTTCCTCTGAGACCAAATCTTCCAATGCCTCAAATCTATTGAAAATTTCCTCTTACTTCCTATCCTTAAAGGATCTCTTTTGTCCTGGACCATGATTGTGCTACTTAACCTATGTAAAACCTTCTTTATCAGCCACCTCTCCTTGCAAAGGAGTCTTACCCTTATCCACCTTAGGATTAGACTAAGGGAGAGGGAAATTCGCACCATTAGAACTAGAAACTTGTAATGCCCAAAACCTAACACTAAAATATAGTTAATGGAAAAACACAATTTCCAAATTTCAACCACAAACTTAATTCAAGTCACTAGATATGCAAATAATATATATATATATATATATATATCAATAGTAACTTCAAATAATAGTGACAGAACAAGCCTAAGGGCCAGACCTAATTCCTTGGGGGCTCATCTCTGACGACCTTGCCTACGTATATACTTCAAAGAGGAACCGTAGTTCCCAATTAGACTTCAACCATCTCACCCATGGTTGTATAACAAAGAAATATAATCGATGGGTTCAAATGATGGCTTAACATCAACTCCAATTACAAACCACTAAAACCTCTCCTCACAAAAATAAATGGAAATAATAGTTCAAGGTCAAGGATTGAGACTAGAACCACACACACAATACTTAATGCCCAATCTATTCCCAGAGTTCCTTGGAGTTGCAACCTAGGGCTCCGATACCAAGTATTTGCAAGGAGAAGAAAACTTATCTTTCTACATTGCTTGTAAGGATGAGTCTTCTTTCCTCCAACATGAGACCAAGCTTGAATCCTTCAACTCCAATATGCAAGAGCTTCTTCATTTCATTCTTTTTTCTCCCTCTTTTTTCTCTCTTTTTCTCAATCCTTAACCAAAAATTCTCCAAAAGGAGAAGTGGGTAACAACCTTGTTTTAGTTTTTCAACCAAATATAAAAGAGATTCAACTTGAATCTTCTTGAATGAGGGAGTGACACTTGTCACTCTCATTCAATTTTCAAGCACAATCTTCCACAAGTTCTCACACATGTGTGAGCAAATTTGGAGAGATGCGAAATGAAGGAGTGTATTCCACTCAATCCCTAAAGTCTTCATCCTCATTAAGAGGAGTATGGATTACTTGTCCACTACATCTCTATTGTCCCATCTCATAAATGAGTTTGAGAGATAAGACACCCTTCTCTTGCCCCAAGGTCTTCAAAATCCGTCACTTCCTTAAATGAGCATTAAAAGAGGGTCATATCTTGGATATGGACCAAGATATGGCAATAAATAGACCCCCAACCCATAGGTACTTGCCTTAGGGTACTAGAAAAGGTGGAAATACATAAAATAGGTCTTTTTAAGACCTCTTAAAAGCTCATGAAAGAATGAATTCGAATTTTCACTTAACTAAGGGTCCCCAACTTTAATTCTCCCCTCACATACTTAACCACATTAATCACATGGTAATAACACTTAATTATCCCCATAAACACACTTTACATTTAACCCACATATAAATCACCATTACATATTAACTATATACATTAGCCTTCAAAATATTTTCTAAATTCTAGCGTCCTATTTATAAATTAAAAAAAATAACTAAACCATAACCACAATACTCACTCGACCTTTAAAGTTAATCCCACATTGACTCACCTACTTTCCTACACAACACAATTAAGCATAGTCAGACCATAATAATAAACCACATTAATTGTCAAATGAATCTTCATAACTTTATCCATGAATAATTAACATACCTAATTACCCGAATCCAATATAATGTGAAACAATAATTATCTTATTTCAAATTCATTTTATAATTTAAGAGCTTATTCAATAATTTACATGCACATACATATTCATTAAATAAAATAATGAAAATATAACATAAAGTAAAAATGAACTACAAGGTTAGTATCAGACAATCGCTTTATTTATCACCTGCAATCAATTTAACCAGATATTTAAGAGAAATTTATAAAAATTTAAGGTTGTGTTAGTCACATGCGAGGTGGGGTCTTACATTCCCCTCCCCTTAGCTTAAACTTCCTCCTCGAAGTCATTACGGTCTAGAAATATAATCTTACTAGAACAACACATATAAATCTATTAACATACTGATTACTTTAATTCCTTGATGAAATAATCAACAAATCAACTTTAAGCACATATTGGAGGAATTCCTTCCATTCACCAAACATATAAATACCTAGAAAAAAAAAATCTCACCTTGGAACATTTATCCAATATACCCACATATAACAAAAGTTGGTAGCCACCCATGTAATTAAGACTCTCAATTAAAGATTAAACAAACATATATCCAAACACATTAACAGTCTTGGATACCCTTTAGGGTTCCCTTTTTGCATCATAAACATCACTCATGATGTCAAACATATATATATATATATATATTCCAATATCAATTCATGTCTCAAAATTATTAGCTTCACATTTTTCCCAATTTTATCTTTAGGAAGACATTTTACCTTATAATCATGGCACTCATACCAAGTCTCAAGGAGTATTAAATTTTCATAATTAGTTGTTAGAGTAAAGGTTTTAACTTAATTGTGTTAATTAAGTTACCTTTATTCCCTTCTTAAGATTTCACTTTAGTTTGCATAAAGTGACATTTAATAATTATATTAATTATTAAATGTTCTCCTTTTAGGGTTACACTTTAGGGTTTCTTGATCTCCTTTTATAAGGATTGATCTCATTGTATTATCACATCAATTCATTCTCTCATTCTCTCTGATATATACATTTTCAATTTTTCAGAGAACCCTTGCTTGTTTGTCTCCATCTCTTCTTTTGTGACAGGTTATTTGCATGTAGGTGATCTTCGAGGTTTGTGAAGTTGTATTTTCTCAACTTCTACATGGTATCAGAGCTTCAGACCTGCTGCTTCCTGTTCTTGTTTTGAAGGTTTTGGAGCTTCAAGGGTTTGGGGTTTTTTTTTTTGATCCAGGGCATACCTGCAATTTCAAAGCATTTTGAGCCCAAACGAACCTTGCCATTGCGTCCGCAGCAGTCCAAAACCCCTAAATCAATTGTTCATTCGTCCATTTTGGACAAAGTTGATTTGAGGGGCAAAATGTTTTTGCCCGTACGGTCGTCTGTCTGCCTGGGAAAAAAATTTTTTTCGTCAATTTAAAAAAAAATGTATTGTAAATGCTTTTGATTTTTTATTTATTTTTTTATTTAAAAATATAAAAAATAAAAAATATTCAAAAAGCAGTTTAAAGGCTTGCGGGCCTGGTACAGAGTACCCGTAGGTACTTGCGGGCCCTCTGTCCCATTGGTCGGCGTACTGCCGACCGCCGACGGCTTTAATGCCAACCGGTGGTCTGACAGTACCGCCGATGATGGTACATTAGCAGCCGTAGGCGGCGGATCCCGAGCCTTTATTTTTTTTAAGTTTTTTTTTAAATTAAAAAAAGCCATGTTTTTTATGAATTTAAAAAAAAAAATCATAAGTTTTTTTATTTAAAAAACATTTTTTTATGTAATAAGTCTTATTATGCTTTTGTGGTGACAGCCATTTGGCCGTCAAATTTAAGCTGATATTTTTGCTGTGACGGCCGTATGACTGTCAAATTTAATGTACCACTGGCTTTTTTCCCCTTTGGAGCTATTTTTTTCCAGAGGTCATAAATTGGGCATACGATATCCTTTTTTGGCAAACGGGAATCGTCAGAAAGCTGATTCTGTCAAATTTCCAGTGGTGTGGGTCTCATCACTTCTTTTCTCTGTTGGTGCATTCTACAATCAGTTTTTTGGTTGTCCTTCATGTATTTCCAGCTTTTTGTCATTTTTTGGGCATTTTGAGCATCATTTGTAAGCAATATCTTTTATGTAAACACACTGAGATAAAGTGCCACACTATTGTACATGCATTTTTTGGGGATTTTGCACATAAGGTTGTGCCATATTTGGTACTAGCATTGTATTATAATGTGCCATGGGGGGTTGTGTAGTGCCTTTGTTTTTCCATCACACCTTTGTCCGGCGAGTGTCCCTCTACGACGACTATGGATCCATATGATTACAGCCTCATATATGTGTGCTTTGTTTTGCACACCACTTTTTCAGTTGCAGGTGTTTTCTTGTGCACTTTTAGATGTTGTTTCTTCTCCTTCATGCACTACAGGGTGTTTCACACCATTTCAGTGGATCTGTCAGGCTCTCCTAGTTCAGCATTATGGGGGGGGTATTATACTGTTCGTGCTAATTACTTCCTTGGTTTCACCTTGGAAGGAATCTTCCATTCTCAGTTGATCATTGTTGTTTTCAGACTATTTGTACTTGTGCCATCTGTATCTTCATTCCAGGTGTTTGCCTTTGTTTGCATCTCCTTTTATAAGGATTGATCTCATTGTATTATCACATCAATTCATTCTCTCATTCTCTCTGATATATACATTTTCAGTTTTTCAGAGAACTGTTGCTTGTTTGTCTCCATCTCTTCTTTTGTGATAGGTTATTTGCATGCAAGTGATCTCCGGGGTTTGTGAAGTTGTATTTTCTCAACTTCTACATTAGTCACTATCATTCTCACACACTTCACAAGTATTCCACATCACATTTACTTGCAATTTCACATGTACACAATAATAGAAAGGATTCTCTTCCCAATTGGGTGCACCTATCCTCATATGAAGGATGCTCTTCCCACTTGGGTGCGCATGTCCTCACACAAAGGATGCTCTTTCCAAATTGGGTGAGACTCTCCTCATACAACCACATCACATTTACAACACAAGGCTCATACAATAGGGTTTACAAGGATGGATAATCTTGGATACCATATGTAGACACCGAAAATTGGTCTAAGCTTGCAAGTACCACTTTCGACATAATTTTCTAATGTCCATGGTCATGATTAAATAATGTTAATTATTTAATTATTTTATAAATACATCTTTCCTCTGTTAATTAAATAACCTTTTAATTATTTAATTAATTCATTATGACCCTTATTTAACTTTGATTAATTAAATAAATCATATTTATTTAATTATGTCACTAAATAATTAATTCTCTTTCTGAATTAAATAATTTATTATTTAATTAACCCCTTTGTCATATTGCAACTATAATTAAATATTCATTATTTAATTATTCAATTAACCTTTTCGATAGTCAATTAAATAAATCACATTATTTATTTAATTAAAATCATTTCAATTTTCGAATGTTGAATTAAATTAACATTTAATTCATAATTAATTGTGTATGTCACATTCTTCTATCGTCCAATTATCTAATTATTCACTCACCATCTGACTTGAGATCTATTTTAATCTGTCGGTTATCTTTGGATTCGATATCTGATCGTCTCTGTGAAATGACTCTCTGTCACAACCAGTCAGTAAACTAGTTCTAACTCATATGCATGAACACATTTATTAATTAAATATCTTTATTTAATTAATTAATTCATGTGTGCATTCAAAAAAATTATTCTTTGAGTTCTAACTTTATAATTTTCATTCAAAGTCTAATTCTTCTATTTTCGAAGACTTTCCACTAAATATTAAATTGTCTATTTAATCTTGAACTCGTGTTCTTAATATATTCTAACAGTCTTGATACCAGATTAAATAATTGTTCTAATTTAATCTTTATCTTGCAAAATTTCCCAACTCACATTCTAACTAACACATAACTCACATCACATGGCATTCATCAATCTCGATCGTTGATCTCTCTTTTGAATTTGAGCCGATCATTCAAAAACCCAAAATCTATAAATTGACCTATCATTATCATTATTCCTCCTCCCGAATTCAATAATTTTTGAGAAGAACCTATTATCTTCGATATTTTTCTTAGACAATACATCCAGGCTATGCTTGCATCAATACAAAAAATCTGAGGGCAAGAATACCGATACAACAAAATGGAGAAGGACAATCAAGATAATTCGAAGAAGTGGATGGATATTCGGTAAGACTGTTCTAGTTATCATTTTTATTATTTTTTTTCATTTTATTCATTCTTGGTTGTTTGATTTAGACTAATACTTGTTAGATTAGATTTAACTATCTTTCTATGTAGCAAATTCATTTCTCTACATTACACCATAGACATTAGGAATGATGGTCTCGAGGCCCTTCTCTAAGGACTCCTCCATACATTTCTTAGTACCTTCCTCTTATTTTTTTAAGGGGGTTAACCTTCAAAAGGAAGGTACAATAAGAACAATCATAGAACTAGGGGAAGAATGGATTAATGACCTTCCCATACTGGTCCTATTTGCAACCCCTTTCAAATAATTCATAATTCCCCAGCGCATCTACTCCCCTATACAACCTACCAGGGAACCCCTTGGGTTATGGCAGTTTACATATGTCACATTACACCATGCTTACCAATAGTTAGAAAACATTAAGAAAGCATCAAACCAATAAATCATAAGATCATAAACCAATGTTTTAATAAAATTGAAAATTATAAAATCAAGAGAAAAACCAAATAAAGATCAATTGTAGCTACATTTCAACATTCCAATCTTAATTAAAAAATGAAATGAAATAAATCTTTGAGGAAATTCAGACTATAACAATATTCAAATGAATAAATAGCCCAACCAAATAAAAGTAAAATTCCACACTAGTGGCATAAAATAAAATAAAACATCGATTAAGAAATTTTCAATAATTCATTTTTCAACAATAAAATTTGCACGTTAAGAGCACCATGTGACTTGATAAGCCACCTAAGGGGGAGGAGGGGAATGGTGGTTCTCTAACCACATAAGTATACTAGCATGCAATAACTGGTGGTCCCTGACCACATAAATATGAATAACTAGTGGTCCCTGACCACATAAATATGATAACACACAAAATCATGGTGAAATTTTCTACATAGTACTAATGTCCAACATTGTTGAAATATCCAAAATCTATAAGCAATATGGTCCACATAATTCCATCCTTTACCCATGGGTTATAAACATCAAGGGGTAAGTTTGCACTGTGAAGCAACGAGTGTGGCTCTAATATGTGGGTGGAGTAGGTTTGGGACATCGTCTTAGGAAAACATATAGCTTCCATTAGAGTTCCAATTCTCTCTCACCCTTATTTACTGTATTTGGCATTTCACTCCCATAAGGGGGGAACCATACACTAGGGGTACACATTTAACATACAAATAAGACAAACATAGAGAAATACATCACATTTCATTTAATAGACACACTTACACACTTAACACGTTTACATAAACTCACAACTAGCTAGCTTACATAAAGGCCATCACAAAGGGTACAAATAGGGGATCATACTAGACATCCACCACCCTTATCACAAGTAGAATACCCTATATCTTGTACTTGGGGCACAACACATATATTGGTTTTCACTTCACATGACATAACATAATACACTTTATGAAATTTGCCATATTATAGAACAAAAACAATTCACGTACATACACTCCATTTTCTTTAAACAATAATCACTTTTCTTCTCATTTAAAAAAAAAAATCTACTCACTTTGCATATGCAAAATAAATCACTAGATGATACACAAATATAGCTTATGTATATTACTCCATTTTCCTAAAATTTAACAATACATGGTACAACACACTTCCCATTTTACTAAATTGGTGTTTGACATCACATATATGATCAAGATTGGTTTTCTATATTTATCCATACTAGTCTTCCTTATTAAGTATGAAACCTTAACCTTCTTTAGCATGTTGTGAAAATTACAGTGGAATTATCCATATTGATATGTTAGTGAACATAACAAACATTAATCAAGATTAAAATTAATGTAGAGCCATATTAATAAATTTGATTATGAGAATATTAATTTAAAGAGAAATTAATAATGATGTCTCAAGTGAATTAATTATGGAGTCAGTGGTGTTAATGAGATTTATAAAAGTGTTAAATTTCATTGTAATGTTAATACCATTAGTAAATTTTACTTTAATAGAAATATAAATATAATAGAATAGTAGTAATAATAGCGTAAATTTAATTTTGTATAGTATTAATAGTAATTAGTAAAACAACTATTGGCAAGCACTATTGTAACCACACTATAAATATCTTAATATTATTCGACAAAAATATTAATATCCAAAAAAATATTTATTACTAATAATGTGGTTCAATAGTAAGTGGAGAGTAAACAATGGCATGCTCCCATCTACCCGTGTTTGAAATATCAATATAAATTTATTGTTGGTTATAAATAAAAATAATTATTATATTAATATATAAAGGATTGATGAGCAATAATATCATTATTATTAGGGAATAATCATGGATTTTATCATTAGATGAATAGAGATAATAATGTGTAAATGAGGATTAAGTAATAATATTAGTATTATCTAGTTTATGAGGTAATAATAATACTATTATTGAAGATTCGATTGTGGGTCTATCAATGACAATTTTTATTGAGGATTAATCATCTATAGTAATATTATCATTAGTGTTGAAAATGTGGTTCAATAATAGTTTTATCTTTCACTTGTTGATTTAATAACAATGATGTCACTCTTAAGACTCCAACTAAATATGGATATTGGATTATTATAAAAGAATAATAATCTTATCATTGTAATTTAATTGAGATTAAGAATGCTATTATCATGAGTGATTCATATTTAATAAATTGCATAGATAAACTATTGCACTTAATTTATAAGGGACTACATGTAGGTGTGTAACTCATACTCATGTTAGTGTATTTCTTAAGCTGGTAGAGTGTTAACTAGTTTAATTAATGTACAAAAAAAGATTGTTGCCTTTTTCTAGCGTAAAATTATGGGCATTACAAAGCTCGTGGACATCTCTATTGAAGATGACCATATTCATGACATAATCGACACCTAAAGGGTAACGTCTCATAATCCAATGGTTGGGTCCAAGAGCAAGAACCAACAATCATGTCTATTGAATCCGACAGTGGATGGTTTAGATCAATTTCCACACAAACCCTCACATAAGAAAAAATATTCTTATTCAAGGTTTGTTGTGAAGGGCCAATAGATTTTCCAAGCAACAAAGCAATTGATTGCAAAATATCACTTCTCCAGCATTCAAGTGATAGACGAGGGAGCCGAACCCAAACTGGGAACCTAGAAGGTAACTCCTTTTCCGAATTAAAACTAGCATGCCATGGTTTAATGAAAAGACTCACCTAGTTATAGAAATATGGTCCACCTTCAAATGCCTTGTTCCGATCATAAATACATGAAAAATCCACCATAAAAAATATTTACAGCCATCAAAATGTCAAACTCGCCTTCTGGGTTCCATGTCTTCTGAATCCACATATCAAGAAATGGGAGATAAACCCTCATCCCCATAAACTTTCATATCAAAACATGACTAGTATACTAGGAAAGATCCTTACCCATTGAATCAAACTGGATCACAAGAGTCGGTTAATCGTGTGCCCTTTCTAAACATCCATTCACCAAGTGCAATTTAAAAGCTCCATTTTGTGTAATACCCATACCGGATGATACATGGTTTGAAACCCCTGAATCCACACCCACCATGGTAGAATCCCTTGTAGCCATATCAACTAGCTCATGCATTGCCATCACCCTTCAAACTAGGTAGACCATAGCAAAAATCACCAGACACCCACTCCAGGCCTGCGACACCACCCTAAGTCCATGACACACCACACAAAGCTCGCACCACAAGGAAACAGTGAGCAAAGGATGTACCCATTTCTCTTAGCCACCACCAACAACCATAGTCCATTGGTCAAGAACCAAGGAAATCGACTGAGCACAATACCAACCACCAATCAGAAGAAATAACACTCAAACACTAGACAAACAAGTCAAAGCATGAAAAAAATAAAAAAGAATCCATCCACAAGCCACACAACCCCCCTACACACATATTAGAAGCAACCAGAGCTAGGGAATCGGTGCCCTATTTCACCTGAGAACCTTTAAGATCTCTTTTGTTGTTTTTATTTTTATTTAAAATATTTTCTTGGGTTCCTTATGGATGCATACGAACTGAGGGAGGGGTTTGAGGTTTTTCTTGTTCAAGAGGGTCTTCATGAGGGAGTGATTGTGAATTTTTAATGTTTGGAGATGAAGATTGATTTCTTGGAAATTAAAACAAAGTTTATTTAAAAATTCAATTTCACTCTAATTTTTAATTAAAATTCAAAACTAAAGAAATAGAAATACACAACTCTTTGATCTCTTCAACCTCTTTAACGTCTTTCCATCATCCTCGCAAAGAATCACAAGCTAAGAAATAAAAAACTAATCTCCTTTTGGTGAGTGCGAGTTGTGAAGGCACCAAAATGAGAGCTCAAGTTGTGGGTTTGGCAAAAATAAGGGTTTAAACACCTATTTTTTATGCAACTTTTCATTTGGTAAGTGCAAAATTTGGCACTCTCCAAACAACTTAACAATTTGGCATGCGCCAAATTTGACACTCACCAAATGGTTAAGTCATTTAGAAAGAACCAATTTTGGTACTTGCCTAATTTTGCACTCGTGAAATGCAATATTACATTTTTAATCCAATGTGGCACCTTTTTGTGTCATAGATTGGTGCACACACCCAAGTATGTATATATATGTATATGTATATGTGTTTATATGTATATATACTAATATATTTATATGGCTGAAATGAACAACACATTAAAACTAACAGAGTAATGTATACAGTCCCTGCCCACCCCAAATGTCTATTTGAGAGAATTAATTACGCCTCACCCCATTCGTTACCTCCATTAGGAAACCTTTTGCATATCCCTCCATAATTACTTAGCCTAACAAGCGTATAGTTTGGACATCAAGGTTCATTTACCACTCCAAATTCTCACATATCCCGCTCATTATCATTCCTTTTGTTTATGTTTATTTTGGAGTCTTTTTTTGGTTGTGCACCCATACATGTTCAACTCTCCATAATTAATTTTTTTTCTTT
Source organism: Sequoiadendron giganteum (assembly GCA_007115665.2). Lineage (NCBI taxonomy): Eukaryota > Viridiplantae > Streptophyta > Pinopsida > Cupressales > Cupressaceae > Sequoiadendron > Sequoiadendron giganteum. The sequence goes on from CM021107.1 coordinate 72,061,667, forward strand.
GCATGCTTCATTGTTTGGCTCCGCACTTTGAAATCTCCATTGCTCTTTTAGTTGAGGTGTTTTACCTCACTAGTCCTATACCAACGTCTTTCATTTTGACAATGTTTAACCAATGTTTGTTTATGCCTCACTATACTATTTGTGCAATATATGTACAAATACACACACACATCTATATAAATTGATATTTCTATATGGATGAAATAAATAACATATTAAAACTAACATATATATGCCAACATATGTACATGAGATGCACTTGTAAGATTATGTTGTATAAAATGTGATTGTTACACTCTAAGTACACAAGATCAAGTGATTTTAGATAAATTATTAATCCCTACCAAAGCCTAATAGTTCTATACGATGTTATTGTGTCACCCACTCCATTGTAAGTGCTTAAGTAAATGTTATTTTATTTATAATCTATATGCCTAGGAATATAGATCAGTTGTATGCACTATAAATGTTTGTCACCCACTACCCTATAACTCAATATCTAGGGTTTCAACTTATACTGTTTATGAATGTCAATGCATTTCTATTCCATACAACGTGATTATTACACACAATCTTCTCTAAGTGCACAAGATCAGGTCATTTCAATTCTCTTCTTAATCTATACGATGTTGGTGTGTAATCCAATCTTAGTTTTTTCTTCAATTTCCCCATTTAAATCATGTTTAGATGTTGGTATATATATATATACATCTATATCTATATATAGTTTTGTTTCAGATAAATTATTTTGATTCTTTACATTTGTTGGCATATATTTGTAGTTATGTAGGAAAAAATAAACATAATGATATATATTCATTATAATAGCTTTATATATCTATTTCTTTAGATGTGTTCTTCACTTTAGTCTTATAGAAATGTTGGTATATTCGGCTAGCACTTGTAATTTTGTGTCTTATTCACTTTGCTTGGATGGTGCAAAATTTCAATTCATGTTTGGCTCAACTTATTCTTCCTTCAGTGGCTTGGTGATGGTGAATTGCACTTCGAAGGTATACACTTTACTTACTATACTTTCTCTCATAAGGTAAACATTGCTACATGTCTTTGATTGATGCCTCCTTTCATTTCTTATTGTAGGATTGAGTTGGAGAAATTCACCATATAGGTTATGTTGGTATGTGGCGACTAATATGCTATACTATACACTCTTCATGTATCCTCATCAGGATTTGAAATTGTACCGAGAAATTTTTTTGTACCTTTTTTTTTGCTTCGTCACCGAAAAAGACAAAAGTTGACTTTGTAAAACCCTAATTTTTGGAAGCTTCTAAAAGCTTGTTATAAGTGGTTGGGATGGGGATTTGTAGAATGGGGTTATTCATGAGATTGTAATATGTTTTGCACTGGATAATAAAATCATTAGGTGGTTGCGGTTTTGTGGATGTAGCCTAGATTGGGTGAACCATGCTAAATTCTTTGTGTTTTATTGATCAAATTTGAATTTAACGTGTTAGATATCTACCTTCTAACCCTAACAAGTGGTATCATAGAAAGGTTGTGTTTGGTTATCATCTGCAAGAAGGTCTCATTTTTGAGTGGGAGAAATGGAAGACAAGGGTAAGTTGAAGGTTGAGAATTTCAATGGGTAGAACTATCAGTTATGGAAGATGAAAATGGAGGACTACCTCTATTAGAAGGATTTACGGTGGCCATTGGAAGGGAAAACCAGGAAACCCTCAACAATGTTTGATGAGGACTAGGATATTTTGGACAAAAAGGCACTTGGTAGTATTCGTTTATGCCTGGCACAATCGGTGGCGTTCAATATTACAAAAGAAAATATAATTCAAGAGTTGATGGTAACCCTAGCAAAGTTATATGAAAATCCTTCCACCTCGAATAAGGTATTTCTTATGAAGCGTTTATTTAATATGAAAATGGTAGAAGGTGGGTCAGTTGTTGATCATTTAAATGAGTTTAATATGGTTACTAGTTAATTAACTTCTGTAAATGTAAACTTTGATGAAGAAGTTAGAGCTCTTTTGGTTTTGTGTTCTTTTCTTGACAGTTGGAATAGCTTGGTAATGGTTGTTAGCAATTATGTTTTCGGTTCGAATACGTTGAAATTTGATGATGTTGTTGGTGTTATTTTGAGCGAGGAAATTCATAGGAAAATCTCAGGTGGAACATCCAAATCAAGAAATGTTTTGAATGCAAAAAGTAGGGGCAAGACAAAGGAGAAAGGAAACAATTCTGGAAGTCGTGGGAAGTCATGAGGAAAATCAAAGGACAAAAGTTCCTCATCTAGAGACAAGAGGGATTGTTGGTACTATGGTAAGCCGTGTCATTTAAAGAAAGATTGTTGATCTCAAAAAAATAAAGGAGACAAAAAGGAAGGAAATAAAGAGACAAATATGGTAAGTAATAAATTTGATGAAGATTCTTTGATTCTTTCCCTTGACATTGTTGATGATTCTTGGGTGTTAGATTCAGGGGCTTCATTTCATGCTACACCCCATAGAAATTATTTTCTTGATTATGTCCAACGGGATTTTGGGATGGTTTATCTGGGAGATAATGAACCCTTTCATATTGTTGGAAAGGGAAGAATCAATATTAAGTTGTAGAATGGGAATCAATGGCTACTACATAAGGTAAGGCATGATCCAAAGTTAAGAAGAAATTTAATTTCAGTAGGGCAACTAGATGATGAGTTTGTGTTGTTACATTTAGTGATAAAAATTGGAAGGTTACAAAAGGTGCCTTAGTGGTAGAAAAATGTGTGAAAGTAGGAACCTTATATCTTTGTATAGGTCATACTATTCCTTCTACTTTAGCTATTGCAGATAAAAATCAATGTTCAGGAACAATTGTTGTAGTTCAACAAGTAGAAAATCAAATAGTTGTTGTGGATTCTACATCAGCGTTATGGCATAATAGACTTGGGCATATGAGTGCAAAAGGTATGAAAGTACTTCATTCAAAGAATGTTTTACTAGGTCTAAAATGTGTTAATATGGAGTTTTGTGAAAGTTGTGTGGATGGAAAAAAAAAGAGTTAGATTTCTCAAAGATGGGAAACAAAAGAAAGATGAGAAATTGGAGCTTGTGCATATGGATATATAGGGACCAGCTCAGGTATCTTTTCTTGGTGGCTCTCAGTATTATGTTGCATTCATTTATGATGCAACTAGGAAAGGATGAATTTATTTCCTTAGGCATAAATCTGATGTATTTAAAAAATTTAAAAATGGAGAAGCTTGGTTGAGAATGAGACGAGTAAAAAGTTAAAATATCTTGGATCTAATAATGGTGATGAGTATTGCAGAAAAGAGTTTGAATATTATTGTTCCTCTAATGATATTCATAGGCAAAAAAAAATTCCAAGGACTCCACAGGAAAACGGATTGGTTGAGCACATGAATAGAACAATAATGGAGCATGCACGAACTATGATATTGCATGTTGGCCTCCCTTTAAACATGTGGGAAAAGGTTGTAAACACTGTTGTTTATTTAATTAATAAAGATCCCTCTAATCCATTGGGTTGTAGTATTCCAAAGGAAGCATGGAAATGTAAGAAGGTGAATTATTCTTTTCTCAAAACCTTCGGTTGTGAAGCATTTTCACATGTAGATTCTGAAAATAGAACCAAGCTTGATGCAAAATCAAAGAAATATATATTTTCTGGATATGGCATTGATGAATTTCGTCATAAGCTTTGAGATTTTGAAAATAAGAAAATTGTGAGAAGCAGGGATGTCATATTCAATGAGAAAGTGTTGTACAAAGATCAATTGCAGCAACATGAGAAGAAAGAAAATGATTATGCAATGTTGGATGATACTCCAAACAATGATGTTCTAGTGGTTCCTCATGCTACGCAATAACAACAACAACAAATACCACAAACTCTAGTGAATGTTAAACGATCTTCAAGGATAAGTAGACCTTCGAAAATATTTTCTCCCTCTTTGTATTCTATTTTATTAATTGATGTTGGTGAACCATAATGTTATCATGAAGCTATGCAGATAGATACCAAGGTTTAGTGGGAGCATGGAATGGAAGAAGAAATGGACTCCTTGCTGAAAAATTAGATTTGGGAATTATGCAAGTTTCCTGTAGGTAAAAAGGATTTACCAAACAAATGGGTTTATAGGTTGAAAGAGGAGGATGGAGGTAAGAAAAGATTTAAAGCTAGATTAGTTGTAAAGGGATTTGCACAAAAAAGGGTATTGATTTTGATGAAATATTTTCTCCAGTTGTTAAAATGACTTCTATTCGTACTATTTTAAGTATTGTGGCTGCTAAAGATTTTCATTTAGAACAACTTGATGTTAAAAATGCCTTTCTCCATGGTGATTTGGAAGAGGAAATATATATGGAACAACCACAAGGATTTGAGGTCAAAGGTAAGAAGAAACTAGTGTGCAGATTGAAGAAAAAATTATATGGATTGAAGCAAGCACCTCAACAATGGTATATTAAATTTGATAGTTTTATGGTTGAGCAAGGCTACAACATGTGTAATTCAAACCATTGTGTTTACTTTAAGATGTTAGCTGATGATAGCTACATTATTTTATGTTTATATGTTGATGATATGCTTGTAGAGGGGTCTAACATGGATCACATAAAGGAGTTAAAACAACAATTAGAAAATTCATTTGCTATGAAGGATTTGGGAGAAACAAAAAAAATCATTAGTATGTAGATTACAAGAGATCAGAAAAAAAATGTTTCTATCTCAGGCTGATTATGTTGAAAAGGTGTTGCAGAGATTTCATATGGAGAATGCAAAAGTTATTAGCACACATTTTCCCAGTCATGTCAAATTGACTAAGGATATGTGTCCAAAGACACAAGAGGGGGAAGGAAAAATATCCAAGGTACCATATGCTTTAGCTGTAGGCATTTTAATGTACACCATGGTATGCACAAGACTAGATATTTCACATGCTATAGGAGTTGTTAGCAAGTATACAAATCATCCTAGAGTTGAGTATTGGAATGTGATAAAATGGATTCTTAGGTACTTGAGAGGTACATCCAATAAATGTTTATGTTTTGGGGGCTCTAATACTAATTTAAAAGGATGTTTTGACTCAGATTTGGTAGGGGATATAGATACCAGGTGGAGTACCATAGGTAATGTATTTATAGGAAGTGGGACAATAGTAATTTGGATTTCTTGATTGCAAAAGGTGGTTGCTTTATCCACCACAAAGGAAAAATATGTTGTTGCAACAAAGGTAGCAAAGGAGATTATATGGATGAAATTTTTCATGGAAGAGTTGGGAAAACAACAGGCTGAAAATCACTTGTTTACAGACATCCAGAGTGTTATACATCTTGCAAAGAATTTTTCCTTGCACTCTAAAACCAAACACATATAGCTGACATATCATTTCATTTGGTCAATGTTGGAGGATGAACAAGTAAAGTTGAAAAAGATACATATAGATGCCAATCCAATAGATATGTTTACAAAGTAAATGAAAAGGGAGAAGTTGAGCTCCTTTTTACCTTCGATTGGTCTTCATGGTTAAAAGTATAACTGTTCAATAGGGTCCAAGGTGCTTATTTCTAGTGGGAGCTATAAGTGGAGCGGTGTCATCCATGATCAGTCTCCAAGTGGGAGATTGTGTTGGTGTGGAGACTAATCAATCTCCAAGTGGGAGATTATTGGTATGTGGCAACTGATCATGCTATACTATACACTCTTCATGTATCCTCATGGGAATTTTTTTGTACCTTTTTTTCGCTTAATCACCGAAAAATAAAAATTCAACTTTGTAAAACCCTAATTTATGGAAGCTTCTAAAAGCTTGTTATAAGCAGTTGGGATGGGGAGTTGAAAAATGGAATTATTCATGAGATTGTAATATGTTTTGCACTAGATAATAAAATCATTGGATGGTTGTGGTTTTGTGGATGTATCCCAGATTGGGTGAACCACATTAAATTATCTATGTTCTCTTGTTTCTACTAAAATTTTGTGTTTTATTGATAAAATCTACATTTAACTTGTTAGATATCTGCCTTCTAACCCTAATAGGTTACTGCAACATGCCACATCATTGACCATATCCATTTCATAAAGGTGAGGTTTTTAACCTCACTAAGGTTGTACCATTGTCTCCTATCAATTTTTGCTTCTTTCTTCGTATTATTTATTTGATTTGTAATGGGCGTGTTGTGTTACGTAAGTTGAAGGTTGTTTTTTTTTTCTAATTTTGAATAGAATATTTAAAGTGTACATTGTTATCCATAGTTTGAAGGTTCTCTTAGTTTCTAGGTGCATCTACAATGTGTTCGATCATATATATGCCATCTACGGTGTTATGAACACTTCCAAAATTTGTGTTAAAAAATAGTCACTTTTCAAGGAAAAATATGGTTCTCTTCATGCATCACTGTGACTTTAATGGGTTTAATCTGTTCATTTAATTTCTATCTATACCTATATATCTATATAACTTTTAGTCTATCTATCAATATATGTATGTATATATATGTATATATATGTACATGGAAGATACATATATTTATATATATATGTGCATACATATATATGTAGATACGTATTGACATAGACATATATGTACATATGTATGCACATAGATATTTATGAATATACATATTTGATAGAAAAATAAGGAGTTTTTCATTGATGCAATTGTTGGAAACATGAGCATGTGGGATGAGCACAAGTTAGATAGTTATGCACTGTAGTGTTATCATTGAAATCATCATTGTATCCCAATATGAAGACTGGTGGTACTTGTAAAATCCATGGCCATTTTCATATTTTCTTCCTCCTTAGCCTTTGTGTTTCCCCCACTTTGTCAGATTAGGGTTTAAAAATTGCATGAAGGTCTAAAAACCTTATATCTTAAAACCCTAAACCCTTTGTGTGCACTCTAAATTTGTGTTGACCTCCTACACCCAGTTCCTAGTCATTCAAGTTATAACTCATGTCTAGGTAGTCACATGTTCACTGACCCCTTTTACCTTGGATTTTTGGTCACCAACCCTTTTGAAGTTATTTAACCTTTTCCCTATCTCACAAGCCTAAATATTTTTCATGACTTAAGTCTTAAGTCTTTCATCTCATGGGTCTTTGTCCCGTCAACCTACGTAGGCCCCTTTAAGTTATCACTTATACGCATGTGTGTATTAATTATTTAAGTGTGTAAATGGGCCCTTCATTGAATGACGGATGGTAAAGTGAAAGTTTTGATGCATCTTATCCATTCCCCACCAACCCATATCGATTAAAAAAGTGAGTCGCGGGGTTAGCAGGCTAAAGATAGATGTCTTGTTATGAGTGTGGGGCTCGATCTCCACTAATGTGCCCAATAGTGTAATATTAGATCTGACTATCAAGATTTTTTGCAAATATTTAATCTCAGTCATTCCCCACACACCCTATAAGAATAAAATAATGAGGCATAGGGTTAGTGGGTGGTTGACACATGGATTCTCTCGTCATGTGGATAGATGGTGGAGCCCATTGAATGGATGCCCAATGCTCTAGGTGGTGAAATCTTATTGGAATGATTTTGTATGACTCACATCATTGTTTTGAGTCATGTGATTTTATAATGGTGATGATCAAATGGGCCAAGTTTAAAGTGGTTAAATCTGACGGTCAAGTTTTAAAGTTTTGTGTGGTGAGCATTAACTATTAGATCTGGGCACGATTGGGATCAATCGATGACCACAGTTAAAATTTTGATTTCCCCAATGGTTATCCATTCTTGCTCATGGGTAATGAATATGTAGTAATGGCACGAATTCAACCAAATACTAGGATCAATCCAAGACAATTATAGATCGTATTCTTTCTTCTCCCAAGCAAAATTTATTATTGAACAGAGTTGTCAACATCCTATTGTGTTGCAAGGGATAAAGTTAATGTCATTGTATGTTCTTCCTAACTTTGATCATGCTTTTCTTTGGGGTTCCATGCTTATTTCCACAAGTGACTATATTGGAGTGTGCTCAAGGTATCAAGTGTATTCATGTCTGGTTGTTGCACCATTTTGGGGGAAAATTCTCTTCAGATTGTGATTTGACCTGGGTGCTTGGTCTGAGACCCTAGTTTGGTTAGGGTTTGCAATTTCAAATTCAATCTGAGTTATGTCTGCACTATAAAGGAAAGTTTTATACATTTTTTTGAGGTTCCATTATTTCTAAATTTTTGTAAGTCTTTAGGCTTAGTTTGTATAGTGTTTTTGTCTTACACCTAGAAAGGAAATGTTGTAATGTTTGCTATATAATAATAATATATGACCTGAATGTTCATTGCATTTTTTCACTTTATGTTTGTATCAGCTCTATCATTCTCTTTGGCTTTGTACTCACTATATTTGAATCAATATAATCAAGGATTGTTTTTGGTTCTGAATCACTTTTTTTTTTGAAAAGTTAAGCAACATTTATAGGGTGTTGCACCCTTCACAATGAGCCACAAGGGCCAAAAAGGAACAAGTCTAAAAAGCTAACAGTAAAACAAAAAGTAACTAAGACAACACTTTAACAAAACAGAAACCACGAAAAGACAGCCAAAAAATAGAACACTGACGTAGGCAGCAACTAACTGGCATTGTCCCAGTTTTTAATCAGGAGGTCCATAGCCTCATCACCGACCTAGTCTTTGTTCTCCTGGGCATTATTTCCCTCTAGCTCCTCCTTGATAACATTGGATAGGGTGCTAGTAACGAAGTGGCCCAACTTCAATGTGAAGCGGGTCAATCCACGAAACCTTTTGTTGAGTGTGTCCATCTTCTTCTCCAAAGCACAGGGCTCCTCTCTAATATCCATAGTCCCCGAGATCTCATTAGGCTCATGAACCAATGGATGCAAAGAATGAGAGGCCAAGGTTTCTTTCAGTAGCTTGCTGTCCTCCGGGGTAAATTGGGGCCCCTCCACGTTCTTTTCCTCATCTTCCTCGGTCTCCTCATTCTTATACTCTTTGTTGTCAGACCGCTCCTCCTCCTCGTCCTCAATTATCTATCTTTTTTTACTTTTTTTTGCCAGCCTCCCGGATCTCCTTATGGTGTTCTCCCCTCCAGTCATTACCATGGTTTCAACAATAGTATCCTATTTAGAATCTTTTCCTATTATGTTCTTCCCCTTCCCCTCCTTCACAATCAACTCTGGCATACCTTTCTTACCATCCTTGCCTATTTTGGTAGTGTTGTCTTTGTAGGCAGACTTTTTTGGGGTGGACTTCAATTCACAGAGGTTGGTTGCTGCAATAGCATGAGCATTACTCGTCCCTCCTTTTAGTTTCTTGGTAGCCAGTTTAGCTTTGGGGTTTCAAGTAGTACCCAAATTGGATTTTTGAGGAGGGATTTTTGACTCAGCTAGGGAAATGTTTGCAACAGTCAGGGGTTCAATTTCATCAATGCGCACAACCGAGATGGATTTTGGAGGAAAAAGGGCCAGGTGGAAGTGGTAAAGTCTTAGGATGAGCCCTTGATGGAGTGGAAAAGGCGGGAGATCACTCGGGTTTAGCTGAGTAGCTCCTTGCATTTCTTGACCAAATTTTCTAGGTCCATAAGCAAAAAGAAGGGAAAGTTAAGAAAAAATTTATGCCTTAAATGATTTAGCAGGGGAAAATGATAGAAGAAATAGGTTTTGAACCTACCTTCCAAAGTGACATATTTCATCAAAGCTAAGCACACCTGGTCCGAGGGCTTCAGAAGGGCTTCATGCTCAAAACCTAACTGGTTCCAGACCAGTTCCTCATTCCCCATGAAGAACGCTTTCAAGATTTCATTTTCTGGTGTCTTAGTGTGCTTAGAGTATTTCTTCCTGGTACACAACATTCCAGTGGCTTGTGCGACAACTTCTTCACTAACTTCAAAGGAAATACCGCCCATCATGACCCTTCGGTCCTTCCAAGAATTAGCAATTTGACCAGATAAATTAGGGTTATGGCCAACCAGAATCTCCATGAAAGGAACAATGCCACCTTCAACAAAGATATGTCAGACTAACAAATTCTTTCAGAATTCTTTGCAGTTGTTCAGCTCAGTTCAAACATGGTCGCCACCCATAATTTCCACCTACACAAAGAACCAAAGAGTTTTCATAAAACAAAAATTATAAAATCCAGTAAGGCAATAGGAATTCATCACATAGTTGGCATTAAGGCAAGAAATGCAACATTGGGTAATGATGACAGTGTGCAAGTCACACGCTCAAAAGGGAATATCACCACAAGGTGACTTGACAATGGTGTTAATGTGGATCTTGGGAAGATTGTGTCTAGCTAAATAGGAATTGGCAGGCATGCAGGGTTCCTTGGCCTTAGAGTAGGAACGTGAAAACCAAGACAAGTTGGTCGTATGGCTAAAATTAGAAACATTCTTGTGAGTATAATTAGAAACCCATGCTAAACTAGCAAGAACGAAGGTGCTAGAAGGTAGCATTCCCTCATAATGAGGGGTCAAATCAACATTCAAATTCACATTCTTACAGAGGCTATTATGAGTTAAAACAAGATGTCGCACAATCCCAAAGAGGAGAGATTGCACTATACAACCTCTCCAATTCATCAAAGTCTCGTACTTTATTTTTCCCTTCGTAAAGCCACCTTTTTTAACCACGTGACAAGCCATAAAATTTTAAACCCGCCACCTATCAGCCACCTTAGTAATAGAGCTCATTTACCAGGCCCAAAGGACAAACAATTGGGCCCCCCAACCAGCACCCAAAACCTAAAGATCTTAAACACATGATGAGCCATAAAAGTTGAATCCTGCCACCTATTAGCCATCTCAACATTAGATCTCATCCACCAAACCCAAAAGATAATCAAGTGGGCCCCCTATCCAACACCCAACTACTAGAGATTTGAATTCATCATGATAAGTGGTTGCTTTGTTCTTTCAAGATGATATCTTGAATCCTTGGTGGTAACTTCTCCATAATCCTCCAACATTTAGAGTATCCCCAACAAGTGCCGAGATTAGCCAAGGCATCCATGAGCAGTGCACGAGCTTCTGCCACAATAGAAGACTGGAAACCAATACCTCCAGCAAAACCAACAACCAGAACCCCTCAGGGTCTCTAATCACTCCACCAATACTAGCCTTGCCTAGGTTACCCTTAGCAGCCCCGTCAAAATTGAGTTTAAACTAGCCTCTATCCAGAGGCTCCGATTTGGTATTTTTGTTGGCTAAGGACTTAGAATTGTTAAACGAGTTAGCCTCTAACCCCTGATTCCAAGCCTTGGCCATTCTTATTTCGTAATCAAGAGGTCCCTTCTCTGGGAGTTTCCCATTGAAGAGGGATATGTTTTCCTTAATGAGCCAAACACCTATGCCAAAAAAATCCCTAGGATTCCTCTCAATATTCTTGAAGACCCTGTTGTTCCTTTCCTTCCACAGACACCAACCTAAAATAGGAGGAACCTGATTCCAAATTTCACCAAGCAGGGGATGGGAATAGGGACCATGCCAGCCCAGGATGAAGGATATGAGATCTTTACCCATAACCCAAGAGACTCCCAGTTTTTCAAAGGCCAACTCCCAAACTTTAGCAACAAATGGACAATGTAACAATAGATGACTGATAGTTTCCTCACTGCACTTACATAGTAAACATCTATTGGGAATATAAAATCCTCGTTTCCTCAAATTATTTTGAGTAATAATCCTATTATGGTAGGCCATCCACCAAAAGAAATTTATTTTAGGGATCATGTGGCGATTCCATATCTTCCTCCAAGGTTCCTCCGCAGTACCTTGGTTTGTTAGTAGATTGTACGTTGACCTAACAAAAAGATCCCCCTGTTTGTCAAAGGTCCAAAAAAACTCATCTTCTCTGTCATAGAAGGGAAGCCTGGTGATAGAGAGAACCTCCTGGAGGGACCGAGCCAGGCAACAAAGGTCTTGAGGCTGAGGATAGTAGAGGATTAGGTCCTTCCAAGCCCTAGTCCCGGGGGGTCCGGAAACATAATCACTGATATGGGTACCAAAATACCTCTAAGCTGATCCCATGAGAGTCCTAAAGTCAAAACAAACCAGAGGGGTATCAATTAGCCATGAATCTTCCGAGAATCTGATCTAATTTCCATCGCCCATTTTCCATTTAATCCCATTCCTTAACAGGCCTTGTGTGTTGTAGATGCTCCTCCAAGCCAAGGAGCCCTGGGGGTGAGACTCTGAGAGGCAATTGATCGAAGGCCTGTCCTGAAGATATTTGGAATTCAATATTTTGCACCAATCCTTTGTATTCCTTAACTGATCCCAACCAAATTTGTCCATTAGTGCCTTGTTAGTAATGACAATTGTCCTGACTCCAAGGCCACCACAATTTTTGGCTTGGCAGACCTTTTCCCATTTCACCAAAGCAATTTTCTTCTTATCCTCAATCCAAAACCAGAGGAAATTCCTTTGGATTTTCTCAAACTTATCAACAATGTACTTAGACATCTTAAAAATGGAAAGGAAATAAGTTGGTATACCTTGAAGAGCCCCTGTGAGAAGTTGGAGCTTGCCAACATGGCTTAGGATGGAACCTTTCCACCCAACCAATTTCCTTTGAATTCTTTCCAAAACCGAATTCCAGAAGTCAGGGGTAACCTCCTTAACCATGAGAGGGATCCCAAGGTAAACCAAGGGGAGGGACCCGCTTACACATCCCATAACGACAGTCACTCTGGTTTGCAAATTAGGTGTGTTGTTAAAAAAATAGATCATTTTTTTTTATAGTTGATACTTTGACCAGAACATGAGGCATAATTGTGTAGGCATGCTTTCCATTTCTGGGCTTCCACAATAGAGGCTTTTCCCAAAAATAAAAGTGTCATCCACAAATTGTTGCACAACAACCGGGTCCAGGGAAGAAACCGCTTTGATGCCCATAGTTGAGCCCTTCGACAATAGACCAATAAAGTTATTGCTCAGCACATCAACAATCATGATGAAGAGATAGGGAGATAGGGGTTCACCTTGTCTGATCCCTCTTCTAGTAGAGAAAAACCCAAAGGGGGACCCATTAACAAGAATATAGTACTTTACAGTATAAACACACTCCATAATGAGTTTGTTAACCAAATTGTTGAACCCAAACTTAGCCAAAACCTTTGGAATGAAATCCCATATAACTTTATCATAAGCTTTGGAGATGTCCAGTTTAAGAGCCATCCCCACATAGTTACATCTATCCATAGAATGGAGAAGCTCGTGAGTGGTCAAAGTAGCATCAATAATATGACACCCAGGGACAAAACCTTTTTGGGTAGGACTAATGATTTTATCTAGAAGGGGCTTGATACGGCTCACTAAGATCTTATAAATGATTTTATAAAAGGTGTTACATAGTCTAATGGGCCGAAAATCAATCATGGATTCATTTGTGTGATTACGACAATGAAGGTGTGATTCAGTTGTTTGGAGGATTTTACCAGATTTGATGAAATCCCTAGCCGCAAGCACAAGGTCCCCATCCACAGTATCCCAAAAAATGCGAAAGAAGGCAGAAGGAAAACTATCAGGGCATGGGGCTTTGAAAGCCCCATACTAAAGGTAGTTAGCCAAACTTCTTCCAGAGAAACAACACTGAGAATCCCCATATTATCTTCCTGGGAAATGATGGTAGGGAGATGGTTGAGCAGCAAGTTATCCAAAGTTAGGTTTGGCACCTCAGTTGGAGCCGAATAAGCCTCATGAAAGTAGTTAGCAACTAGAAGGCCAATTTGGGTAGGATTCAAGATCACCACTCCAACATCGTTAGCCAGTTTAGAAATTTGATTCCTTTTCCTATGCTTGATGGCTGACACATGAAAGAAAGAGGCATTCCTATCACCTTCCTTCAACCATTGGACTCTGGATTTTTGCTTCCAAAAGACTTACTCATTTTTGAGAACGTGTTCCCATTCCATCCTGGTTCCCCTTTCTTGGTTGTGAGTCCACTGACTGTCATTTCCCTCCTCCATTTTATTTTGTAAGGTTCTCAACTCTTCTTCTAACAATTTTTGTTTGAAACACATCACCAAACACACACTTGTTCCATCCTTTAACCATGTTTTTAATATGTTTGAGTTTGAAAAAAATCCTAAACATGGGGGAGCCACGGACATGAATATTCCACCATTCAACAATTTTTTTTTGAAGTCAGGGTGAGAATTTCACATTATCTCAAATCAGAAGTGAATGGGACCCACAACAGGACGGGTATTAGTGGTTAGCAAAAGGGGGTTATGGTCAAAGACCATCCTAGGCAGGGTTTTTAGATTAGCATCTAAGGCATTGGTCCAATGGGGAGAGCAGAGGAAATGATCAAGACGTACCTGGATCAAATGCTCACTAGAGCGTCTGTTAGACCTAGTAAATTTTTGGCCCATAAGATCAATATCAATTAATCCCGAGGAATTCAAAAAAAATTCCAGGTCAGACATGCTGTCAGAGTAATCCAACAGGCCACCACTTTTTTTCTGATGGAAAGAGAGGAGAGTTGAAATCTCCAACAACCAACCAACAACCTCCCCTATTCTAGTTAATTTTAACCACAAGGTCATGCCACATCATACTCCTTGCATTCCTCTGATTAGGAGCATAAATATTGATTATAGACCAAGATTCACCAAGGTAAGTAAAGGAAACCCCCACACTATTTTTACAGTGGAACAGTTCAGAGCCCAATAATTTAGATGGGTTCCAAAGCACAACCAGGCCCCCTGAAGCACCCTTAGCATCACTGTAGACATAGGATGCATTGGTCCAAATAAATTTAGAAATTTTATCAAAATTTGTCTACATCATTTTAGTTTCTTGTATTAGGCACACATCAATCTTATGTTGCAACACATAGTCCTTCAGAGCAAGTTGCTTGTGGGAGCTATTGAGCCCACAAACATTCCATGACATAACTTTCATTTTTGACCTTTTTTTGAGGACACTTCCAATGTCCTTTGTTTACCCAAGGAAATCTCATTTGTCATTTCTCTCATCCTAGTGTGTCTCTAGGTGGGCCTTTCTGGCTTTGAGTCTCCTCCAACATTTTCCTTCTTCTTCCCCCCTTTTTTCTTTGGTATTGTCTAGATCCCTTCTTCTGTATTTTTCTCAAGCTTCAAACCCCCATACTTTCAACGGATTCATTAGCCATTCTGATGCTCTCATCTTCTCGATCTCACCATTCTCAATCATTGTCTTGCAAGTCCCTGCAGAGACCACCATAAATGAAGTATTGATAGCCAAAGGGCCAAGGTCTCGGGTCATCTGGATAGTCAGGGGTTTGACAGCAGACTCCAATAAAACACTGGGTTCGACAAGGTCAGATGGTGGTTCAACAAAGATGGGTGAAGGTGAAGGGTCATTAGGGGAGGGTGAAACACTTGGAGGAATGAGCCCAGTGTCTTCTGACGGATGGGGTTCATTTCCCATAGGAGGTGTAAGATTCTCCAAGGTACAATCCACCCTAGCCTCCCAACTAAAAGAATATTTGCAATTAGAGATAAGGTGACCAGCTTTAGCACACTTTTGATAGTAGACCACAACATTTTCATAACACACTGGTTGGGTCCAGTTGCCTAACTTAGAGCATGACTTAACTGTGTTCGGAAGGACTTTATCAACGTAAATATTAACATAGAATATAGCAAATACTAACCTAGATTTTGACTTGGTGATAGAGTCAGTGGTGACAAACTGAACCAATGAATCCCCAATACTTTTGAAAATGGCTTCATCCGAATACTCAAGATGTAAGCCAAATAGTCGCACCCAAATTGGAGCTGACTTCTTCAGATCTACAATAGGGTCAAAACTCGGCTTCCATCGACACATGGCCAAACTATGTTTCCTGTACACCCAATGACCCATTGAAAGAGTCACCACCATGTCCTCCACAACCATGAATCTAAAGAGAAAAATACCACCAGCCATTGCACAGATCTCCACACTACCCTTGAGACGCCATTTCACAATAGCCCATTTCTGAACCATATCCATCATTGGATGGAAAGAAAGAAATCTACCCACCACAATATTCTCCATGGAGGATAGGATCCTATCACAAAATGAATTAGGAATTTCAAAGTCCATCCTAGAACCCGTGACAACCTCAGGTAAAAGAGGGGCCAAGGGAGAGACTTGTTTACCATTGGTTAACACATCCTTCCAGCCTAATACCAAACAAATATCCACCGTCGACATAGAAGATTCGCCCGGGAACACAAAAGTATTTGAAAGGCCCATAGGTGAAAGAACTATCCCCACAAGAGTGGTACTTGAGGGACATGGGACCGAAAGTGAGGTGTTCAGGTCAGGGGGGATAGAGGGGCACTGTTGGGTACCCCCGAAACAGAATCCACCATGCATGCAGGAAGTTCAAATGCAAGAAAAGGAGAGGGAAGCGGGAATATTTTTGTCTTTGCAGTATTCTCAATCACATTTGTTGATCCTGAATGTTTGATTTGTTATTTTTTGTTTTAGGAGAAAAGTAATTTCTTTCAATTCATATGTTAAGGTAGTGAATATGTGATAGGGATTTCAAAGAAGTTTGATAGTTTTGTTCTTTTGTTGTTTTCTTGTTGTAAGGCAACAAGTTTATAAGAAGATGGGGTGGGTCTATTGTAGGAGTTTTACTTCATTTATGGACTCTGTGTGGATAAGGCATTGGTCAGTCTATGTTCATAAGCCTAAGTTTGAGGTGGATCCAATTTGAATTCATAAGAAAACTTTTTAATTTCTTATATTTGCTTTTATGTTTATTTCCATACTATCATAAGATATTGAAGAAAAGGGAGGGTTGTGTAAATGATTTAGCTCATTGAAGGCCTTCCACCATTGTAGTATGATGATCTACCTTAATGTATAGGGATACCCACCTTGGTCGTCCAGAGCCTAAAGTGCAAAGGAGAGGCTTTCCAATTAGTCATCTCTTGTTCATTGGCCACAGACCTAAGGTCTGAGTATAAGGAGTACCTACCCTTTAGGAGATTGTAGACCATCAACTATAAACACCAAAAAAGACCATTGTGTATATCAGTTTAGATGGCTTGAGTAAGTTTGAGGATGATAGTGAAAGACAATTTTGCAAGAAGGTTTGATCCATTGAAGGCAATAGTTGTGGAAATTGACTATCAATTCAGGTGTTTATGTGTATAGGGGATCTAATATTTGGGTTTGCATTGGTCCGTTGATGAGGATATTTCTATGTGATTCTAAAATAATTTTGTTGGTTGCTATAGGAACCCAATTCCAAAGTTTCATCTCATTTTGGTTTTTGGTTTTGAAGTTATGAGTGATGGAAGTTCAGTTTGGTAGTATCAGGTGTTTTCCAATTCAATGCATATGTTTTGTGGGATCCACACTTCTCTACAAATTGGAATCTATCTTTGTGAATATAGAGTGAATACAGAGAAACATATTAATTTGGATCAATATGAATATTTTTGAGTCTATATTTCGAGCTTCATTGGAACTGTATTTCATGCATATGTCAGATGCAATTGTAATAGTTCAAAATTTGGCTATGGACCAATCTCTTCTATCTTTTAGTGGGTACTAAGTCCAATTGGTTAGTAAATCCACCTACAATGAGTATTTTTGTAATATACTATAACTATTTATAATATATTGTGAGCTAAGCCTCATCGTGGATTTTTCCCATTTTGGGTTTGCCACGTAAAAACCCTGGTGTTCATGTGTTATGTGATGTTGTTGGATTTTTTCATGCTTTCATTCATTACCACAAATTGAATATGTTATGAGTTGAATGGTTAAATATTTAAATGGTTTAAAAGAACTCATTTATGTGCTAGCTTAGTATTTAAAGTGTTCAACAATCGGTATCAGAGGTTGGTTCCTTGGAAGGAGATTAACCACTTTGGGAAGATCTTGGAGGTTGAACACATGACTGTTAGAAGATTACCTACTCCTCTGAAATAAATTTCTCTTGTTGGATCTACAAAATAAGATTGAATATTTGACATAAATGGAGAACTCAAAGTTTCTCTTGAAGATATGAAAAGGATTGGAGGTGAAAACAAAGATCCTAAAGTAAATGTCAAAGAAGTAGATGAATGCATAAAAAAATGAGAGAGCAAATAAAAAAAATAGAAAAAGACATAAGGAAGACAATGAACAATTAAATAAAGCAAATTATGAAAAAATTATTGGTTTAAAGGTTCAAGTTGAAGAATGGAAAAGAGTAGAAGAATGATTGAATACAATGGTGAAAAGAAAATATGAAGAATGCACAAGGCTTAAACAAGAAGTGGTGAATCTGAGATTAGATATTGAAAAAGAAAGGAGTCATGAAGACAAATTCAAGATGAAGTCTACAAAGATTGATGAAATGATTGTAAATCATAAAGATCCAAAGACAAAGGTGGATTAGGTTTTGAGATAGGAGGAAGCTCAAAGATAGATCAAACTACAAACCATCCTGAAAAGAAGACTGAAGACAAGAAAAACATTGGCAAGCAAATTTGAAATCAAAGGAATGAAGCTAGAATACCACTTGTCAGATAACCAAATGCTCAAAGGTACCCATATTTTAATGGATTATTATATTCTTGCAATAAATTTGGACATAAGGCTATGGAATGTAGAAGAAAAATGAATCAAAATATTTTCTTTTCTGGGTTCAGTGCTTTACATGCAAGAGATTTGGTCATAGACCTAGTGAATGTCGAAGTCTAATGATGAATGGCTATAACAATGCTAGAATGGTTTAATCTTATAATGGCTATTGTTATTCATGCATTGGATTTGGGCACAAAGCTAATCAATGTAGATGTGGAATGAGTGGAAGTAAAAAATTCAAAAGAATGTCATACGCTACAATTACAATAGGCCTGGACACATTTCTAAGTTTTATAGAAGCAAAAATATGAAGAAGGATAATCTAGTATAGAAGAATGATCTAGTACACAAATTTGATTTGATAGAAACAAAGAAGGAGATGGATAAGATTTGGTAAAAGAAGGAAGATACATAGGTTAAGAATGATTCTATACCAACATCCAATGCAGATATTTCCTTTAGAAACTAAGGTGAGAGCTTTGGCTTAGGGGAAGATTTAAGGGAAATATTTCATCCCCTACCAAAGAAATGGTGTTGATGCCTCAACACATGGAAATGACATGTAGATAAATGCATTTTATCTATTGGAGATGATCTCAGTAGAAAATATCTTTGATGTAGGAGCATCCTTGGTTCTTGGCAATCTTGCATCAACCAAAAATATTTTCATTCAGTTTTGTGTTCTTGTTTAGTTCTTTTCCAGTTCTAGTTGGTAGATCTGGTGTTTTGTGGTGTTTTCCCGCCAGATCATGTGTACCTATGGTTTCATCATAGACAAATTCATTTTCCTTATTCCAAGTTTTCAAATTAATTGGATATTTTTTCAGAAAGTTATCACTTCCGGTTTAAGTGACAGTTTTTGGAACTGGCCCCAAAAAAATTTCAAACCCTAACGGCTAGTTGGATCAATTAGGGATCTTTCCTATAGCTTGTGTATCCTCACGGTGTGTTTAGATTTTTTCTATGCAGTGTCCCTGACCTTACACTTAGTTCCATGCTTCATCATGCACATATATCATGGAAGAATTTCATATTTGAGGCTAACCTGTTCTTGCACACATTACATTTTCTTCATCGGAGATTGTAATGATCTTTGGTTGATGAATATGTTTCTCGACCCACAGATATGCTATAAATCTTGTGATATATCATTAGAATTGAAATTGATCATGATCAAGTAGATTAAGAAGATAATTAAGTTCAATCTCTATGATTTTTGCTCAAATGTATGAGCACTATATTTTGAGCATGTTGTAAGTAGGCCTGTGAGCCAAATCTGTAAGCCCGGATGTGGCCGACTATATGTAGTTTAATTTTTAGATAATAAGAATGTTAGCATCCGTATTTTCCTCCATATTCTATATTGATTTAGTTGTGTGACTCTCGTTGCATGGTTGGACATTTTTCTTTGAGAACCCTCCCGCCATGACTGCATTAGATGGTATCAGAGCTAGTTGCGAACTTGTGGATCTAGAGATGAGAGCTGGTTGTGAATTTTGAGTGGATTGTGATCCTTGTGGGTTTCCTAGGGTGAACAGATCTCTAATTTGAGGTAGGTTGTAAGTGTGTTCAATAGATCAACAA
This sequence comes from Sequoiadendron giganteum, assembly GCA_007115665.2. Classification (NCBI taxonomy): domain Eukaryota; kingdom Viridiplantae; phylum Streptophyta; class Pinopsida; order Cupressales; family Cupressaceae; genus Sequoiadendron; species Sequoiadendron giganteum. Next base: position 72,081,768 of record CM021107.1, read on the forward strand.
GAGAGAGGCAATTAAAACCTTGTAGTCAGATCACCGAGCAAAGGTAGTTGCACCTGAGCAAAGGAAGAAGATGATTCGAAGAAGGATGAACCCTAGAAGAATAGAGAAGATGATGGAGGACTTTATAAATGGAATGAGGAATGAGATCTAGAACATCTTGGGTGGTCTGAGGAGAAACCCTGAACCAAAGGATGAATATGAAGAGGTTTCAGAAGAACTTGAGGCTGAGGAGGTTGAAGGACCGATAGATGAGGGAGAAGAGAGACTGTTGAGAGCAATAGCATAGACAAGTAAAAGTCATAGGGTGGAGGTTTCTAACTTCTCTGGTACATTGAATCTAGAAGATTTGATAAACTGGATACGAGAGTTGGAAGACTATTTTGAGCTTGAGGATATTAGAGACCCCCTGAGGGTTAGGTTGGCACAAACTAAATTGAAAGGGCATGCTACCTTATGGTGGAAAGAGTTGTAGAAGGACAGTGCAAAAAATGGTGAAACAAAAATCACTCAATGTAGGCTGATGGTTGCAAGGATAAAAGCTAAGTTCATTCTAGGAGACTATGAGATAGATTTTTTCAAGAAGTTGTAGAACTTGAAGCAGAAGGACATGAGTGTGAAGGAGTTTACCAAGGAATTTTACAAGATGACAATTAGATCTGGGCACCAAGAGATGACTAGGGAGAAAATGGCTAGTTATATAAATGGCCTTAGATTTAATATTCAAGATGAAATGAGTATGTTGAGGATTTCCATAGTTGAGGATGCCTTCCAATATGCTCTTAAGGTAGAAGATAAAGTGAAAAAAATACAGCAGAATAACCCTAGAGGGAAAGAGAAGCAGATGAGCAACAACAAGGAGAAGTATACAAGTGAAGAAGAATAAAGATCTAAGTGGAGTAAAGAATTAGATTAGAGGGCACAAAGGAGAGGAAATGGTAGAAGATAATTCTTGGATAAATGTTTCAAGTGTGGAGAGGTTGGGCATCAATATTTTGAATGTCCCGAGGGATCAAGTAAAGGAACTGGTAAAAATAATTTCATGCTACAGGAAGAGTAGGTAGATGAGATAGAACCAGAGTAGGGAGAATCTCTTATGCTTAGGATAATCTTGATGGGGTAGAGTGGGGAATAGATTGGGACTACACAGAGGAAGAGTCTTTTCTGAACTATGTGCAAATCAGGAGGTAAGTGATATAAGGTTATTGTGGATAGTGGAAGTACTAATAACCTAGTATTTGAGGAGATGGTAGAGAAAATTGGTTTGAAAAGGTTTCCACATCCTTTTACTTATAGGATAAGTTGGTTACAGGATGATCATATACTAGAAGTGAAAGAGCAGTGCTTGGTGAAATTTAACATTGGCCCATTCAGGGGTGAAGTTTTATGTGATATTTTTTCCGAGTGCATGTCATGTTCTGTTGGGAAAACCTTGGCAGTTTGACAAAGGAGTCCTATATGATTGCAAAAGGAATTTTGTTATTATAGAGAAGGATGGGTAGAAGTTTACTTTGGCTTCCTTGAAGAATAAGAATGAGGAAGTGAGAAATTTGAGTCTTATGAAGAATTATAGTCTTTAGAAACAAGATGCAAAGGATGGCATGGATTTGAGAACGGATCTCGTGGTTAAGTCTGAAATAAAGATGGTACCTAAAGGATATAGGGGTGGAGTTGAGCAGTAGAAGACTTGGGTTGCAAGTCACATGGATTCTTGCCCAAGAAATAAATCAAATAAGCAGAAGAAATTGGGTAGTGGTAATTGTTCCTTTCTACCCTGTATAGATATGAGGCAAGGAAAAGAAGGTGAAGAGAAGAAGAAATTGAAGGATTAGGTAGAAGGAAGAAAAGAGGTTAGGAAGAAGAAAGGTACATACAAAGAAGATGTTTGGATCAAGAATGAGCATGGGGTCTATATCCCAAGCCTAGTTAGATGTTCATGAGTTCCTCTCATGGAACATATTTTCTCACCAGGGGTGTCTGATGCAGGAGCATCCTTGGTTCTTGGAAATCTTGCATCAACCAAAAATATTTTCTTTCAATTTTGTGTTCTTGTTTAGTTATTTTCCAGTTCTAGTTGGTAGATCCAGTGTTTCATCGTGCTTTCCCAGCAGATCATGCATACGTATGGTTTCATTGTAGACACATTAATTTTCCTTATTCCAAGTTTTTAGATCGATTGGATCCTTTTCTGGCAAGTTATCGCTTCCGATTTAAGTGACAATTTTTGGAACTGGCCCCAAAATAATTTGAAAGCCTAACGGCTGGTTGGATCGATCATGGATCTCACTCGTAGCTTGTGGATCCTCATAGTGTGTTTAAATTTGGTCTATGGATTGTCCCCAAACTTACACTTAGGGCCACACTTCATCATGCACATCTACCATGGAAGAATTTCAGATTTGAGGCAGACCTGTTCTTGCACACATAACATTTTATTCATCGGAGATTGTAACAATCTTTGGCCGATGCGGATGTTTCTCAACCCACGGATATGCTATAAATCTTGTGATATATGCTTAGAATGGAAATCAATCATGATCAAGTCAATTAAGAAGATCATAAAGTTTGATCTATAATATTTTCACTCGCATGTATGAGCACTATATTTTGAGCATGTTGTAAGTAGGCCTGTGAGCTGAATCTGTAAGCCTAGATGTGACTGACTATATGTAGTTGAATTTTCAAATAATAAGAATGTTAGCATCTATATTTTCCTCCATATTCTATATTTCTTCAGTTGTGTGACCCTCACTACATGGTTGGACAAATTTCTTTGAGAACCCTCTCGCCATGACTGCATCAATCTTAATGTGAAAGATTACAGAGCATTTGAAGTTGACTATCTATACAATTAAGGGTTAAAGACTTTATTTTTTGAAGCATTTAAGGTGAATTAGGTCATGAAAAAAGGATTATAAGTGATTACACTTAATCAAATTTCATTTACAACTGAGTTTTCAAGAGGAGGAGCGCAAATGGAGAGAAGTGCAGTTTGTTTGAAGTGATTAAGTGGTGGTGTGAGTGAAACCCTAGTAGAAGAGCGAAGTAGAAGGTATTTTATAGCTTTTGGCTTTTCACTTGCCCTAGCTTTTCTAAAATATTTTTGGAAACATTTTGCAATGGAAATTCCAAGATTTATTGAGGTCACTAAAAGACACTAACCTAAACTCAAGAAACATACCGACAAATCCATAGAGGTCAATCTAGAAAGTGTTTTCTTGAGGGTTCCTTATGTAGCCTTGTACACTGAGGGTATAAGGATATACATTCATAGAAAATTAGAAGAATATGACCATTCCAAACTAGGAGATGTGTGGGAAAATGAGATCACTGGTGATGACTTCACACTTAAATTAGAATACCAAAATTTGGTTGTGAAGAAGCTCAATGTGTGGCAAGGCTTTTTTAACTTTAGCCAGGATAATGCTTGGGTAAGAATTGCTTTGCGCTACATCCATGGCAAGTTTGGATGGATGGACATGCTCAGGATGATCACAAAGGAAGTGAATAGGGAAGTTATAGGTTTATTCTCAATTGGACCCATTTCCGTACTCAAGTCGGTAAAAAATGAGGTTGTGATGGAACTCACTAGTGCAACATATGAAAAGAGGATATTGATAGTAAATAACATTAGAAACCTTGATGTGAAGTATGTAGTAGTGATGATAAGTTATAAAATCTACTTTTCAAATAGATAGAACTTTGTATCCACCACTACCATCAATACTGCCTATGAAATGGTAGAGAAGGGAGCTAATTATGATCTATGTGAGTTATTTAGATAGTAGCTCATGGAGAAACTATAGAAAACAAAGGATTCTAGTGTTCTAGAAGCAGATGCACAAAAGGGAGATAATTCCTCAAAATATGGTGTAAAATTATAAGAATGACATTACATTCTTGGTGACAAAAGAATGCATTATACAAGAAGTAGAGCCCAAAACTGTATGGATCCTATAAATGTGATATGAGATTACTGAGGAAGATATTATGGTGTTTTTTGATTAAATGTTAAGAAAACCTAAGGACACCTCTGAAGGGAGGAATGGAAATTATGAAGAGAATTCAATGGAAGTCCACTTGGATAAGAGATAATCACAAATTAAGAAGACAATGGATAAAATGATTGCATAATTTGTGGAGGCAATGGGCCTCACACTAGAACAAGTGGAACAAGCTAAGGCTATGTTTAGATCTCTGGGAAACTCATTAGGTGTAAGGAGATCTAGTAGAGTAGCTATCACTCCTTTGAATGCTTAGAAGTCCTCCAAGACTGTGCCTTCATCTAGTGAAACAAAGAGGAAGGATACAAGCACTCCTATAAAACAAACAAGTGCTCTAGTGAAGGAAAATACCTCTCTGATAAAGCAATAAAAGAAGCCTAAGAAAGAAAAGGTTGCTCTGACAACACAAAAAAATAGTTGGTGAAGAGGAGAGTGAAGACAAAATCTACTAGGGAGCAATATATGGGAGTGAATGTAGATGATGAAGAAGAAGGACCTCAATTGGTCAACAAGAGGAAAGGTGAAGATTCATAGAGTGAAGCAAGTTCAAAGAAGTAGAAATTTGATATTGTGGACACTGATGAAGAAGCTGAGGTGAAAAAAAATATAAATCCTTTATGATCCACATGCGATAGAAGAAGACAAAAGCCAAAAAAAAGAGGACATCGAAAAAGAAGAAAAAAAAGAAGAAGTGTCTAATAAGAACTCACAGTCTTATGAAACTTGATGCATTATTTAATGGGATTGTACAAAATGAAATGCTAGAGGAAAATGCAACATTATATGTTGAGGTTGATGAGGTGGACAAGGCCACCATAGTTGAATCCATAGTAAAATATATTATTTTTATTGAAGTGGAGATGTTAAACATAGAGAAATAATTACCTGGAAAATTATGGAATTTTTTGATTGAGAGAAGATAGGAAGCAATAGAGGAAGAGGCTAAATTGAAGGTCTACACATTGGAGAAGATAAGTGCTCCTCTTTCCAAGGAAAATAAATCTACATTGGTTGCATTATTTAGTAAGGATTTTAGAACAAAGAAAAGGGTGCCAACCCTTATGAGCCAAGATCAAAATGATCTTGAAAGCGTTCAAAAGGAGATAGTAGACAAAGTTGTGGATTTTGCTCATTGACTGGGAATGACTCTGGAATGCAAATGTAATGGAGTGAATTTTCAACCCTCGAAAATTCCTCATTTGGGTCTCCTTGCCTTAGAAAAATTAAACTCGATGATCCCTTTCCACTTCATCCATCTAATTCCCACCCACTTGGTGGCTTTCTATAGTGTCAGTGGGGGAATTATTTTCAGGGATGCTAGCATGACACATGGACGTCTGCATGGCGTGCTTCCATCCTAACAAGATTCCCACCTCTAGAATCTATAGAAGCATTACAATTATCCATTGGTGATGAAGAGTAATTCCCTTGCACCCTTGACCGACCTTGAATGTCTCTTTTAGGCTACTATTCATGCTTAAAAATCCATTCATTCCTTCAATTTGATCTTCTTCAAGCTTTTTCACTCTCACTTCACATTTCTACACACTCCTTGATCTTTTTCACAACAATCTCCACCATTGTTGTAGCTCTAAATCCTTACTCTATTGGATTTCACTCTCGTTGTTGTGGCAAAGGTGACACTTAGAAGCTTGCAAGATCACATTTCCCTTCATGTGCTCAGTGACACCTTATTTGGGAGATGATATCCCCTTTACATAGCATTGTCATTTGATTTCATAGGATAGTGTTGTTACCATTGCTTGGTTGTACCTTCTTCCATTGTTTTCTTTATCACATTTTATATTTCATGGCCATTTGGTTGTCCATGGAGGTGAGAACACTAAAATGGGGGTTTGACTATGGCAAGGACCAAAACAACCCCAAAAATTTTCCCCATTTTGTTGTGTGTAGGTTTTATGTTCATGTGGATTTTGTGGGAGGCTAGACCATTCATAAGTTGTATTTATATCACCTTCTTATTCTTTTCAACTTCTCCTTTTAAGTTAAATTATTCTTCTTGTTGTCTTATCCATTTAATTATTTCCAATTTTCTGTTATTGCTTAAAATCACATTTACTAGGTAGATTAGCTAAAACTCTGGTAGTCTTAACTATATTTTTTATTCTTTTCCATAAAAATGCTAGCGCCTGACTAGGATGCTAGCGCATTGATCTATTGTCAGTCTTCTATGTTGGGGTCCTCTAGCAAAAAGTTATTGGTGTCACAATTTTGACTCGGGAATTATCTCATCTGGTTCCCTCAATTTATTGGGTTGATAGAATTATAGTGGTAGATCAATAACCCTTCCTTTTCACCCTACTAAAATGCTAACTCGCCTTAAAAAATCCTTAGCATGAGGTAGATCAGGGCAACTGATCATTCTAGACCCTCCTGTGACCTAGGGTCCTGAGTGCCAATCCCCCCCCTCTACATTTTGGTGAACCTAATGTGAACCTTGGGATATCCATTTCTCTGTGTTGAGATTCTCTCTCTCATGTCTACGTAGGTTGGGAGCTTTCACATTGTGACACTTTATGAGAATCACAACTCAATCTATAACTTCTAGGCATGCAGTTAGAATGAGTGTACAACACTTAGAGATGGACTTTACAAGGGTCAGTCTGGATCTTGCTTCACAAGAGATGAGATGATATCAACGATAGAGATGAGTTACTTTGATGAAACCACTCGTGGCTCTACACCACATGCTTCCCCTTCACCTCCAACTTTAGACAAGAATGAAGTTGTCGTTATTCCTATGGAGCATCTTATGACTCTGCATAAGAGGCTATTGGATCTTGCAACTCACCTAATGAGAGATCAAATCATGGCTAGGTCCGCTAGGGTTGCTAATGAGATCAGATATATGCTAGGTAAGGATCAGACATGCATAGAGTTTCTCCATGGCCTAACTGATTTAGTTCAAGGATATGTCCCCTCTTACAACCCTCAGTGAAGCATTACTCAAGGTCACAAGCAAAACACCTATGAAAGACATATTATTGTCTTGATTCCCATGATGTAGGTATGCATGGATGAAATGGGCCCTTCCATTAATATCTTTGCTCCTAATCCACCCCCTACTGTCAAAGCAAGTAGGGTACCTCTAGGATTTGAGTTTCTTCCTCCTAGGGGTAACCCTTCATTTGGAAATAGAATCTTTAGTGGAATGGGGGCTGGTTGTTCTAGTATGTCTAGTGGTGGCTCTCGTGGAGGTCATAATGGTGGCTCTAGTGGTATCCATGGTGGTGGCTCTAGCGGAGGTCATGTTGGTGGCCTTGGTGATGGTTTCGATGGTGGTCATGGCAGTGGATCCGGGGGTGGTTCTGGAGGTGGTTCTAGTGATCATGGTTTTGGTGGAGGTTCCACTCATCCTTTATCATATTTTGACCCTATTTTGAAGGCTCTCCTACAAAATATGGGTCGAATGAAAAAATAGTTGGTGAATCTATCTCAGACCTTTTCCCAACCTATCTCTTAGCCCTTCTTCTAACATAGACCTTTATCGATGATGATTTTGAATAGTCCATTCTCTCAGGGGATGGAAATTCCTAAGTTTGAGAAGTATGATGGTAAAGGAGATCCCCAAGCACAAATGTCATCTTTTAATGTAATTTTTATGGTTTTATTTCACCACAATGCCCTGATGGCCAAAATCTTCCCTCAATCTCTCAAGGATACAACACTAGAGCGGTACTTTTCCTTTCTTGATAATTCTATATTTTCATTTGACCAACTTATAAATCAATTTCTCTGGCAGTTCTAGGATAACATCGATCTAAAGATGACCTCAAATCTCATCCAATGTAAATAGGGAGAGCATGAGAAAATCGTTGATTTTATTGTGTGATACCAATTGCTCTTTTCTCAAATCTCATACCTATTGTCCAACTTGGATGTATAGAACATATTCATAGGCAACCTATAATGATCTTGGCAAAAGAAATTTTCCTTACTAAAATATCCTTCTTTCACACATTTGTGTTCTATGTTGTGGGAGCACTAGTAGACGATTGTTCAGTTTGGAGGATCATCCTCATGCTCCCATTCCGAAGGAAGATCTATAGTATCAATCTCAAAAAATGGTAAATATGTTGCAAGTGTAGTCACTATAACTAATGATCAAGGCCTCAAGTGCAATAGATAGTTTACTAAGGTATCTAAATCTTATTCTTCTATGTTGTAGAAGGTGTTGAAGGATAAGATTATAACATTAGAATATCCTTGACTCCTAAGAGAGCCTTATACTGACTGGTATGATGGAAAGGAATTCTACCAGTACCATCATTTCCATTAGCATGATACTAAATGTTGTATGCTCCTACATTGTGAGATACCGGATCACATTGACGATGATACCATCTTTCTCAATAGTAAGAAGCAAAATGCGAATAAGTCGATGGCTAAGGTGAATAGTGAGTTGCAGATTTATACGGACCCATTTTGGTCTTACGTTGTGAACTTAATTATTAACCCTTTTGATGCTTCTCCTAAGGCCTCAACATATGTAAATCTCATATCATTTACTCCTAGTCCTCCCCCTCAACTCACGACTGGTTCACCAGATGTAATTTTATATCACAAGACTTACCCATGAATAACAAAGCCTCTCCGCTATATATTCTCACTCACCTCAACAAAAACATTGTGACAGGAGTAACAATCAATCCTGCAAGTTGATTGAATGTTATTACATAGGATACTGTGTAGCTAAATTCATTATAGAGGGAGGAATATGAGAAGATGAAAACTATTATACGTACTCATGATGACCTCTCTCTCACTCTATATGGCTCCATAGCTCTTTTTTGTCTTAGTGGTAACTAGGGTTGTGGATACTACATTCGATGTCATTCTAAAATCTAACCTACTCAAGGTGAAGTTAGGCATCCCCCAACTAGCTTCAATGAATGGGGTTGCTTCCATAATTCATAAGTGCCTAAAATTCTATCACGAAGTTTTCATGCATGTTGTGTTGACATTGGATATCAACCATTAGTATCCCATGGGGGTTATTACTTGGATCAGTTTTGGCCTACCTAGATTCAGCTTTTTCCTCCCAGAATGGACCTACTTTATAAGAATTACATTAAGTACAAGACTAGGGGCAAGGGATAGCCAAAATTGACCCACCCTATAGCATCGTCGTAGGCTACCTCTTCCTCTCAAAAGGGGAAGGAGAAGCTTGCCCACACTCAAGGCCCTTCTTCTTCCTCCTCTGTTGTTCCACCTATCTCTTCCTCATGTCTAGTTGTGGCACCTTCAACCTCCATCCCTATACATCTTTTGGGGAGTTCAATGGTGATCGCTTGGCAAAAGGTCAAGCGTCAGGTGTTTGAACTTCCTACCTTACCCATGGTACCTTGCCCTATTTTGTATGGTAAGAGGAAGGTTCCCTATGGAGAATATTCTCTGTCTCAACATCCACAACCTCCTACTACTCCTACCTCCAAGGTAGTGAACAGGAAGAGGCCCATCATTAAGGAACTTGAGCTTTCTCTCCCACTATTGTTTCATCTTCCTCTCCATCTCTCCCTCTTTTTCCCATATAGGAGTCCCTCCCTCCACCAAAAATGGTTGTGATGGATACTCTAATGGCTAAATAGGAGTCTTCCGACCCTTCTTAGGTTGTAGCCTCTAGTTCCTAAAGTCATATAAATTGACTTGCATTTGAGCACAAGTATCAGAGGAAGGCTCTGGCTACTAAGTAGGTTGCCTTGCAGAAGAAGGAAGGGGAACTAGAAACTCTTGCTTTGGAATCTTCTGCTATGTTCTCCTTTTTGTCTCTTTCTACTTCAGTTCTCTCCACCTTAGTCTTTCTCCTAGCTCACCCTACAAGCATGAATGATCCTCACCCAAAGAGGATGTAGGTATTCATTTCTCCTTTGGCTAAGCCTCCCCTTCTAATGTCCCTTCTGTAAATCCCACCCTTTTCAAAACATGTGGACATGACGAACACCTTAGTGGTGTATGTAGTGGTTTTCTCCTCTTCCTCCTTGGCTTCTACTTCATTTGTGAGGATTTTGCATCGCTCGATGAATAAAAATATGGATGATAACTCTACTAGCAATTGGGGTCAAAAGAAGGGTTCACCTTCTTCAAAGGGTGGTTTTGCATTGGATTGCATTGTCCTAGTGACAAAGGAAGCCTCAACATCCTCACAGTTCATCATTGTTCTTGAATATTTTAGTGAGGCTAGTAATGTATATTGGGTGCCACCTCTATCACCTACTAAGTTGAAACATGACACCCATGTAAAGTGCATGTTCAACTCCATAGATGATGTCTCGGCCTTATTGATGATTTTTGTGAGATCATTGGCATTCACCTCATAGGAACTGCATGCAGAAGACCTCAAGGGGCCTTCTTCTTTGGCTCTTGTTGTAGGAGGGTCAAAGGGTACCCCTCTTTATATATGTTTCTAGATGACCCTTTTCACCCTTGTAGGTGCTTGAATACATGAGTGTTTTTGTGTCATAAAAATTCCTCTATTTTTCACATCATTCTTCTCTTTGTAATACCTTTGATTTTCAACAATTATGGATTATGTAAAGTGTTGGGGGCATTTAGGCCTCCCTTCCATGTTGACCCAATTTTTTATTTTCATTTTTTTCTCACATGCCTTTCTTTACATGGTTTGATATACTAGGGGTTTGATGACAGTTCATTTATATATTACTATATCTATCTATTTATATTTATGATAATATCCGACCCTGAAATATCAGATCCCCCTATCTCTTGTTCATTATGTTATTATTGTCTTTTCTCTTTATCTTTCTCTCTTGCTTGATTTTTGATGTTGTGGTGCTTATGTGTTGTCCCTCACATGTACAACAATATTACCACAGTTACATCTCATCATGTTCCATGGGCCACAATGTCACTTTTATTCTTTCTATTTCTCTCCTTAAGATACCACATGCTTTTGTGCTTGGAACACACCATCCTAAGGGGGGGATATCATACTATTTTGATTTTCAAAAGATGCATTTAGTGGCCAACAAATCTCTTCTTGAAAATTTATTTTTTCTTTTTGCAAAATATTTTCCAAAAATTGCATTCTTCAACATGGGTTCCTAGATGAATTTTTCTTTCATCTCAAATTTGTAAGATAGAATCTGGACTTTCCCTTATGATGGAACATTATTTCTTTCAAAAGGAATCTATGATGCTTGAGTCTTTGGTGAAAAATTCTTTCTCTTTTTCAAAATTGTTATCACTTTCAAACTAAGTGTCCCTCTAGTGGACCCCTTTTCTTTTGAAGGGTTTCTGAGGGACCCCTTTGAAAGCTCTTCCTTCAATTTTTGATTGTCTATGTGACTGTTTTCTTTCTTTTCTACATGGATTTTTGATATCTAACATGTTTTGTCTACGGATTAGCATGTTGCTTTGCAGGTGGACCTATGTAGTTGTTTCTCAATCAGACTTTGCAGAGCATCTTACATCTATCTTCCTTCAAGACTGAGGACCTATGAAGATCTTACATCATGTTGGATCTCTTTGTTCAACTCTATAGCTCTTAGGACCTACAAATCCTCTTTGTTCACCCTTCCATAGAACTGTGTATTTGTGATACATTTTGTTTAACTCTCCTTGGGTTCGAGGACTTATGGAGAATAAATCTCTTCCCATGCTTTAAGGTGGGTCATATTGCAGTCTACTTCCTTGATAGTTTAGGTATATATTTCTAAACTCTTTCAATCTACTTTACTGCACATCTGGTAGTACATATAATCACTAAAGTGGGGGAAAAATGTAATGGAGTGAATTTGCACCCCTTGCAAATTCCTCATTTGCATCCCGTCACCTTAGAAAAATTAAACCCAATGATGCTTTTCCACTTCATCCATCTGATTCCCACCCACTTGGTGGTTTTCTATAGTGTCGATGGGGAATTGTTTTGGGGATGCTAGCACGATGTGTTGATGTCTACATGGCACACTTTTGTCTTGACAAGATTCTTGCCTCTAGAATTTGTAGATGCATTACACTTTTCCATTGGAGATGAAGAGTAATTCCCTTGCACCCTTGAATGACCTGAAATGGATCTTTTGGGATGATATTCATGCCAAAAAATTGATTCATTCCTTCAATTTGATCCTCTTCAAGCTTCTTCACTCTCACTTCACATTTCTACACACTCCTTGAGCTTTTCCACAAAAATCTCCACCATTTTTGTAGCTCTAAAGCCTTATACTATTGGATTTCACTCTTGTTGTTGTGAGAAAGGTGGCACTTACAAGCTTGCAAGATCACATCTCCCTTCATGTGCTCGGGGCACCTTGTTTGGGAGATGGTATCCCCTTTACATAGCATTGTCATTTGATTTTGTAGTATAGTGTTGTTACCATTTCTTGGTTGTAATTTATTCCATTGCTTTCTTTATCACATTTTCTATCTCATGGCTATTTTGGCTATCCATGGAGGTGGGGACACCGAAATGGGGTTTGACTGTGGTAACCCCCAAAATAGCCCCAACATTTTCCCCTATTCTATTGTGTGTAGGTTTTGCATTCGGGTGAAGCTTGTGAGAGGCAGGACCATTCGTAAGTTTTATTTCTATCACCTTTTTATTCTTGTCAACTTCTCCTTTTAAGTTAAAGTATTCTTCTTGTTGTCTTAGCCATTTATTTTTTTTCAATTTTTTGTTATTTCTTAAAATCACATTTACTAGGTAGATTAGCTAAAACTATATCAGTCTTAACTATATTTTGTATTCTTTGTTCGTACAGATGCCATCGCTTGACTAGGATGCTAATGCACCATGTTATTTTTCATCTTTTGTGCTAGGGTCCTTTGGTAGATAGCTATTGGGGTCATACTTTTGACTCGGGAATTAGCTCATCTAGTTCCCTCAATCTATCGAGTTGATAGAAGGATAGTGGTAGATCAACATCCCCTCTTTTTCACCTTCCTAAAACAATAAACTTGGCTTAATAATCCTTAGTGTGAGGTAGATCAGGGTAATTGATCATTCTAGACCCTCCTATGACTCTAGTTCTTGAGGATTCAATTCCCCTCCTCTAAAACAAAGAGGAAGTGAATGTGGAGATGCTTTCTCGAGAAGATAATATTGAGGGAATATGTATAGGATGATGGTACTCAACATGAGCATGAGACATAAGAAGGGAATACACAGGATGATATTCCTTCGAATACATGTTGAAGAAAATGTAGATGTTGAGAATAGTGTTGAGAAGGATGTAGCTACTAGATAAGATCTTGCAAAGAAGGACATCCCTACTCCTCCTTCGATAACTAAAACATAGCTTGAGAGAGTACAATACCAACTAGAGATAGTTATCCCTCTAGATAATACAAAACAAACTACTTGTGAAGGAGATACAGGTGAAGATAATGCCCAAAAGAATGATGAACTGAAGAATGAAGATGCAAATGGTGATAAGGAGAAGAAATTAGAGAAACATGTTAGCATTGGTGATAATGAGAAGAATGAATTGGAAGAGAAGGCTGTAGAGGATGTAAATGCAACTGGTGAATCCTCTGGCTCCTCTGGAGATTCTCTAAAGAATCTTCTATATATGCAATTATAGTTTTAGCCTGTTGTGTCTACTCAACTACTATAATTGTCCATACAACAAGGTAATTTGGACCTAGATAATATTTCACCCCTCCACAAGCTTCAACTAGGAGATGTATTCCATGCATCTACTCAGAAGGAGATAATAGAAACTCATCAAAAGAGTGGAAAGACGATTGAGGAGGTTGTGAAGACACTCCAAGAGGTCATACCTAGTGTAACAATTGATAGTTCATTATTTGGTATGGATAACCTCAAATTTTTGATTAATTCTTTCAAAGAGTATGCCTCTAGATTAAAGGAAAAATCATAAATTATAGAGAAGTGTGTCCATGCACACAATAAATTTCAAGAAAGTCTTAAGGGTGCACAAGATTGTGTGGCAGAGGCCAAATCCTTATTTCAATTTTGTATGAAGTGGCCTGAATCCACAAAGAGCATAAAGGATGAAATGGACTCAATTGAGTCCCAGATTAATAAAGATTCCAGTGCCTATGATCCGACACATGACCTAGATGGAAGAAAAAGATCTATAATAGAAATTTTACATGAGTGATTCTTCCAACTGCAAGGGGAAAAAGAGATCATTTTGTAGTTTGGAAACCTCATGGATTTTGTGAACCCAAAATTTACATCTATTTCTAGTGACGTCACACCTAATATGCCATTTATGCTCACTCATATGTCCTCTTTTTTTCACTCTTCAATACAAAAATGTCTCATATATATACCCAAATGCATCTACACACATCAATTAGGTTGACCCAATTAGATGTAAACAAAAATAATCCATAATAGCTTTTGTCGGCACCACACCTGATTCAAAATACTTTTCACGCCCAAGCAAGTCATGCAATAGTTAATTTAGGTCGACAAGGATCTAAAATAGATCCAAGTAATGTACACAGTGTGTATTCAATCTTATCAACACATATCATGTATCATGTTGGCCAAGAATCAAACCAAATCACAAAAACTCCAATCATACACACACGTCCCAATACACATGACTTCCAGATTTGATCTTTCTTCAATTTCTTATTTCATTGACATGAGTGAGACTAACATTAGAACTACAACATCAAAACATCCTTCTTAAGGAAATGTGAAATCTCCCGCACTAATACACTGAAAACAAAGATGACAATGATATACAGAGTTGAACTTTGTCATTGATATCTTCCAATACTCTTTACAAAATGTCACGAGATCTTGAATATATCTATATAATTCAGTCATAATAATATGGTTAAAAGAACATATTTATACCTCTTCTTGTGATGAAGTGTAGACCCAAAAACTAATATAGTAAACCACAACACCATCAACAAAGAACACTTAGCCAAATTCCTAATAAATCAACTTTTCGGTATAGACAATTTTTTACAAATGACACCAAAAATGCTTCCTCATAATTTGACATCAATAACAACACTGGGATAACCGAATGAATCGATGTATGCACACTTCATGCTCATGTTTCCTGACTGCATCAACAATGATAGACTTCCAAACTTCCAGCAATCTCCCCCTTTGTCATTGATGGAAACATGCATACCAAAAAACTTTTCCATGTCATGAATCAAAACTTATTTCTTCCTATCCTTAACTCCCCCTTTCATAATTAATTTTACTTTCCAAAATGGTTTTCCAACCATCCAAAATCTATTTAAAATATATTTTTATTTCCATTGTCTCTCACATTATTTCTCCCCCTTTGAAATCAATGGAAAAATTCATATAAGGGTCCTAGCACACTTTCTTTGGATATATGTATGTATGAATCATCTTAAAAAAAAAAAAATTATGAAAGAGATATGACATATCAACCTGAAGATGTAGATCCCTTGATATTCTTCAGAGTATCCTACCAAGCAGATTTTCCCTCTTCCCAAGAAATTTTGCATGTACAAGAGTCCTGTATAGTAGTACAAGCTTCATTAGAGACTCTATTCCTTCTTCCACAATGTTGGGGCTGAGATTTACTTCTGATAGTTTATCAACACTGGCAAGGGCACTGGATATAGAAATTTTCCTTATCTTTACTAATTTTCTTAGTGTCACATATTTTTTGATTGTCTTTGTCCTTTGATTCTATAAGATAAAGAATTTGTCTTGTAGTTGCATGATATAAGACCATTTCTAACTGTTTCAGTCACTTGCCAATTCATAAACATCTTCTTGAGTGCATATTTGAATTATAGTCTGACTCATTTCATCCTTTGTATTTTTGTGTTCAGTTAGACCACTTTAGACAATATGATATTAAGTCTTGTGCTTCTTCTTCACAAGATTGAGCATCCTTTAATTCCTTCAAGAATCTATGATGTTCATCTACACATTTCTTTTTTATATCCTCTAGATTCTCTCTGTAGTCTTTTGACTCATTTCCAGTTTGTTCTTTTAGCTTGAAGATGTATGATTTCAAAAAATCAACCATACTTCTGAGATTTACTATGTTAGATACTGATGTATTAATTCTTGCACTGAGGATTACTTCTTGTGAAGATTTTATTGCTTCATCCAAGTCTTGTGTACTTTCACTTTCATGCTCATGTTGGATCACATCAATTTGCAATCTTACTTATTGTTCTAAAACCTCTTGTTTGATCTCAACCAAAAGGATTACAACACTTTTTATTTTATTACTTGTTCTTCTTGAACTACTAGAGGCTTCAATTATAGATCTATCCTCTCGGCTTGATCTGTTAGGATCCTTTGGGCTTCCTAGTATAACTTTTTCATAATGATCAATTTCCACCTCAGTTACTTCATAATCCAACTCATAAATCCAAACAAGTCTAGGATGAATTGCTTCTATGTAACAAAAATTAGTAGAGACAAGGAAATTCATGTCTCTAGAGTATATTTCCACCAAACTCTCGGGTATTCTTATTCTCTTATTCATCTTCATCTGAAACATTCTAAATAATGTTGTAAGAACATCTTCTTGAGCATCCAATCCACCAAGATTCATCATACAATTTCCTATCGGATGTGCTACCAATTTTTTATTTGACCATTCTACTTTTCCAATTACTGATATCTCCTTCATGATTTAGAAAATTAAATAGACTATCAAAGTATTTTATCTGAATGTATGCTTTTTTTTCTTTTTGATTTCTTTCAATTTTTTCATCGTTATCGAAGTAACTCATAAAGATCATAATCAACACCATTCTCAATCATGTTAAGTGCAATATGAGAAGCAATAGTAAAGACTATATAGCCATCATTAGGTAGAAATTTTTTATGTCTAACAAGCATTGCAACATATCAAATAGACAAATTTCCAAATGTACTCAAGGTGAGTTCCTTGGAGAGTTGCACTAGTCTTTTCAATTAATTATTGGTCATTGACAAAATTTTGCCTTGGAACTAGTTTGGAGGACCACAAAGCAGTCACATCTCTTATTTCTTCCCTAGTTATTGAGTGTGCACTATTAATCCAGATAGATTCTTCATGAATCTTGCTCAATACAACTCTAATGTACTTCTTGTCAAATTCAAATAGTGGAAACTTCTTCCATACATCCAATTTATTTTCAAGTAGGGTTTTGTATTCTATTTTAATGGTATTAGAATTTTCTTCCAATTTATTTGTCCATAAAATACTCAATCTAATAGAGGACACTTCTTCTATTTTTCCATGTATGTATGTATAGCTATCCTCATTAGGTGAAACTCTAAAGGGAGTGCCAAAAAATGCACCCGCCGAGTCTTCTGACAAAATTTCCCAAGAATGCCTCTTCAATTTAATTTTTGGTCTATTTGAGACATTTACTACCTTCGACCCTTCCATTACATTTGAAAATAAAAATTCCGGAGAATAATTTTATAAGAAGAATACCTCTTGAATTTTCTTTAGAAAAGATTAGGGTTTTGATGTTTTTCTTCCAGGGGACACCTCAAATCTAATTCCTCTTCTTCAATTTACTTCTTCTTTGCATCAAATGAATTTGTCTTCTCGAATATGTTTTTAACTCCATGATTTGACCCATATCAATAAATTTGTCAACAATAAATGCTTTAAAAAAAGATGTCAAACTTCAAAACCTTGTATTCAAAGTTTATTTACAGATGATTTGCAAACTTCCGCATCACAATATTTCCTTCCACAACTTTCTTCTTCATCTTTAGAAATTCCTCTTCTAAGATATGTCTTCGTGTCGGGTCTTAATATCTTATATTTTAGGGGGATATTAGAATTTTTTTATTGCTCCCCCTAAGCCTTAGCATGGGCTGAGTTTTCAAAAGAAATATTTGTACCAGAGGTAGGTATAGGTGCATTTGAAGTACCCGATTCATCTCTATTCTTAGACTCTTCATTCTTTCTCCATATCTTTTCCATTTCCTTCTTCACCTCAGTTAGATCAAATTTCTTCACTAATTCATTCCTCTTTATGAGATTAGACTATCTTCTATATTTTCTTCTACAAACTCTTGAAATATGTTCAAGTTTGTTACAAAAGTAGCACACAACACTTATCTAACTTCCATTCATTCTTGATCTACACTAGTTAGCCTTATGTCCAAATGTATTACATGAATAATAGTAGCCATTGAAATATTGAAACATTCTCCCAGTATTATACATATTCATCATCTAATTTCTACACTCAGTACTTCTATGTCCAAATTTATTTCAAGAAAAACATTATCTAGAGAAGAATCTAGCATTTTGATTCATTCTACTCCTACATTTTATTGCTTTATATCCATATTTATTGCATGAAAAATAAATACCATTGAAAGATGGGTACCTTTGAGCATTTGGTTGTTTGATATAAGGTATTCCAACATTGTTTCTTTGATTTCTAAATTGTCTCCTATTCCCTTGATTTTTATTTTGATTGTTAACCTTGGTAGGTGTCCGATTTGCCTTCAAACTTTTTCCTTGTTCAAGACCTAAACCACATTTATCTTTAGAATTTTACTAGATGGCAATCAATCCATCGAGCATTTTAGTACTTATTTTGAATTTCTCCTCATGTATTCTTTCCTTTTCCATATCATATATGAGATTTACCACTTCTTGTTTAAGTCTAGAGAATTCTTCAATCTTGTTTTGTACCACTGCATTCAAAAATTCCTCAATCCTCTTCTTTTCTTCAATTTATACTTTCAGTTTGATGATCTCTTCATTTGTATATTGACTTCCCTATGCCTTTTTCTAAACTTCTTGATTTGTTCTCTCACCTTTTTGATGCATTAATTTTATTCTACTAGGATTTTCTTCAAGCTTTTTTTCTTGGTTTCAACTCTATTAGGATCTTCAAGATCAACCTTAAGTTCTTCCTTGTCAAACATGCAATCATCTTCTACATATTCAATTGCAAAAATTTCTTCCAGAGGAATAAGACACTTCTTGTTTACCATGTGTTCAAAATTCCAAGATCTTCCTCAAGCTATTAGGCTTTTGTGAAGGAAACAAGCTCTAATACTAATTTTTGAACAATCAAAATACTAAGAGGGGGGTGAATTAGTATTTTATTAAAATTTTGAACACAACTTACCTAATCACCAAAACATATTAACTGACAGAAGAAATGAAAGCATGAATCATCGATAAAGTAAAAACACACATGGAAACCAAGATTTTTGTGTGGAAATCCCAAAAAGGGAAAAACCACGGTGAGGATCAACTCACAATATATTATATCTAGATAAGTATATTACAGGGGCTCACTGCCAGGACACACTATCCTTATAAGGCTCATAGCCAGAGTTAAATACAATGCAAAAATGGTGGTTCACTTCCAAAGTGTGAATTGATGCAAAGTGTACCCTCCTTGTGTTGTATTTTAGTTCCTTTGAAGCACTGAATATGAATTACTGCTTTACTAGTAGTCTCTCAACAACTCTGCTCTGATTTTGAGCTCTTTACCACTAAATTTGCATGTTTTCATCATATGATACCACTCACACCTGATATGTCATTTATGTTAACTCATATTTCCTCTCTTTTTTTCACCCTTCAATTCCAAAATATCTCATATATATACCCAAATACATCTGCACATATCAATTAGGTAGGCATAATTAGATGAAAATAAAAATAACCCATAATAGCTTTTTTCGGCACCACACATGATTCAAAATTATTTTTCGTGCCCAAGCAAGCCATGCAATAATTAATTTAGGTTGGAAAGGATCTAAAATAGATGCAACTAACATCCATAATGTGTATTCAATCTTCTCAACAAATATCATGTATTAGGTCAGCCAAGAATTAGATCTAATCACAAAAAATTCCAATCATACACATGCTTCCCAATACATGCAACTTCCAAATTCAATCTTTCTTAAATTTCTCATTTTTCTAACATGAGTGAGACTAACTTTAGAACCAAAAAATTAAAAAATTACTCTTAAGGAAATGAGGATTCTCCCACACTGAAACACTAAATAAAGAGATGACAGTGATATATAGGGTTGAGCTCTGTCATTGATATCATCTAGTACACTTCACAAAACTTCATGAGATCTTAAATATAGTTGTATAAGCCAGTCATAATGATATTGTTAAAATAATAGAGTTATACCTCTTCTTCTGGTGAAGTGCAAACCCAAAAACTAACACACTAAACCACAACACCATCAACATAGAACACTTAGCCAAATTCTTGATAGATCAGCTTTCCGATATATAGACAATTATGTACAAATGACACCAAAAATACTTCCCCATAATGTTGACATCAATTAAAACATTAGGACAACCAAATCAACCAATGTATGTACACTTCATGTTCATTTTTCTAGACTGCATCAACAATGGTAGACTTCCAAACTTCCAATAGGAATGAGCACAACTTAGAAATGTATGCATTGCAGTGTTGTCATTGATGTAGATATTGTATCCCAATATGAAGACCATTGTGAATATCAATTTGGATGGCTTGAGTATGTTTTGAGGATGATAGTGAAATAAAATTTTGCAAGAAGGTTTGATCTGGTGAAGGTAATTGTTATGGAAATCGACTAAGTGTCAATTTAGGTGTTTCGATGTGTAGAGGATCTGGTAATTGGGTCCACAGTGGTCTACTAATGAATATTTTTCTCTATGCTTCTAACACAATTTTTTTGGTTGCTAGAGGAACCTAACTCTAGAGTTCCATCTCATTTTGGTTTCTGGTTTTGAAGTTATGAGTGATAGAATTTTTGCCTAGTAGTATTAGGTGTTTTCCAGTTCAGTGCATATGTTTTGTTGAATCCAAACTTCTCCATGGATTAGAATTTGTCTTTGCAAATTTGTGGAGATTTTGATAGGTTTCAATAGGTTTTCTATTCAAGTTGGCATAGATTTTGGATTTTTTCATGTTCAAATGTGGGTGTATAGTTGGAAAATATTTTTATTAGGTCACTAATAGTACCGACCTGAAACATAGAAAAATAGGTGATGTTGGATAAATATGAGATGGGGGAAAATTGGGTGATTCACATATCTTTCTTATTTCATTAGGAGAAAGAGATCCCCAAAGGTAACATTGACCTTCAACCTTGAGGTTAGTCAACCTTAATGGAGATATTGTTTTCTTTATGCAAACATGGGGTAAAATATACCTGAACAACAGTTTGGGGAGAAAAATAAAAATACTAAATGAATTCAGTTGTGCAATTTGAAACTTCAATCACCAATTTAAATCATTAAAAAATAAAACCAACAAAATTTTGATGGATTTGAGAAGGGTAAGATATTGTGCATCTATCACCAAAATTTATTTTTGAGTGTCCTCTTAGGATAGATATTCCATAGGGTGAGTGGGTCCTGCTACAAGGATCAAAAATCTATTTTGAAAGTCTTTTACTCCTGATTCTACACACCAATTCTTCTAGATCCCACAATTGGAAAGTCAAAGATAAATTCTGCGAGTAAGATTTGCGACTTGACAACTTTGATGACAACTTTGACAACTTTTTCAAAATTGCACTTTTGATCAATCTTCAATCCTTCTTCACCTGCAAATTTTCATAGACAAAGAGAGGGAATTTTTTTTTGTTTTTCATGAATGGGGGTTTACTTTGGTTAAACCCCATTTTGGTAATTAAACCTTGAAATGAAATGAAATATGAATGGAAGGAATGGTGAATGAACAATGTTATGTTACAACTCACCAAACCCTTGAATGGAGATCCTTAGAGGACTGAATTCTAACACATCTCTCCAAGGTCTTGATCTTAAATTAAATGGATTGATTTGATGTTGATCTTGATGCTTGAATTTTGAATTGAATGCTTGAAACCTACATCACAATGTTAGCTCCAAAAAATGTATAGATGTAAATAAATTTGACATGATGCTTGAGATCTTGAATGTTGTTGTAGAATACTGATAAATATTCTCTTGAACACTTTTGACAATAATATTTTCTCTTGTGAAATTTGGATAATCTCGCTTCTTGATTCTAGGATTTGAAATGATAAAAAGGCCTTGTATTTATAGGTAATTTTCTAATTTCCTAAAAATTAAACATCAAAGGCCAACAATTGCAAATTGAATATGAATCATAAAAATATCGGAAAAACATATTAAATATTTAGATCCTTAACTTAAGGAGGACCCATTCACACTTGGGTGAATGGGTCATAGGACCTAAATCAACAACACTCAATTTCCATGTGAGGTAATTTAATTAATGCTTGCAATTGTTTAATACAAGTTTCACTTTCAAAAAATGGGATTAATTAGGCTTTTAAATGCATAATTGGGCCAATTAGAGGATTAATCAGGTCCAATTTATTAAGGGACACAAAATTAGTGTGAAAATGTAAAGGTGCACATTTTTTGACACTATATTTAGCCCTCACTTTAGTGAGAGGATGAGCCCTACACTAAAAAAAAAACTAAAGTAGACAAACAAGCATCAAGAGGGGCCTAATTGTACAAATGTTGGAAAGATAAGACAAAAAAGGTAAAGGATGACGATCAATCCACCAAGATCTAAGATCTCATGGAAAACCAATAAATTCACACAAAGAGACACATGCCTATTTTAAATATGCAGTAGCAACACAAGATACACAAGCATACAATGCCAAAATTGATGGAAAGATAGAAGGGGTGGATCAAGCCTCGACTCTTTTTCCAATAGGTATTGTGAACCCCAATCCTATTCCTACATAAACATGAAAAATAAACACATTGGTTAGTTGATATGCAAGATAAAAGAGGTATTCCCCATGAAATCCATTTACAAAAGCTTAAACTAGGAAAATGAAGAACAAAACATAAAAGATAAATGTAATCCTAAATTAAGCCATGTAAACTCATGATCCCATGGGGGAATTGGTGTTAATTGGTGTCTTGAAATCATCCCTTTCCCAGCTCCTTTTGTAAGCTTGATGAGATTTTGGCATAACCTAGCTATGGAATTGTGAAAATGATGAAATTCTTGAGTGAGATGAACAAAATTAGCTCTAAATGTCAAAAGAGTAACTTTGCTTGAAATTGTAGATGAATAATGAGAAGATAAGCCTTCCATTTATAGATTTTAATTTGGAAGAAATAGAAAGATTTGGGCAATGTGGGACTAACTTTCAACCAATGGCAAAATTCCACTTGTCACTATGTGAATGGTTGATGGTTGTGCAAGTTTTGATCCAAGTGCCCATAAATGCATAAATTTCAAATTTGAAAATGTTGAAATGACAAGGTGGATGAAGATTCAAATGGATTAATGGCCACTTGGCTCAAGGAAAAAGGACTTGTAAGGTGAAATAAATGCCTTGTTGGAAGGACCAAGTCCACTTGCATTTCAAATTCAAACTTGAGGGAATATTCCCTTTTTATGCCATGTGAGGGAAAATAGAGATTTAATAAATCAATTAAATCTATTTCCATGTGCAAGTTGCATTCTATAGAAGATTTTAGTGATGGAGATTCAATTAATCAAGATTTGATCAATTTAATGAGAGATTAGGTGATTTGACAATTTTGACTCAAATTTATGAGTTGATTTAAATTAGAAATTGAGAGGAAAGGTTTAATTAAATAAATGATTTGATTTATTTAACTAAAGAGAATAATGTTAGATTAAATCAAATAAGGTTTAATTTATTCAATTTAATAAGAAGACTTTAGGAATTTTAATCAAATAATATGGATTATTTAATTAAAAGGGATATTTAGGGCTAATTAAATCAAATTGATTAATTTAATTAACAAGATGGAATGACTTAATTAGATGAATAATGATTTATTCAATTAAGGGATGAAAGATGATGATAAGCTAAGAAGGTAAGATTCGAGATGAAATAGTGTTTATAATCAAGATCAATTGCGTTGGTATATTTTCCATGTCTACATTTTGCCCCCCTTTGAAGCAATGTACTTGTTGCATTGGTTCAAAGAATAAACTGTTGTGATCAAAGTTCAATTTTTTTCTTATTTTTTCAGATGCCCCACTGTTGCCTTAGTGGAAGGATTATGCTGGTATGCTGGCCCCTTGAGAGATCGAGTAGAAATTTTGATTTGTGGATGATCTCGCGAAAAAAGAGGACAAGGTGCCTAATAGGTTCAAAAATGCCCCAGGATGCCAAAAAAATGCACCAAAACGTCAAAAAAGATACAAAAGGGCCCTGAGTTGGACAAAAACGAGATTAGGGGACCAAAACCCTGATTAGATGGCCAAATTAGGTTAAAAAACCCTAATTTGCAAGCTTAAATAGACCTTGAGGAGTCATTTTCAACACATTTGCACACTTAGCCTTTAGAAATTTTCACATTTTGAGCTCTGAGTTCTGGTCAAAATAGCGCAATGACAGCTTCCTAGGCATGTGTCAGACAGAGTATGAGTGCACCAGTGGCCAGCCGTCGCAGGACCCGTGGTATGTACCCCTATCTCGGCTTTTAATTTTTTCGATTTATGTGCATTAAATAGGGTCAAAGTCATTTTTAGATTGGGCGGTGCTATATGGCACCGCTGGAAATTTTTTGTCGGCACCGCACGGTCCTATATTGGGCCGCATGTGCAAATAGCACCATGCATCTTAGTTTGAAAATTAGGGTTTGTTGGTGAAACTCCATCGCATATGCGAATAGCGTCGCGCAACACAATTTGTAACTTAGGGTTTGGTCACAAAGTCGACCGCATTTGCAAATAGCACCGCATGGTCCAGTTTAGAATTTAGAATTTTGCAAACTCCATCGTGGCGGTGCTATTTGGAAATTTCCAAATTGTGCCTCATTTGCTATTTTAAATTCAAAAATTCAGCAAGAGAGGCAAAAAAATTTACGGGACCTTGATGCGATGGCTTCACTTCTGCAGGAGGAGCTTGACGTACTTCACTTGCGGGAGCATAGATGGTTGGTGCTCAACATATTGTAGGGTATGCATGAGCTTCTTCAGGGGCAACTTGGTGTCCTTCATCTTTGGTACATTGTGTATGTCCCTCCTATTCAGACACATATGCCCCACTTACATTCCACAATCATGCAGACTCATCATCATTTCGTGCAACGTCAACCTACCCACTAAACATACAAACTTCTCTATCACAAGGGGAAGGTACTTTGTTTGCAATAGTGGGAATCATCAACCCATTCTCATCATCACTCTTCCAAGGGAACATACCATCATTCCCTTCATTACTACTCACATCTGTATCACCTCTTGGGTTGGGTCTTCCCCCCCTACCCACCGCTAGCTTCTCAAATCAAGGAAATCCGACCATCACATCAAGTCTGCTCCTCTTGACAATGACATCACAACAAAAAGTGGTAACCACTCAAGAAACCATGGTCAATACATCAATCGGTCCTCAAATATCTCAAAACATACCTTCTCAAGGACCGAGCATCTCAACCACACCACCAATAACCCAAATCCCGACCATCAACACAAACCTTTCACCCATCACAACGGTTAGCACCATTCCCAATCCACTACCAATCCCACTAAAAGCTAATGTAATGAATTCATTCATCACCATGATCCAAGCCATCCAAAAGGCCAATCATCAGACGATACTTAAACAAAACCAACAAGTTGCACAATAGGCTGCTCAACAAGCGCAAGCACAACTAGCTACCCAACAAGCTGCACAAGTTGCACAAGTCCAGCAAGTTGCAAAAGTCACACAAGTAGCCCAAAAAGCACAAGCTCAAGCTCAAGCCCAACACCAGGCTCAATAGGCGCAAGCACAATACTGAGCACAACTGCAAACAATTCATCAACAAGCATATCAACAAGCCCTGCAAGATTTTCAGGCACAACAGCAAGCCAAACAACAAGCTTTGTTGGGACAACAACAGCTAGACCAGCAACAAGATTTGTTGGTGAAACAACAACTAGACCAACAACAAGCTTTGTTGGCACAACAGTAGCTCAACCAATAACCAGCTGTGTTGGCACAACAAAAAGTTGTGTTGGCACAACAACAACTAGACCAACAACAAGCTTTATGGGAACAACAACAAATGGACCAACAACAAGCATTGTTGGAACAATAATAACAAGATCAACAACAAGCATTGTTGACACAAATGTAGGCATATCAGTAGCAGAGCTTGCAAAAAACCCCCACCAACACCCCTCTCACCAATCAAACCCCACCAACATCGCAAAACACATTCATCTCGCCCCCTGATCCGCAAAATGATGTTGCAGCACAAATCAAACTACTCTCGCAGCAAGTGTTGGACCTCCAATCAGGGAAAACAACCAAAACGTTAGGGAATTTGTGCCCCTATCCCTTTGACAGAAGTCTCACAATGGTACCATTCCCAAAAGGATTCAAGATCCCCAAATTCAATAAGTATAATGGGATGGGAAACCCTAAAAATCATGTCAGGGAATTTCAAGTACATTGCATGGAGGTCGAATACGATGAAACATACCTAATGTGACTTTACCCTCAAAGTCTGACTGGTCTTGCCATGGAATGGTTTTCACACTTACCCATAGGCATCAAAATATTCCAAGAAATTGTGGAAGCTTTCCTCAAAAACTACGCATTTAACATGGGTGTAGATGTTAGTTTGGAGGAACTATCAAAGCTTAAACAAAGAAAAGGAGAGCTCTTCGCATCCTTCTTGCAAAGATGGTGATCCAAGGCCAATCAAAGCAAGTGGACTATGCTAGAAGAAAAACAAGTTTTCACAATCATATCAGATCTCGATGAAAACTTGGCGTTCTACTTAAAAATATAGTGCATCATAACATATGATCAGTTGATCTCAAAGGTGCTCAATATCGAAAGATCCCTTACTACACAAGGAAGTACATCAACATTTCCTACACAATAGGATAACCACCCATCCACCAATTATAATGATACACCTCACACATGGTCGAGGAACAAAAATATCACAAATGATAGAGTGGTTGATGCTAAGGTGGTCAGTAGTGCCCCTAAGCAGAACATTCAGACCCATCAACAGCCATAGAATCAAAATCACAATAATGTGCAAGCTAATACGGTAGTGCAACCACAACCACTTCCTAGCAATCAAATCAACAATTTGAATAACCAAGGAGGACCACCATGCATTGATCCAGCAGTTGCAGGGTCAAGTTCAGGTCTTGATAATAGAGAGAGATCAAGCTCGACAACAGGTTGCAACAGTTACCACTGAGAGGGACCAGGCACGATTTGAGAGGGATCAGGAGATTGGTTGGCAGAGGTAGCTAGAGAGCACAACTTCCTCATCCTAGGGCCGGTCAGGGAGGTCAAGTACTACCGACAACACTATAGACAAGTAGTGCTAGCAGCAAGCCGGGTGCCAGAATTTTCCCAGTAGACAGGGATGAGGCCCCCACATGATCATGGTGAGAGGCTGGTGGGAGAGGGTAGGAACCAGCAGGGCTAGCTATTTGATCACAGGAAACTTTTCAATTTTTTATTCATGGGCCTCAATTATTGCCCTTATTGTACCATGTACTTTGATTGTATACTTGATCTGATTGTTGTATCATGATAGTATATATTTTTTGATGATATATGAGATGGCTCACCCTTTTTTGATATGTCTCGGAATGTATGATATGCAGTTCTTAATTTCCTATATGCTATGAGATGTCTCTATTTGATATGATGTATGCTTCTATATGATGAATGTATTTATTTTCGTATCTTTTCTATGCATTTTGATGATTACATGAATGCCATGTATGGTAATGATGGTGCAAATGATAAATGATATGCAACTGATGAATGATGATAATTAATGGTAATGATTCTTTTATTATGGATGTGATGAATGTAATGCAATGATTCTTAAGATGCTTAAAATAACAAATTTATATTAATCTTTACAACTTAAGATGATAATAATGATATGATATGTTGTGTACTTATGCTAATGATCTAATGGATGCAGTATGTATGCATTGGCGATTTTTTGATTAACTATCATGATACCATGTTAGTATGGAGCGAAGATAGAAGAAAAAGATCCCACAAGTTAGTAACATGATGGTGATTTTCTTACCAGGAGTTAGGATTTTCAAAGGGCTGATTACGTTTATGTTTTATAACACACATAGGTATGATGCATCAAGGTATAAAGAACCAGGATGGCGTTGTATCTAGTGTGATGAAATTTAACTTGACAATCAGATAGGAGTATTCCTGTTCACACTTAATATACCAAAACTTATCCAGGATGTATTTTAAACATTCTAAACATCTCGAGCCAAAACATAGGAAAGCAAGCTTTCCTATGTGGTCAACAAGACATCTAAAATATCCTCCCTACAAACCAAACAAAGCACCCATAACTAAGTTATTTTACAAGTGTATCCCATAAGCACACTAGATAAAAGAGACAATGATCCCTGCCCCATTCATTTCTCTCTAAACCTGTTCTTTGTTTAGGCATCATTGAGAGGTCCTTGGAATGAGTGCAAAATAAGATAAGTCAAAAGACCAAGATAAAGTAAACAAACAAGCTAATGTTCTTCATACCGCTAGCCAAGACTAAACTATTGTGAGATACCTGATGCTTATGTCCATCGTGGGAAGGATTCATCCTAGGACATGTTGTGATCAGGCTTTTGGTGAGACTAACTGGGTGATAAGCTATTGATACTCCGAGTTGAGCAACTTGCTGACTCACTAATCTAGACTTTGAGACTTTGACAATTAGGTGTTCACTTTTGGACCTACTAGACTTGCTTCTAATTGCATCATCAAAGGATGAAGGCGATGATTGATTTTATTAGGAATGATGATTATCGTGGGTGAAAGCGAGATGAGATGGATGCACCATTTTGGATTTTTTGATATTTTGAGGTTGTTTTTGGTATTTTTGAATTTTTTGAATTTTTTGGTATTTTGAGATGTTTTACAAATGTTTTTGGTATTTTCAAGATTTTGACCAAGAGACTAACTTAAAGACCTATCCTAGGGGTCTTGGGAGCTAATCCGTAGATTAGCCTTGCCTACGTTATACACGCAGAGACCCCATAATTTGACTGACGACAAACTCGATTTAATGATAAGATGGGCAAACGGGTTGCCATTATATTGCGACGGATGCTTAAAGGACTGACCTAGGGTATCTCGGGGGATGTTCAAAGATCAAACTTGCCTACGTTCAAGCTCAAAGATGACGTAGTTCGAACAAGGTGAAAGACTAACAAGACTGAATGATGAATTGTTTTTGAAGATTTTTGAGATTTTTCCAATGTTTTTTTAGATTTTAGATTTTTTAAATGTCTTTGGATTTTTGATGTTTTAAAATGAAGATCCCTAGTATACACACAAATCTAATCTGATGCCTATATGGGAATATGCCCCTAGTGTTATGTGATAGACTACTTTGATAAAGGCAGGACAAACTGACCTTAGGATATGCCAAGTAGTACTATGGTGGAACATGATATGAGCGCAAGATTAGGCTATGGTATGGATGCGAATGGATGGATGTGATGGAATGAGAGGGTTGTATAGATCTTGGTGGATAGATAATGCTTTATTTACACTTGGCACCTATTTTCCAGGTTTTCACCAAGGTACTTTGTCCAAAGTGCCACCGAAGTGGTTTTTACTAGAGGATGATTTTTTCTTCTTCTTTTTTCAATCATTTTTTTGATTTTTTTTTATTTTTATATTTTTTGATTTTTTTGTTGTCGCCAAGATGCCTATTTTCTAGGTTTTCATCAAGGTGACCATTTTTTCAAGACATTTTATGATTTTTTTGTATTTTTTGGTTCTATACCTTGCAAGTTTTTCGGCATAAAACTTTTTGAGGTGAGAGTTGTTCATGGGCTCCTGTAGGGGTTCGCCTTTTGGTGTTGACAGTTGATATGCCCCTAATTTGTAGCTTGCTATGATGATGAAGGGTCCCAGCCAGTTGGGCTCGAATTTTCCTTTTCTTTCTGGATTTGGTATGTTTTTCTGGTTTTCTTTCAGCACAAGTTCGTTGACTTGGAAGATTCATCTTTTGATCTTCTTGTTATAGCTTTGCTTAAGCCTATTCTGATACAACTGTAGATGGTTTAAGGCATCCATACACCATTCATCTAGTAGCTCTAGCTCATTCAAACATGAGACCCTGTATTCTTCATCTGTGATGAGATTTTTCAGTGATATTCTCAGTGATGGGAGCTCGATCTCAATTGGTAGGATGGCCTCGATCTGTAGACTAGGGAGAATGGGGTGGCACTTGTTGGCATTCAGATGCTGGTGTGGTAGGCCCATAAGGTGGGATTTAGTTGTAGATTCTAGTCATGACCAGAGTCATTGACTATTTTCTTAAGGATTTTCAAGATAGTCTTATTAGTGGCTTCTGCTTGGCCATTGCCTTGGGGGTAGTACGAAGTCAAAAAATGATGTTGGATTTTGAATTTTTCGCACAAGTCATGAACATCCTGATTCTTGAAAGGTATCTCATTATCAATCATAATGGATTGGGGACACCGTATCATCAAATGAGATAGTTCAAGATGAACTTTGATATCTGCTTTCCGGTTATGTAGGTCATTGGAATTGCTTCGACCCACTTTGTGAAATACTCTGTGGCGGTGATAATAAATTTGTGGTCGTTGGATGAGGTGGGTGTGATTTTTCCTATGAGATCAAGCCCCCATTGTGAAAAGGGACATGGTGTTACAATTCGATGGAGCTCCTGAGCTGGTGCATGAATGAGGTCTCCATGCTGCTGGCATTGTAGACATTTCCTAACAAATTTATGTGCTTCTTTTTCTATTGTGGGCCAATAGTATCCATTTCTCAAAAATTTCTTGGCCAAGGTCATACCGCTCGAGTGTGAACTACAAGTGCCATTATGTACCTTAGTTAGAGTAGTCAAGGCCTCCTTAGGATTTAGGCAACGGAAAAGGGTCCCTTCAATGCTCCTACGGTAAAGGGTTTCTCTTAAGATGACAAAACGTGTGGATTTTTTGACAAAGGTTCTTTTAAGGTTTGGTGTTATGTCAGTTGGGAGGACTCCTATTCTTAGGTAGGTGTAGATGTCGTGATACCAGGATTACTGAGACCAATGAGTTCGCATGCATATTTCGAATTTGGTACCTCGAATGTGGGTATGAGAAGCTGCTCAACCAAGAATTCATGTTTTGAGACATTGCAAGGGATATCCAACAAGGATCCAATTGTTTCCATGGTGTCAACCACTTTGTATTTAGCCCTTGGTATCTGCTCAAAGGTTATATCAATGAATGATTCTTTGAGGATTTCTACCAACTTCTTGTATGGTGTGAGCTTGTCATCCTTGGTTTGGTATTCGCCATTGACTTGGTTCATGATAAGCTATGAATCCCCGTAAACTTTTAGTGTCATGATCCGCCATTGTGCTACAATCTTGAGACCTATGGTTAAAGCCTCATACTCTACAATGTTGTTAGTGCAAGGGAATTCCAATTTGTAGGATCTAGGAATACAATCTCCCTATGGGGTGATGAAGAAAACACCAGCTCCTAATCCATGTTGTATGTATGAGCCATCAAGGTAGAGTTTCCAGTGATCGGCTATGCTGAGATTAAAGATAGACTCATCTGGAAATTCTGATACGAGTGGATTCTCTGAATAGATTGGAGCTTCTGCCGATTGGTTTGCAATGACTTGTCCTTTGATTGTTTTTCGCTCCACATACTCAATGTCATGTTCTGATAGTATCATGACCCACTTAGCCATCCTTCCTGTGAGCATTTCCTTTGACAATAGATACTTTAGGGGATCAATCTTGGCGATTCGCTTAATTTGATGAGCTAGCATGTAGTGTCTAAACTTTTGGGCTGCAAAGATGATTGCTAGGAAATCTTTTTCTATTGGCGTGTAGTTGAGTGCATGCCCTACCATTGTTCTGTTGATGTAATAGATGGCCCTTTTTGTTCCTTTTTCATCGTGTTGAGCTAAAAGAGCACCAAGGGTTGCTATTGTTGCTGAGATGTATAGAATAAGTGGTTTTCTTGCAATGGGTGGCATTAATACTGGTGGTGTGAGTAGGTATTCCTTGATCTTGCTAAATGCTTTCTCACACTTTTCGTCCCACTTATACGCTACTCCCTTGTGGAGCAGATGTTAATAGGCAGTCTGTTTATCTGCTAGTTGTGCTATGAACCTCCGGATGGATTGGAGTCTGCCTTGTAGGCCTCTAAGTTGTTTCAATGTCCTTGGTTCCTCCATGTCAAGAATTTCTTTGACCTTGGCATGGTCCACTTATATCCCCCTCATCGACACTATGTATCCCATAAGTTTTCCAGATTGTACCCCGAAGACACATTTCTTGGGGTTGAGCTTGACCTTGTACTTCTCCAGTCTGTCGAAAATAGAGCCCAAGGCTACTATGTGGTCTTGTATTTTTTTGGATTTTTCCAATATTTCATCTACATATTCTTCCATTGTTTTATGGATGATGTCATGGAAAATCAATGTCATAGCTCTTTGGTATGTTGCACCTGCATTTTTCAGCCCAAATGGCATCATATTCCAGTAGTAGGTACCCCAAGGGAATGTGAATGTTGTCTTATGTTGGTCTTCTTTTGTGATCATTATCTGATTATACCCCAAAAATCCATCCATCAATGATAGCATCTCATGTCCGGTTGTCATGTCCACTATCATATCAATGTTGGGTAGTGGAAAATCATCCTTGGGATATTCATTTTTGAGGTCTCTGAAGTTGGTGCAGATACGGATGCCCCCATTTGGTTTTGAAACTGGTACAAGATTGGATACCCATTCTAGATAGTTAATTAGACGTATAAAACTAGCATCCAAGAGTTTTTCTAACTCTACCTTGACTAGCAAGGCTATCTGAGGGTGCATTTTCTCAATTTTTTTCTAACTGGTTTTGCTCTAGGATAAACAACCAAATGATGAACCACAACTTCTAAATCCAAGCTCGACATGTCAGCATAGGTCCATGTGAAGTTCACCTTTATTTTCTTTAGAAATGTGGCCAATAGTTCTTGTTCTTCTGTTAGCAGTGATTCGGCATAGAAGGTGATTTGTGGTGTTGCCTCCGTTCCCAAGTTGACAGGATTACACCGTTCCGCCAAAACTGGTGATTTTTCCTGATGCAGTGTTGTAGGGGGGAGATTGAATCCTTCATCTTCCAGTGCCTTAGAGAGGTTTTCACCTTAGATGCATCCTTTATTTTTACTATTCTTTGGTTAGAGAGTGCCACAGTGTGGTTTTCACTCAATAACTCTGAGCTTATTCTCATTCTTTTCTTTTGCGACTGAAGGACTCAATCATCTCTCTACAATATGCTTGATTGTCTAGCGTGATGTCAAACCCTGCTTTGTGATCTCCGCATGGAACTATATCCCTTAGTCCCATGAATTCTAAGAGTGCCTCATCATTTTCAAATGAATCTAGAATTGGTGGTCCTCGTTGGTCATATTCGATGAGTTGAGGATATACTAGGTTGATTTTGTGAGTTTGGTATTTTGGCTCAGTGGGTGAGGCACTAATCATAAATAAAGTAGAATTTTCAAAAAGCATGGGAAGGTCCATTATGCTATCCTCATCATCACTACTAGAGCAGACATCAGTTACATCAAAGGTGAAATTGTCTAGGGGAAGACATATGCATATGGGTAGTTGAAGGGCGGCTGCCGACAATTGAGGAGAGGACCCAATTGCTCTACTAGGAGTACCTCTTCCATGTATGGTTACACTCGGAGGGGTATATCCGAGGCCAAGGTTTCTCATTCTTCTTTCTATAATGATGGGCTCCAGTCATCCATCACTATTTCTTCCCAGGCTTTCATTCCTGTTGTAGCCCATACCAAGCATCATTTGTAATCCTCTGTTGTCTTCATCCATGGGTAGAGTGGGTATGGGTCTTTCATCATGGTATATAGTGCTTGAAATGTCTTCTTCATCAATATTTTCTCAAATTAAATCCCCCCAACAGTGGAATCTAGAAGGATCTTCCCTAAAGGTGTGGGTAGGTGTTTCAACTGATGGGGGTTGTCCATGAAATCTAGGAGATTGTGGTAACTCTCCTACAACAAATGCATTCTTCTTCATTCTATAATCCCCGCACCTGTTTTCCTGGATGATGATAATAATTTCAGATATATCAAGAATGGAGGGTGTCTTTGTCGCAAAAGTGGAGGCAAGGTTTGATGGGTCTATGTGAGAAGTGGATGGAACTACGTCATTTTTTGGAACTTGAGGAATTTTATAAAACTTGGCTTCCAAGTTTTTGCAGTAGGGAAATGGTTCTGGATCACCATGTATAGTGACCTCTTCGTTCTAGTATAGGAATTTGATGCATTGATGAAATGTCGAAGCCACTGCCTTCATTCCATGGATCCATGGGCATCCTAAGAGGATGTTATATGGTAGATCGAGATCAAGCACTTTACAAGTGGTCTCTATGGTTGTTGGTCCCACTTGGATTGGGATTTTGATAGTGCCTTGAGACACTCTCTCTTGATCATCATATGCCCTTATGGTGATGCTTTTGTTCTTTTCAATGGAATCTTCAGAGAGTTCCAAGTTCTTTATGAGCTTGAGTGAACATATGTTGAGGCCCGCACCTCCATCCACCAGGACCCTTTTGACTTTATTTTTGTGAACGAGCACTTGAAGGTGAAGTGCACGATTGTGAGATGGATGGGCGGGAAAATCTTGATCGAAGAATGTGAGGAGATTTGGGGTAACAATGTTACCAACCATAGCCTCGAATTGGTCTGTATCAAGGGTGGCAGAGATGGTGGATGCAACTAATGCTTCATCAAGGATTTTTCGATGGGTGGCAGAAATTTTCAATAGTTCCATGATGGAGATTTGGGCGGGGGTTCTCTTTAGTTGGTCGATGACGCTGTAATCATAGGGAGTGACTTTTGTATTTGAAATGGGAGTCTTAGCTGGCTGTGATGCCCCTACAATAGTAACCTTACTACCACGTGTGGTGACTCCACAATCAGTGTTGGCTCCTTTGATGTTAACGAATGTGACCAACTCGTCCACGCATGCAATATTTTCTTCATATACAAGGTTCACACTAGCATATTTTTTCTTCCCCTTGTTGTTCCCTTGATTATTCCCTTGATTATGATTCGGCATCGTATTTGTATATATCTTAAGGTTTTTGTTTCCATCTGGTTGTTCGACATTAATAATCTTGTCCTCAATAAGGTCCTGAATGATATTTTTCAACCTCATGCAATTTGTAGTTGTGTGTCCTTTGATTTAGTGAAAATCATAAAGGAGATTTTTGTTGTACCATGGTGGTTTTGTCATAGGTTCTGCATATTTCTTAGAATTGGAAATTTTGATGAGATTTTTCTTAACCAACTTCTTCATTATGGATTCAATTGATTCTCCAAGGGCCGTGAACTTCTGCTTGGGAGGAAATTTGTTTCAGGGAGGTGGTCCTCCCTGGTTATTTAGATTGTTGGTTTGATTGCTAGGAAGTGGTTGTGGTTGTGCTACCGTATTAGCTTGCACATTATTGTGATATTGATTATGTGGCTAGGGATGGGTCTGGATGTTCTGCTTAGGGGCACTGATGACCACCTTAGCATCAACCCCTCTGTCATTTGTGATATTTTTGTTCCTCGACCATGTGTGAGGTTTATCATTATAATTGGTGGATGGGTGGTTATCCTATTGTGTAGGAAATGTTGATGTAACTCCTCGCACAGTAAGGGCTCTTTCAATATTGAGCACCTTTTTGATCAATTGATCATACGTTGTGATGAACTGCATTTTTAAGTAGAACGCCAAGTTTTCATCTAGATTGGATATGATTGTGCAAACTTGTTGTTCTTCTAGCATAGTCCAATTGTTGTGATTGGCCTTGGATCACCATCTTTGTAAGAAGGATGCGAAGAGCTCTTATTTTCTTTGTTTAAGCGTTGATAGTTCCTCCAAACTAACATTTGCACCCATGTTAAATGTGTAGTTTTTAAGGAAATCTTCCACAATTTTTTGGAATATTTTGATGCCTATGGGTAGGTGAGAAAACCATTCCATGGAAGGACCAGTCAAACTTTGAGGGAAAAGTTGAATTAGGTGATGAGCTCGAAATATGTTCATAATTTGAATATTATGATGTATTTTTAGTACCCTTACTCTTTTATTGATGGTTGTTTAAACTCTTTGATTAAAGACTTTTTATCCAAAATCGGGTAGTATCCTATAGCAACACATTCCTATATTCCTGTAGCTTAACATCTTTGTGTGTCTATATTTATTACCTTGTTTGACCTCCCGAATGACTAATATAATGCATGTGGTTTTTGGATAATGAAATGGATTTAATGTGTGATTAATGAATGTGTATCGTGTTATTGTGTGCGTGATTTATTTTGCTTCTGTTGCCATGTGTATCACAGGTTGTTGAAAGAGGCATGAATGATTCAAAGCATAACAGATCTCGGCCTAGCAGTAAAGTCCATTCCCAGCACTGCATTGAGGAAGTTATTCCAGAAAAGACTCTCTAACCAGGTCGTTGGGAGGAAATCTAAATGATCATTAATCTAGGAAGATTGGAATACTAGATTCTCTCTGAATCGATTGAACGAATATGCTTTCATTTATGAGAAGTCTGTTCCTCGGCATCATGAGGCATTTATGTCCACATCTTTCTCTGTTAGAGTTAGGTAGTTAGTTTCTTTTCTATAAATAAATGTTCCTCCTACGTGAGTGAATACACTAGACTATAGACAACAGAACAAAATAGAGTGTATTAATATTAGTATAAGAAATAGAGTTTTGTTTTATTTTTCTTACAAGCAGAATGATCAATGTATAGGATTCCAAGTTTATGAATAAAAGCTGATGAAGTTTTGAGTTCAATTCTTGCATAAACTGGTTGATGCTTGCTTAGGGGCCCACTTAGTGAGTATCTGTAGTTAGTTTTTTATTTCCTATTGATTATAAGTTAGAATTTCATTCTCGAAGGTTTCAATGCAAACTCAGTCTTATATTGTTCCTAGAGCATCGGGAATCCATCCCTATGTTTGTTCCTGCAACATAAGACCAGTTCATGGTTTGTTCCTTGGTAATAGTCGTCATGATTTCTGCTTTGATTAAGTTATGCTCAAGTTAAGAAGACTACATTATGTTCCTACATCATAATTAGAATTCCTTTCCAAGCATTTATTTCAAGTAAATTGTGGTTGAAATTGGTTCTTAGTGCACATATAGTGTTGCTCCATTTCAAGTATGCATTCCCTTGTTTGACAATGTAAATGAACAACCATAAGATGATGTTAGTCACCTGCTAAAATGTCCAATTCCTAGGTTAGGATTTTCCATGACTTTTATATCCTTTTGTGGGCAACCACCATTTTTGGCGTCATTGTCAAGGATGGTGTCAAGCTAAGAACCTGTCATAGTCATTGTTAGCAATAGTTTAGTGTGACTATTCAAGCATTTTTAAATTCCTTCAATTTTTAGTTAAGTCCATTTCATGCATAGAAGAAGAGATGCTCTAGGAAGATTCCTCCCTAACCATCCATTCACTGATAACAATTTTGAACCAGATTATAATCTATTTGAGGAAGGAGGAGAGTAAGATATCAATCCATTTGCTAAAGACCTGCTTGCTGAATTCCCATTTGCCCTAGCTGACGAAGAACCTCAAGAAAATTCATTTGCTCTAATACTCTATGAAGCAAATATGTCACGACCTAATCCACCCAATCGACCTCCTGCTTTTGAATTCCCCATCATCGATCAGCAAGATAATGATAACCTTAAAAATGTTCCTTCTTCATTACTTCCCAAGTTCTATGGACTAGTTACAGAGGACCCAGACACTTTCTTATTTGAGTTTGACATCCTCTGTCGCAGCTATGATTACACTTTAGATGCTCACAAGATGAAGTTATTTTCCTGCTACTATGAAGGAGGGAGCTCTTAGATGGTTTATGATTTTGGGAAGGGATGATGTCGATAGGTGGGCAGTCATGCAAACAAAATTTCTTGAGAAATATAAGGAATATTGTAAGAGTGGTAGTAAGGGCGATGATATATTCTGAATTCAACAAAAGGAGGAAGAAAGCCTAGAAGACTATATCTCAAGGTTCTTGTTTTCCCTAAGAAAGAACTTAGACCATACTCTCAATGAAGAATCTCAGAAACTACTTTTTCTGAGGGGAATCAGTGATGCCTGTATAGATGCCCTAGATCTAATGGGAGGAGGAGATATAACCCAAGTGCCTTGGGAAGATATTAAGACCATATGTCGCAACTACTCTTGAGAAAATGTTAAGAAGAGTAGAGGTCATCAAGCCACAGTGGGAAAGTCTTCTACTAATGGAGTTTCACGGATGGAGATCACAAATTTGCTATCTGATTTCAAGCAGGATATCATAAACAACATGGCTACATAGTTGGATACTATGCAAGCTTGGAAGAAACATGAGGAAGCTGAAACAATCTTGGTTGAGTTCTATTGACATTGCAGACAGAAGAAACATGACTGCAGATGTAAGACGGTGGCTAACCTAGAGCCTAAGCAATTACCTACTGATTTTAAGGTAGTAGAGGGTGATGATGACCAAGTATTCTTCATTTCACAAAGGTACCCATGGGCTCAAAGATAAGATATGCCTCAAGACCCTTTGACTTTTGGTAATCCTTATTCTAATTACAATAACCAATGGCAACCTACATATGGTCCATCACCACCTTGGAATACATCTTAGCCAAACTGGCCTAACTATCAGAGGCCTCAATAGAAATCTCCTCAAGGACATTGGTAGCAGCCACAAGGACAATGGAATCCACCCCAAGGTAACTGGTAGTAGAATCCTCAATGGAGAGGTTCTTAGCAATGGCAAAACCAATTCCCTAGATTCCTTCAGCTTCAACAGCCACAACCTCTAGCCCTCATGCCACTTCCTACAACACCTGCAAAAAATACTCACCCTCCAAAACAAATGCCTATGCCTGTTCAACCATTTCCAAATCCTAATAATAAGCAGCAACAACAACAATAGCCTATGTATTTTGCAAAACCCAATTAGTATCCAGCTTATGCCCTGAATATTAATGATATCCATCTTAGGTCTAGAACCACTCTCCCTACTCCACAGCCACCAGTAATTACTAAGATTCCAGACTCTACCTCTGAACAACCTACTGATCCTGCAACACATATACCTATGTCAGATATTGTCTCTAAGGATCCTATCTTGCAGCATCAAGCCAAATCGTCTTTTCCTCAGAGATTGCAAGGTACTACACCCAGGTCTATGGAAGAGCCTATATTTGATATTTTGGATCAGCTAAAGAATGTACACATTCAAATTCCCCTCTTTCAAGCCATTAAAGATGTCCCAATTTATGGGAAATCCATTAAGGAGGCCTGCTTGAAGAAGCCTGGAAGAAAGAAAAAGGATCCCCAAACTATCCATGTTCTAGGACATTTGGTAGATATTATGTTAGGGAACGTAGTCATGCCAAAATATGCTAACCTTGGGAGTCCTGTGGTACAAATAAATATTAATGGCCAGATAGAAAAAAATGTTTTGATTAACCTTGGTGTAGCCATCAATGTAATGACCAATCATACTATGGAGTATTTGAATATCCTAACCATTAGGTCTACACCTACCATCTTGTAGCATGCTGATAGTTCCAAAGTAACACCTGATGGCATGGTAGAAGATATAATTTTCAACCTTGAGTCTTGGGAATACTCAACAGATTTCACCATATTGTCCACTAAGGAAACTTTGGGAGGATATCCTATCATCCTAGGTAGACCCTGGTTAGCCACAACTGATGCTTTAATAGGATGTCATTCAGGATACATGCCAATTTTTGATAGTCAGTCAACAAAGAAATTTGCTTTATACTCGCCTGCCCAGCCTCAATTAGACTTATCTCAACCAATATGGCCAGATTTAGGAGAGGAAACTGAAGAAGTCAATTCATTGGCTCAGTTAATGATGCTGCAAACTAATCCATTTTCCCAACTTCAGAGTGAGGATGACCTGCTTTTACACATTTTGTAGTCCAACTTTGATATGAGTAACCTATCTATTCCAGATAGTTGTCCTCAACAGTGCTTCCTGCAATAACTGAATCCTGAGAGCCTGCCACCTAAATTTTTTGTAGTTTATCAACATTTTCTTCCACAAGAAATTCAGACACCACCTTTATCAGTAGCCTCCATGAATGATCTTACCAAGAAAATATAACTATCTCCAGGCCATTGTCTGAATATGAATAATAAGTTGTCTCAATCTCAACAAACTGCCCTAGTCACAATGTTGCAAGATCAACACAGAGCTTTTGTATGAGACTATGGGGATATGAAGGGAATAGATCCTCAACTCTATACTCATAGGATGTATATTAAGGAAGATTGCTCACCTGTTAGGTAGCCTCAAAGAAGGATAAACCCAACACTCAGGGAAATACTTAAAAATGAGCTCCAAAAATTGCTTTATGTTGGTTTTATCTACCCCATTTCAAACAGTCAATGGGTATCTCCATTGGTGATTGTTCCTAAAAAGGGTGGAAAATGGAGAGTTTGTGTAGACTATAGGGAGTTGAACACAACAACTAAAAAGGATCACTTTCCACTGCCATTTGTTGACCAAATGCTAGACTCATTGTCTGGTAAAAAGTATTTCTCCTTTTTGGATGGATATAGTGGGTATAATCAAATTAGAATTGCCCCTAGGGATCAAGACAAAACAACTTTTACCTGTCCATGGGGAACTTTTTCCTACTATGTCTTACCTTTTGGCCTATGTAATGCACCTGCAACATTTCAAAGGGCAGTCATTAGTATTTTTGCTGACATTTCTCATGATTCTATGGAGATCTACATGGATGAATTTACCACTTATGGAGTTACTTATGAAGAAGCATTAGCAAATTTGGAGAAAGTGTTGAAAGGATGTAAGGAGCACAATTTATCTTTGAATAGTGAGAAGTGTTTTATGATGATGCAAGAAGGAATTATTTTAGGCCATCATATCTTTCAGGAAAGAATTCAAGTTGATCCTGCAAAAATTGAAGTCATTCTAACTTTGCAAGCACCTATGAAACAAAAGGATGTTAGAAGCTTCCTAGGAAATGCTGGATATTATAGAAGATTTATCAAAGATTTCAGAAAAATAGCCAGTCCATTATATGCCTTATTGACTAAGGATTCTGAATTTAACTGGACTGAGGCCTATGACAAATCTTTCCTGCAACTTAAGAAATTACTTACTCTGGCACCTGTTCTTCAAAGACCAAAGTGGAGTTTTCCCTTTCATATACACTCAGATGCTTTTGATTATGCCATAGGGGTAGTTTTAGGATAGAAAGAGAATTCCGTAGAGCATGCCATATATTTCATTAGAAAAAACCTTCAAGGCCTTGAATTAAACTATACTATCATAGAGAAAGAATTGATAGTAGTTTTGTATGCCCTCAACAAGTTTCGACATTATGTCACTGGTTACCAAATATTTGTTCATACAAATCATGCAACAATAAGGTACCTCATGAATAAGCCTGCCATATTTGGAAGATTAGCAAGATGGCTCCTATTGTTACAGGA
Source organism: Sequoiadendron giganteum (assembly GCA_007115665.2). Taxonomy (NCBI): domain Eukaryota; kingdom Viridiplantae; phylum Streptophyta; class Pinopsida; order Cupressales; family Cupressaceae; genus Sequoiadendron; species Sequoiadendron giganteum. Next base: position 72,123,256 of record CM021107.1, read on the forward strand.
ATTTGATATCACAGTTATTGATAAGCCAGGCTGGGCTAATGTGGTGGCCAATTTCTTGTCAAGACTTCAAACAAATACACCTGCCACCCTTGAGGTAATTGATGATAGCTTTCCTGATGAACATTTGTTTTCTATTGCTGCTCAAACTCCATGGTATGCAGATATTGCAAATTATTTATCAGCCAACAAGATCCCAACTCACTTCTCACCAAAGGACAGGAAATTGTTAATAGAGAAAAGTTTATAGATTGTTTATTTTACATAGGACCTAACCAAGTCATGCAAAGGTGTGTTAGGGAAGATGAGACCTATGAAAATTTGCATGTTTGTCATGATGAGCCATGTGGTGGAAACTTTGCATCCGAGAGAACTGTTATGCCTTGCATAATCACCCCATCTATTTCCTTGATCAAAATGGGTCCCCCTTTGTGTTTTTTTTAATCTTTTTTTGTCTTTTAAACAAAGTTTGAAGTCTTTTTGCTTCCAACCCTTTGTTTTATTTTCTTTTAGTCTGTCAGAATCGGAGCCGGAACCAAATCGGGTTCTAAAACTTCAATCAAAACTTGTTCTCGGGCCCATCCTGATAGTCTTGTTTTTGATCTTTTGTTTTTGTCTTTATCGGAGCCGGAAGCAGAGTGGGCATTAATTTAATCTTTTAGTGAAAATTGCAAAATCATAATTCATCCCAATTCCACCTCTGCTTTTGAACTTTTAGTTTTAGTTTGGGTCCTTGTGTTAAGTTTTATTATGTCGGTCTTTTGTTTACTTTTTGTTTTTGGTTTTGTTTTTGTGCTTTGTTAGCGGACACAGACCCGGAATGGGAATAAAGTTAGGGAATTTCTTAAGTTTTCGAATCAGTTTCCATTTCGATTCTGCCCCCACCATTTTTTGGGTTGTTGACTTTTTTGACTGAAGTCGCACTGTAGTGAACTGTTCATTCTTTTTCAGTCCGACTCCGCCTGATTGTATTTAATGCGTTAATGACAACAACTTGGCATAGGTAAGAACTCTAATTTTTACCTTTATTAAGGATTGAACGTATCATTATTATCGATGTTAAAAAACTTGAAAAGTTAAATAGAGCTGTTGCGGAGTCCATCTGAGTGAATCGATTGAAGGGAGAAGGAGGTAATAGTTGAGAATCAATTATGAAGGTTAGCCAGGTCTTGTGTTCGAGGTAGGGTTATGCTCTCATTTTTCTTTATATTGTGCTTTCATGTTCTTCATTCGTATTGTTTGATTGGGATCTTCAAATGAAATTGCTTTCTTGAGTTTTGTGTATGTGTGTTCTTTTTTTTGTTTGTTCTTTTTTTTTTGTGTTTGCATTTCTGGTTTTATAGTGAGTTAGGGCACAGTTGCTTTCATGTTTTGTCATGATCGCATCGTGCTGGCTTAAGGTTTAATGCATAGATTTAGGTAGGGTTTTTCATAGTGAGGTAGATTAAATTCATGTTTTTACAGTGAGTTAGGGTTAGTTGACTCTTGTTTTTACTTAGGGTTTTTGTCGTGCATTCAGTCTAGTAAATTAGGAAGGGTTAAATCCGTGCCCTATTTTTTTATATATCATGTGTTCTAGATTAGGGTTTCATGTGTTTATGTGATCACATTTAAAGGTTAAAATATGATTCCCTAAAATACAGTCACCCTTGGTCATATGGGGATGTTTCTATCGAGTTCCAGGTTAGCCTGTGTCGTTTTTGAAAAATTGCCTAGTTTGAAACCATGAAGTTCTGCATCAAATTGATAAATTCATTTATGACGTCATGGTCAACCTGGGAGGAAGTGGGATCGGAATCGATTTTGAACTTGAGAATTTAATTTTTCCAAAAGGTATCGATTCCATTTCCATCCTGTCTCCGGCTCCGCTTATAGTGAGAAGCGTTCTTTTAAAATAACGATAACCTAGGTGGGAGTATAATCGAGACAAAATAAGAATATGAAATAGAAAATCTGAGGAAAACCAAGTTCGTTTCCATTCCGGTTCTGGTTTCGATCACATTTTTATTTTTGACTCTGAGCCTACTTCTTGTTAGTAGAGTTACCATTCTAGTTTCGACTCTGATCTCGACAGTGTGTTAAAAGAGACTGTTTAGAATATGTTTTGCCTGGTTCCGCCTCCGGTGTAAGTATGAAAGGTATGATTTGAAGACACATTTTTATGATGATATTTAGAGATCTAATTAGAGGTTTTTATGGCAGGAAAGCTAGGAAATTTTAGGAACATCAGGAGAAGCTGCTCAAAGGAATCAGCCTGCAGGAACATCAAAGGCAGTAGCTAAACCCAAGAATCTGAAGCCATAACAGTTGCCATATACCTTGAGGTATGATCACATGAGTCCTGTTGTTAAAGCAAGAAAAATCAAATCAAATTGGTCTGACATCACCGATTCTAATCTGGGCCAGTACAATTTTGAGGAGTGGTATTCAGAAGCGTTTGATAAAGATATTACAGTGATTACAGAAAGAATTGTTAGCTTTGGGTTAGCTCATATCACTTTATTTCCTATATCTGTCCAGTGCCCAGAGTTAATTTTGACAGCAGCCAGTGCCTACAATCCTACTACCAGACTATGCATGGATTCACAAAACAATGTGATTATTAATCTCACTCCTCAAGCATTTCAAAGTATATTTAATGTCCTAGATCCTAAGAACTTGGTGCAATTGGATGAGGTAGAGGCCTTGGAGAAATATAGTAAGTATAAGGAATCGAATAAATCTCACTTGAATAAAAAATGGTTGAGGATGGAAAAAAAATCCCTAACCAAGCTTGCAGACCAACCAAAGAGGGCAGATTTCTATGAAGAGGTATCAAGGTTGATCGTGATGTTGTCTAGGGTGTTTGGGAAGAGGGATGCATTTCACTTCAAGGAGTGGATGTTTCCTTTTATTCAAACCATTTTGAATGGAAAAAAAAAAATTGATTGGCCAATGATTGTATCCAATGCCATTCATGATCAACTGACCAACATCAGAGGGACTAAGTGTTTCTTTATGGCTTCTTACATTGTATATTCAGCAGCAAGATTGGATATCTTCCCAAGTTTGAATAGAGTAGGAATAATGGGAGTCTTGGATGGACAGAAGAAAGTGTGGGAGCACAATAACCAGTTGTCTCTACAAGTTTCTGAGACTCAATGCAGAAGAGTCAATGATGCATTTATATATGTAGTCATTAACCAGTTAAATGGAGATGCAGGGTATAAGATAAGTCAAGAATCCATGGCATTCATTGCTGAATGGGGATGTTGGTATATCCAATACCCCAAATTCACATATTTCAGGTTAGCTAGTTTTGAAGGCCATCCACATTTGCTTCCAAGGTGTTGCAATAATAGAACAGTGTTAATGGAGTTTGTATATTAGGCTCTTGGATTTATTGCTCGGTTTGGAATCAAACATAAGACAGGTTGTCACAAGTTCCCCATGAAATTGGGTGAGTATAGTTGTCAGCATCTGGTAGGAGCAAAGATAGTATGTAGGGAATTGGTGCAATTAAAGTTGGGTTTATACATAGCTCGTAGGTGTTTTGACCCAAAGGGTAAGATGCATGCCTTATTGCCTTCTATGTTTGACAAGCATTTCAATTTATTAGAAGATTCCTAGAGTGATCGACAAGATGAGTATGATCTAGGAAAGAAGAATTATGAAAGATTATCCATCTCACTCATGTCAGAGCTTGGTGTTAAAGATAACATTCCTAACACATTGGTGGATGATGGAATTATGCTGGATCCATCCTATGAAGCTTTGAACATTGGCACCAAGAGTCTGGATCCAATTGATTGGGACAGTGAGGAAACCATTGATATTAAGCAGATCGAAAGGACAGTATTGGATAGGAGTGTGCAATGGTTAGTTCTAAGAACCAAGACTCCTCAAGGACCAGCCCCTAAAAAGGGTAAGGGATACAAAAGGATCAAAAGGAAGAAACCTCCCAAAGAGCCTTTGGAGTTCTTTCCCCCAGACACTGATGAGATAGAGATTGAAGTAGCGGATGATGAGCCAGAGGCACAAGAAGAAGATGTTCAAATAGGATCGACTATTTCAACACCTACATTAGGCGAGTCTTCCATACAAATCCCACTTACAAAATAGTAGAGAGGAGAAGTTCAAGAGGGAGCACTTCATAGCATGGCTGAAACTACAAAGGGAAAAGAAGTGGAGAGGGAAATTCATGATGTTGGGACAGACTCAGATGAAACTGTGTCAGAGAATGATGTACAAGAGAATATTCCTCTAGGGGAGGATACTGAATAGGTAATGACACAAGAGGAGAAATGGGAACTATTTGAAGAAGTTAGAAAGGATGCTGATGCAAAAGCCAAAGAAATAGAGAAACAAAAGGGAGTTGATACTGATACCCAAGCTGATCTTATACTACAATAGCAACAAATTGAAGCTAAGTCAAGAGCTGATGAATTAGAAAGATAGAAAAAGAAACAAGAGAATGAAAAATTGGAACTAATACAAAAGATTCATGACCTTGAAGAAGAGAAGGCAAGAAACCAGAGGGAGAGAGAAGTTTTGGTTGCTAAGTTGAAACTTGCTGAAGAAGCCCACAGGAAAGAAGAAGAAGCAGAACGATTGAAAAAAGAGAAAGAGGTCGAGGAGTTGGTTAGAAGGCAACAAGAAGAAGAAGAAAAGGAAAAAAAGCTTAAGGCTTTAGAGGCAGAAAGACTAGAGAAGGGAAGACTAGAGGCTTTAGAGAAAAAGAAACTAGAAGAAGAAGCCTTAGAAAAGGATAAACTAGAAAAGGAAAGATTAGAAAGGGAAAAAGTGGAGAGAGATCAATTAGAGGGAGAGAGATTGAAGAAGGAAAAAGAAGATAAAAGGATACAAGAACAAAAAGGATAGGGAAGAGGCTGAAAATATTGTGCAAATGCATATGGTGCAAGAACAACAAGAGGAACCAAGGGTTGATTCTCAATCCTAGGTAAATATGCAGCCACCTTCTACTACTACCATTACTTCTTCCACTGTGATAACTACTGCTCCAAGTGCTCCCACTTGGTTAAAATTGGATCTATAGAAAAGGGCAGTAACACCTTCACAACCTCTCAATTGGGAGCATATGATGAAGGAGATTGAACAAGAGAGGCCTAAAAATAAGGCCAAGATCCTACACTCTACTAGACTCATGGACAAAGGAGAGATTGTTGCTGAGTGTGCCATACCAATGACAAAAAAGGAGGTAGGGGACATGTAGCTAACAGATTATCAATTGAGTACTGTCAACTTGGGAAGGCCCACTAGGAATCAATAGAAGAACCTAATTGATGTAGTGGCTTCAACAACCAAGTCAAGAATGATAAAAGATAAACAGAAGAAAGATGAGCTTAAGGCTCAGTTGGATCAATTACATTCATTTTTGAAAAGTGTCTCCTCTCCGAGATCACAACAGGTAACATCCATTGAGACTCCTATTTTGTTAAGAAAAAAGGAGGTAGATGATTTGGTGCAGGTAAGAGGTAAAGCAGAGATGGTAGACAAGTTGAATCGGGAAGTAGGTGAAGTTTTGGTTGAGGTTTTTGAGGTTTAAAAAGGCACAGAAGAGTTGATAAAATAAATGCATCAGTATATTGAAGCATCAGAGAAACAAGAGGAGGAGTATAAGGAGTATAGTCAGAAATTGGAGAAGGTTAGTACATTGCCTTTGACTACTCTTCTTGAATAGTCAATACTCGAGGAAGATAATAAAGATTTTGTGGAAAATACCTCTCGTATACTCCGATTCAGAACAGATTTCTTGGGCAAACATAGAAATGAACTCCAAGATGTTGTTAAGGATCTAACTGAACAATTTGAGGAGTTGGAGGCAGTCATTGCTATCATTGTAGATGTAAATGTATTAACAAAAGAAGGCATGCCTTTGAGTCAGATAAAAGAGAAATGGGATGAAAGATTTAGAGGACTCATGTAGCAAGGAGATGATGGAGAAGATCTGATGACAAATCGACTAATGGATGTCAAAGAAGAAATAAAACCTACTAGAAGAGAGTTGACATAGATAAAAGGTATGAGAGGGTTTGTTGCAGAAGAGTTGGAGTGAATTAAGTTTGAGGACAGCTGGGTTGATGGGCCAGAAATAGATATATTACAGTAAGTCTTCGCCAGTTATGATGAGTTTATTGCAGATCTAGCTTCACACGCATAAATATCCTGCATGCATGGCTTTCTTCTTCTTTGCATGTTGCATGCAACACTGACAGTTTTTGAAGCGCATGACTTTCTTCTCTTCTATTTTCTGTTCTCTAGTTTGACTGAAAGTCTAATGTAAGAACTCAAGATCAAATTGATCTGAGTTTCCAAGAGAAGTCTTTAGTTCCTAAAAAGGTGGATTAGCTTAAAATAGAAGTGGAGTTCGAGTTTTCTATATCTATAAATAACCTGTGGGTATCATATTGTAAGGGTCGGCTAATAGAGAATAGAATTGGCCTACCTGATATTAGGAGATAGAATTTTTTAGTGATTATAGAGATACATTGTTACTTGATCTTTTACAGTTAAATAAAATTACAGGTTTTCGCAAATATGGTGTTAGAATTAACTTGTTTTACTTGATAAGGTTGATAAAGTTATAATCTATCTGGATGTCAGTGATTGTGCTGAAGCATTAAAGTTTCTTGAGTGATGAAAGTCATTTGAAGGAATCGTATTTAAGGATTATCTTGTTAGATTATCATTGAATGAAATTTATTGAATTTTGTTGATCTATGATCTTGGTAATGAATGAATGAGTGTTCTTTTGAAATTCTCGAAGTATTTGTGATGTGTGACTGTGACGTTAATTAAGCACCTTAGATGTATGCAATGGTATAGGTTATTCTATAGATTGTGTCATCTTATGGTTTTTACTGATCTATTGAAAAACATTCATTATTGAAGATATATGTCTGGATGCTAAATAAGTTTTGTTCATATTTACTGATTTACCCCATGATCCATCTTTTTCTTTTGTTTAAAACCCCCTTATTCACTAAAAACAGTTCAAAAAATTGAGTCATTGCTTGCATTCTTTATTACTAGCATAGGCCCCTTGAATATTATAGTTGCATGAACTGATTGAGTGACACCAGATAGTTGAGAACCAACTACCAGGACCTTGGAAGTTAGGCTACTATATGTTGTCTTTCCTTTTCAAGAGAAATAGAGTAGAAATATTTTTTTTTAATGTTGTTTGTGTCATTTTCACCATCAACAAGAAAATCAATGAAAGTGCTTAATACAAGGTACTATTAGCCCACACTACACAAGGATGTTGTAGCCTACACCAAAAAATGTGACAGATGTCAATGCATGGGGAGACCAACAAGGTCTGATGAAATTCCCCTGTATCCTCAAGTGGTAGTCACTCCCTTTGACAAGTGGGGCATGGATTTTGTTGGGCCTATTGATCGTCCATCCAATGGGAAATCATACATTTTGGTTTGCACTGATTATGTAACCAATTGGGTGGAAGTGAAAGCAATGACACATGCCCGTGACAATAAAGTTGTTGAGTTCCTGTATGAGAAAATTTTTACTCGGTTTGGATTCCCAAAGGAACTTGTTACTGATCAAGGACCTCAGTTTACATCAAACTTAATCATTGCATTGATGAATGATTACAAGATCAGGCACAGAAAGTCTAGCCCCTATCACCCTCAAGCCAATGGTCAGGAAGAGGTTACCAACAGAGAATTAGAGGTGATCCTTACTAAAACAATATAGTTACACAAGAAATATTGGAGCAGTCGCCTTCCAGAAGCAGTTTGGGCCTATAGGACAACATGGAAAACAACTACAGGGTTTACCCCTTTTGAGCTACTCTATGGCAAAACTGCCATGTTGCCAATAGAGTTTGAGCATAAGACCTTAAGAACTGCTCTTCAGCTTAACATTGATCTTTTAGAAGCCCAAAAGGAACACCTCCTCCAACTGAATGCATTGGATGAGATACGGAAAGCTGCCCTACAACATATTGAAGCTATCCAGCAACAAATAAAGAAATGGCATGACCACCATATCAGAACTAAGCAATTCTCTACCGGTGATTGGGCACTGCTCTATGAATCTAGGTACAAGGAAAATCAAGGTAAACTCACCACAAGATGGCTTGGTCCTTATGAAATAGAAAATGTGTTTGATAATGGTTCAGTTCAATTGGCTACAATAGATCCTGTCTAATTCAAGCTACTAGTTAATGGACATCGTCTTAGGCTGTATCATAAGACAACATCCAAAGAAGAATTTATCAAGTAGTTTGTTTTAGATGCAACCACTGATCTTCTTGCAGCAAAAGGCTTCGGTCTTTTTCCTGCAGCATCTCTTTAAAATACTATGTTGCATGACCATAATAAAGGTTTCCTTTTTAAGGAAGCCACTTTCTCTATTTTTCATCCATCACCATCATTCGTTCCATATTCTTCCATGTCACCCATCCACGTAATCCATCCTATCGTACCACCTTCATTTATGGTTTGTGTTCCAGCCGTCAATTCAAGTTGAGTTGTGATCTTTTCCAGCATCTACGAGCACTTATTATAAGGTATGTGATATCTTTTATTGTCACATCGTTTATTTCTTTCATTTATTCATTAATTTCTATGTATCTATTAGTCATTATTGCCTATTTTTTGCCTATCCTTTCGCACATGTGTGGACACATGCCAAATTTTAAGTAGGGGGCGGGAATAATCCATTTCAAAACTTTTTCTTGTGCTATTGCCATGTTTGTCAAGATAGTTTTATTTTCTTGTACTTACCAAGTACGACTGCGTACTTTTATCCTGATCAACAAGTTAACTGCTTGATTTGAGTAGTTTTTAATAATAATTTCATGCAATTATCCTTTGTATCATTCTTGGTAAGTAAAGAAAGGTAACATCAGAAAAGATAAAAGCAAGGCGGATTTTTTTTTTTTTTTGTATTTTCAAAAGTTTGAGTTTCAGGAATCTCAACTAGGATAATTTGTGAATATGGGTGGCTAGTTAGTGAGACATGAGCCTACAGCTCATGAAGCCTTAACGCAAAATCCTCAAGTGGTTCAGGCATTCAACAATTGCGGATGGCTGAATTATTTTCTAGGGATAGATTCCTTTAACGAGGAAGTTGGAGGTGAGTTTTTGAGAACTCTTTCAGAGGGAGAAGCTACAGTGTGGGGTTTGACAGTAGCCATTATAGAAGAGAGGATTGTTGAATTAATTGGGCTTCCGGCGGTAGGAGAGAAATTTCCTTCAGGAAGAGATGTTGTCTCTCCTAGGGCAAAATTCACAATACCAACAGATGGACCCTTAGAGGTTTCCAAACAAGGATGCAAACGTGTGTCATTGCCTTATCCATACTCAAAATATGCCTCCTTCATAATCAAGTATTTAACTTGTGAGGGACATTTTTCCTATTTGCTTTCTTATCATTTCAAACTATTGAGCCATATGAGGCACAGTTTAGCTATCAATGTTCCAAACTTTTTGTTAAACCTTTTGGAATGTAGTGCCCATGAAACCCAGAGGGGTAAGGACAACTCTATCACCCATCATGCCCTTATTAAATTATTAATTAAGCATTCCCTGAGGGATGTATCACCCCTTTCTTGGCAATAATTTGTTGCCTAGAAGGGTCTCCAACCTCCAGAACCTCCTAGAGCATTCCCTGCACAACGCAATAAAAAGAAAAATAGAGTAGAATCTACGAGTAGGGAAGCACAACAAGAATCATCTACTCTTGTAGCACCTAGTCCTGCAGCCTCCACACCAGAGCCCTCTACCCAGGTAAACCCCAAGTCTGCTGGTAGAAAATAAAAAGGGAAAACAAAGGTAGGAGAGTCATCTAGGGCTGAACAAACCCCAAAATCAAGCCCTCATGTTAAAAAGCAAAAATGTTCTACTCCACTCTCTCCTGCAACAACATTTGTTGCCACCGCAGTTTCACTATCACCTTCTCTTGCTGAGTCTGAATCCTCTAGGAAAGTTAGAAGGAGGAAAGCTGCAAAAGAGCCTATTGCAACTGTTACATTTCCAAAAAGAGATTCATCAAGAAAACAACGTAAAGTCACCTCAACCTCTGTTCAACCTGAAATTATAGTCAATCCTGAGGAATCTGAAGAATTCAGTCACGACGTTTCTCAGAGTGTATCTAAGAATGTTCCACAAAGTTCATTTGTTATTCCTAGGGAGCTGCAAACTGAGACAGTGGAAGTTGAGGAGGCACAACATGATAGTGGTAATAAAAGGAGGATGCCAAGTCTTGATGACTTGGCTGAAGCAGTTGGGGAAATTTCAGGAGAAACATAATCAACTCCTGAGCAGCAACAAGAGTCCATCCTATAGCAAGAGGAAGAACAACTTGAACAACCTAAAGTATCCAATGAAACACCATTACCCTCTAAAACTTGTCGAGAATTGGTTGTTTATAAAAGGACATTGATGATTGAATATTTGGAATATCTTACGATTACATGGAGGCCTATTACACTTCAGACTTTGAGTTTCCGCCATTTAGCTAGAACTGACTTTCAACAAAGTCTTTGGGAAGAAGAAAAGAAGAAATTGAAAAAGGAAATTGAAAGAAAAAAATAGGAAATTCAAGAAATAAAAGAGAAAATGGATGAAATGATGAAGGTAATTGGTAAAATTATGGAATGTAGACCACCACCTAGGGTATATGCTATGTGCCTTAAAGAGAAATTTCTATGGTTCCAATTGATGAGAATTTATAGAAATTTGGACCCTAAAATTCACACAGCTAAGGAATTATATGATGCATATCAAGTAGCACCCAATTGGCTGAGAAATTCTTTATGTGAGTTTTATCTGCATGGTTTGCTAATTCCCTTTGAAATAGAATGGAATCTGCTTCTCTGCATTGGTGACATTCATCTGAGTTCACTCATGTCTTGGGTAGCCAATGAAACTAACTATGGGAAACAATTAGAGGCTTATTAGGAGGCTGAAATGAATGAACCTATTCCGCTATGACCTGAAAGCTCAGATCCCCAAACAGTTCTGAGAACTTGGCTTCTATTGCATATGGATTCCATGATCCTGCAGCAAGAATGAAAGTATTTGATATCAGGAAGCAGGTGTATGATGAGTTCAAAGACCAGACAAATCTATTTTGGAAGCTTTGATCTTCCATAATTAAAGCAAGATGGAAAAAAATGACTGTTGGTCTGAGGAAATCTGAGCCTCATAGCCCTCTGAACTTTAAAGCAGCCATCAGAAGGACATAGAAGTATATGCAGCTGGGTCTCCAAGAAAGGTTTGAGTTATGGTTACCATTAAAATTTTGACCTCTAGTTTTGATGTGGCCACTTTACCCTTATTTGGCTACAGATGTTAATGAGGATGCAGAAACCCGCAGGTATGAGAGATGGAAAAATTTCAGAGGTTTCTACTACAAATTCGGAACTTCAATGCAGGGGCATGCTACTCCTACTGATTTCAGAGAAATAACTAGAAAGCTTAATGTTGGAGGACCATCATTAGGATAAGTAGGGGGCAAATGATGAGCTTGAAATATGTTCATAATTTGAATATTATGATATATTTTTAATACCCTTACTCTTTTATTGATGATTGGTTAAACTCTTTGATTAAAGACTTTTTATCCAAAATTGGGTAGTATCCTGTGGCAACACATTCCTATATTCCTACAGCTTAACATCTCTGTGTGTCTGTATTTATTACCCTATTTGACCTCCCGAATGACTGATATAATGCATGTGGTTTTTGGATAATGAAATGGATTTAATGTGTGATTAATGAATGTGTATCGTGTTATTGTGTGTGTGCTTTCTTTTGCTTTTGTCGCCATGTGTATCGCAGGTTGTTGAAAGAGGCATGAACGAGCCAAAGCACAACACATCTCGACACAACAGTAAAGTCCATTTCCAACGAGACATCGAGGAAGTTGTTCCAGCAAGGACTCTCTAACCGGGTCGTTGGGAGGAAATCTAAATGATCATTAATCTAGGAAGAGTGGAATGCTAGATTCTCTCTGAATTAGTTGAATAGATATGCTTTCATTTATGAGAAGTTTGTTCCTCGGCGTCAGGAGGCATTTATGTCCACGTCTTTCTCTGTTAGAGTTAGGTAGTTAGTTGTTTTTCTATAAATAAGTGTTCCTCCTGCATGAGTGAATAGACTAGACTAGAGACAACAGAACATAATAGAGTGTATTAAGATTAGTATGAGAAACAAAGTTTTGTGTTAGTTTTGTTACAAGCAGAATGATCAATGTATATGATTCCAAGTTTATGAATAAAAGTTGATGAAGTTTTGAGTTCAATTCTTGCATAAACTAGTTGATGCTTGCTCAGGGGCCCACTTAGTGAGTGTTTGTAGTTAGTTGTTTATTTCTTGTTGATTATAAGTTAGAATTTCATTCTCGAAGGTTTCAACACAAACTCAGTCTTATATTGTTCCTGCAGCATCAAGAATCCATCCCTGTGTTTGTTCCTGCAACATAAGACCAGTTCATGGTTTGTTCCTTGGTAATAGTTGTCATGATTTCTACTTTGATTAAGTTATACTCAAGTTAAGAAGACTTTACATTACGTTCTTACATCATAAGTAGAATTCCTTTCCAAGCATTTATTTTGAGTAAAGTGTTGCTGAAACTGGTTCTTAGTGCACATACAATGTTGCTCCATTTCAAGTATATGTTCTGGTTTGACAATGTAAATGAACGACCATAAGAAGATGTTAGTCACCTGCTGGAATGTCCAATTCCCAGGTTAGGATTTTCCATGACTTTTATATCCTTTTATGAGTGACCACCATTAGGTATGTGTCATCATATGCGACCTCCATGCAATGTACTTGAAATTCCCTGATGTGATTTTAGGGTTTCCCATCCCATTATACTTATCAAATTTGGGGATCTCGAATCATTTTGGGAATGGTACCATTGTGAGACTTTTGTCAAAGGGATTGGGGCACAAATTCCTTGGCGTTCTGGTTGTTTTCCCTGATTGGAGGTCCAACACTTGCTGCTAGAGCAGTTTGATTTGTGTTGCAACATCATTTTGTGGATCAGGGGGTGGGATGAATGTGTTTTGTGATGTTGGTGGGGGTTTTCTGCAAGCTCTGTTGTTGATATGCCTTCATTTGCATCAACAACACTTTTTGTTGATCTTCTTGTTGTTGTTCCAACAATGCTTATTGTTGGTCCATCTGTTGTTGTTCCCATAAAGCTTGTTGTTGGTCTAGCTATTGTTGTACCAATAAATCTTGTTGTTGGTCGAGATGTTGTTGTGCCAACAAAGCTTGTTGTTGGTATAGCTGTTGTTGCACCAACAAAGCTTGTTGTTGGTCTAGTTGTTGTTGTGCCAACAAAGGTTGTTGTTTGGCTTGCTGCTATGCCTGAAAATCTTGCAGGGCTTGTTGGTATGCTTGTTGATGAATTTCTTGTAGTTGTGCTCGGTATTGTGCTTGTGCCTATTGAGCCTAGTGTTGAGCTTGAGCTTAAGCTTGTGCTTGTTGGGTTTCTTGCGTGGCTTGTGCGGCTTGCTAGGCTTGTGCAACTTGTGCAGCTTGTTGGGCAGCTAGTTGTGCTTGCGCTTGTTGAGTAGCCTATTGTGCAGCTTGTTCATTTTGTTTAAGTACCCTCTGATGAATGGCCTTCTAGATGGCCTGGATCATGGTGATGAATGAATTCGTTATGTTAGCTTTTGGTGGGATTGGTGGTGGATTGGGAATGGTGCTAACCATTGTGATGGGTGAAAGGGTTGTGTTGATGGTCAGGATTTGGGTTGTTGGTTGTGTGGTTGAGATGCTCGATCCTTGAGAAGGTATGTTTTGAGATATTTAAGGACCGAATGATGTATTGACCATGGTTGCTTGAGTGGTTACCACTTGTTGTTGTGATGCCACTGTCAAGAGGAGTGGACTTGATGTGATGGTCATATTTCCTTGATTTGAGAAGCTAGCGGTGGGTTGGGGGGAAGACCCAACCCAAGAGGTGATACAAATGTGAGAAGTAATGGAGGGAATGATGGTATGTTACCTTGGAAGAGTGATGATGAGAATGGGTCGATGATTCCCACTGTTCCAAATAAACTACCTTCCCCCTGTGATAGAGAAGTTTGTATGTTTAGTGGGTAGGTTGGCATTGCGTGAAATGATGATGAGTCTGCATGATTATGGAATGTAAGTGGGGCATATGGGTGTGATGCATTTACTAGGATGGATTTATCTGGTGTGGTGCTAATATTTACCTCTTTATTGTTTACAAGGCGATGTTTTTGTAATTCTCGGAACATGGCACTTCCCTTGTTAACAATTGGTGAGGTTAGTGCGATTGTTGATATTGTTTGGGGAATCTCTTGCGTGGTGTTTGGGATTGAAATTAGGGGTGTGCTTGCAAGTGACCTTTCCATACTAGTGCTTATGTCAAGGTTAGAGGGGAATTGGGTCCCTCCTTCCGTTAACGTGCGTATGTAATTAAACATGGCATTGAAAATTTTATCATTCTCTGGATTTTGAACCATTTCTAAATTTTTTGATTGTGTCATTCCCAAGTCCTCATTGGTGATTTCCTCTTCATAGAATTCCTCTTCCTATTCTTGTGCCAAAATGTGAACCCCAATCCTATTCCTACATAAACATGACAAACAAACACATTGGTTAGTTGATGTGCAAGATAAAAGAGGGATTCCCCATGAAATCCATTTACAAAAGCTTAAACTAGGAAAATGAAGAACAAAACATAAAAGATAAATGTAATCCTAAATTAAGCCATGCAAACTCATGGTCCCATGGGGGAATTGGTGCTGATTAGTGTGTCGAAATCAGACCGTTCCCAACTCCTTTTGTAATCTTGATGATTGTTGAGTGATTAAATCTCCTTGATGAGATTTTGGCATAGCCTAGCTATAGAATTGTGAAAATGATGAAATTTTTGAGTGAGATGAACAAAATTAGCTCTAAATGTCAAGAGAGTAACTTTGCATGAGATTGTAGATGAATAATGAGAAGATAAGCCTTCCATTTATAGATTTGAATTTGGAAGAAAGAGAAATATTTGGACAATGTGGGACTAAGTTTCAACCAATGGACAAATTCCACTTGTCACCATGTGAATGGTTGATGGTTTTGCATGTTTTGATCCAAGTGCCCATAAATGCATAAATTTCAAATTTGAAAATGTTGAAATGACAAGGTGGATGAAGAGTCAAATGGAGTAATGGCAACTTGGCTCAAGGAAAAAGGACTTGTAAGGTGAAATAAATGACTTGTTGGAAGGACCAAGTCCACTTGGATGTCAAAATTCAAACTTGAGGGAATATTCCCTTTTTATGCCATGTGAGGGAAAATAGAGATTTAATAAATCAATTAAATCTATTTTCATGTGCAAGTCGCATTCTCTAGAAGATTTTAATGATGGAGATTAAATTAATCAAGATTTGATCAATTTAATGAGAGATTAGGTGATTTGACAATTTTGACTCAAATTTATGAGTTGATTTAAATCATAAATTGAGAGGAAAGGTTTAATTAAATAAATGATTTGATTTATTTAACTAAAGGGAATAATGTTATATTAAATCAAATAAGGTTTAATTTATTCAATTTAATGAGAAGACTTTAGGAATTTTAATCAAATAATATGGATTATTTAATTAAAAGGGATATTTAGGGTTAATTAAATCAAATTGATTAATTTAATTAACAAGATGAAATGACTTAATCAGATAAATAATGATTTATTCAATTAAGGGATGAAAGGTGATGATAAGATGAGAAGGTAAGATTTAGGATGAAACGGTGTTAGTAATTAGGATCAATTGCGTTGGTACATTTTCCATGTCTACAGGTATGGATCAAGCCTTAGCTATTTTTCCAAGAAATTTTCACAAGAGGAAACCTATTTTCCACTATGCAAACAAGATATACTAACACGGGCTATTGAAATTCGGTGCTCACTAGATGAGCCCCAAAAGGTAGCTAATGGTAAAATCATGCCAAGCCTATAGGCTCACATGTATCAACCATACCAAAATTTATACCTCCTAATAACTTTGATAAGGCACCACAAAAATGTTCATAAGGCTAGCAAGCAACATTATGCTAAGAACTCATGAAAAAGGCTCCACTTGCAAGAAAGTTGTGTTATGCTTGGTGGCCATGAAAAGGGTTGTAAATGCAATAGTATAGGATATTCAATGTGGTTTTCCTTAGTTCATGAAAGGTCTCACCTTAGGGAACATCATGTGTAATGTCACCAAGAGAGGACTAATCGAGGATAAAATATTCATAGCTTAAGGAATGCAAGTCGTAGCATCACCACTAAGAGGAATGGCATATACCAAGAAAATTTCATACTCTTGAAGAACATCAAACCCAATTTCATCACCAAGAAGACACATCACATGAAGTAAGAATACCATAACTTGAATAAAACAATGACCAGGGATGCGCATTCCCCCACTTTAAAGAAATTACTAAATGCCATGTTGTGAGCAACTACTTTAAAGTAGAACACACTAAATGCCAATACATGATAGGTTTATTAAAAAATCCATATGTAAAACATATGTTTCCAAGATAGATCTATGTCATGAAAGGAGGTTTCCCCCCATATGAAATCTTAAGATAACACATAAGGGATCCATGGATTTGGATTCAACATTATGTCTTTGCTATAGTTGTATAATCGAGCTTGGAACTCTCATCTTTCCCCAAATGACTCATGGAAAAATGAGAACATAGGAAGAATGACACATAGAGAGCAAAAGCATAGAGAATATTTTGGGTCAACATGGAAGATACCTAAATGTCTCGACACCTTGCATCATCCCCAAAAAGGAAAAAGGAAGACAAGAGAAAAGATAAATGGTTATGATAGATAGAAGAATGTAGATACAAATAAAATAATTCCACAATAGATTTTCTTCCTTGTATCCTTGCACCAATGGAGTGACAAGGGTCAACCAAAGTAGGCTCACAAACATATAAAGACACACCAAGTAGCACTATAGTTGGGATCACATTACACACATGCAATAACAAATAGCATGAAAACAAAGAAAATACTAGTATATCACATGCGAGTCAACCTATAGAAAGTTATCTACATCCCAATCTTGTTCATCATAAGTAGAAGGATGATAAATAGCCAAAGGGACATTGAAAAATGTCAAACTAGGACAAAGCTATCTAACTCCTTTCACCAACTAAGTGCAAGACAAGGATGAGCAAGGGTGGGTGATGAGAATGTGCTCCTTGTCACATAGAAATTATTTTCAATAAATGTAAAACATGCAATAGTGAGTATGCTATGATTCTAACTATCACATGGAAAGGAGAAAAGTGCGTTCATTTTAGTTAATTACATTAATAACATCATTTTCACGGATCAACTATTGTAAAAGATGACACATTAGTAATATTCCCAAGAGTTCTATGAAATGCATAGTAGTTCATGTTTGTACTCTTTCTTTTTTTTCCTTTGATAGGTGGCAAGTAAATCAATCCTAGACAGAGGAGTTGATCCATTTTTCATTCAGTATCTATTGTAGTGTGTAATAATATCAATTTATTGAGCTTGGAGGGCTTATATTTCTTGTTTATTTGGGAAAATTGTTGAGGTGGAGGTGGGGGAGGAGAATATAGGGTGACCCTATCATCCTTTTGAGGTATTAATTGGTCTCTTGAATTGATCTTTTGAAAGAGATCACCTTTTTCTTAGGAGATGTGTAAGGAGGGGGAGATCTTGATATCCTAATCCCTTAGTATCCTCAGATGGTATTTTCTCTAAGATTTTGTGGATTTCATGCTCATTAGTTATGTCAAATCCTTGTTTGTTTAAGATCTTAAATACTTGACCATAACTCTCTTCTAAGTTAATGGGTGTATTAGTAACTCGACAAGCATAAGATATAAGAGTATCATTAGTGTCCTTGTGAACAAGTTCATTAATGATTGATGGTGGAGGCTTCCTTTGTGCATCAATTTTAGGATGTAAAAGGTTGAAAATATCAAGTGATATGATTATATGTGGTGTTTTTTATGGATGGATAAAAGGATGCATTGTTCTCAAGATTGCATAGGGAATCTTGTATGAATTGTTTTATTATATCATCATCTTGACCTAAAATAACCACCTCAAAAGGAAATTCATTAGGAGGTGAAAACTCATTAATAGGCTCAATTCAATTAAGGTCACTACCAAACACACAACTTGAAACATCTACCAAATATCGTAAGGTCCTCCATATATTACTCATACACATGTCCATGGTGAAATTTAATGCAAAGTTTTAGATTTTATTTATGAATATTTTCTAATTTTTGAATGCAAAATAATTTAAATTATATGTTTTATTGCCAATTTTGATTTCAAATAATGCACTTGATTTGACCAATTGAACCTAATGCAATAAAGTACAAAATTTTCTAATTTTTGAAACTGAAACACAAATTTAATAGTAGAATAAAATGAAGCAAACAAAGAAAAATTACTGCCCAAAAATTTGAAACAACACCTATATAGGGACCTACTCACCCTAAGGTGAATGGGTCTTAGGTAAGGGTTCTGAAAAATAAAAGTTTGAATTTCTGAGTTAATTTTTGAATTCCTAGTTTGAGGTTGTAGACTATGGTTTCAGTGATAGAATTTTCTAGATTTAGGTGTCCTAATGCAAGTGAAATCAATGAAAAATAATGAACAAAGTGATACTTTTTGAAATGCAATTTTGACTCAATTTTTTAATGTAAATGACTGAAAATACACTAATATGCAAGTACTATGCCAAATCAATGTAATATGCATGCAATATTTTTAATTTTTCATATTTTGAACAATGCAAAATGCAAATTTAAAACCTTATATGAGATGCAAACTAATGAAATTTTGACAACCCTGGATGAAATTCAAGCTAATGCAATGCAATACAAACTATGGAAACTCCTACATCTAGGGTTTAAATGGACTCCAATTTCTAGATTTTAGATGTACAATGTCGGGTTCACCAAAATGAAACATGAAAAAATAGGGTCTTGATGGATAAATATGGGATAGGGAAAAATGGGTTGATGCACCTATCTTTCATATTTCATTAGGTAAAAGAGATCCCCAAAGGTGAGATTGAATTTCAACCCTTAGGCGAGTCAACCTTAATGGAGATCTTGTTGTTTTCCTTATGAAAAGATGGGGTAAAATCTGCCTGAACAACACTTTGGGGAGAAAAACTAAAATTAGTAAATGAATTCAATTGTGCAATGTGAAAATTGGATCATCAATTTAAAGCATAACAAAAATAAAATCAACAAACTTTTGGAAGATTTGAGAAGGGTAAGTCACAATGCACCTATCACCGAAAGCTATTGTTGAGTGTCCTTCTGGGACAGATTCACCCTAGGGTGAATGGCTCTTACTACAAAGATCAAAAATCTATTTTTAGAGTCCTCAGCTCCTGAGTTTGCACTCTCGATTCCTCAAGATCTCACAATTGGAAAGTCAGAAATAAATTTTGCAAGTAGATTATGTGTCTTGACAACTTTGATGACAACTTTGACAACTTTGCAAAATTACACTTTTGATCAATCTTTAATCCTTCTTCACCTACAAATGTGCACATATAAAGAGGAAAAAATTATTTGTTTTTTGTGAATGGGGGTTTACCTTGGTCAAACCCCATTTTGGTATTTAAACCTTGAAATGAAATGAAACATGAATATAAGGAATGATGAATGAACAATGGTTTGTTGCAACTCACCGAACCATTGAATGGAGATCCTTAAAGGATTGAATTCTAATACATCTCTCCAAGGTCTGGATCTTGCAAGAAATGGCTTGATTGGATGTTGATCTTGAAGCTTGAATTTTGACTTGAATGCTTGAAACCTACATCACAATGTTAGCTCCAAAAACATGCATAGATGCAAATAAATTTGACATGATGCTTGAGATCTTGAATGTTGTTGTAGAAGAATGAAAAATCTGCTCTTGAACACTTTTGGCAATAATATTTTCTCTTGTGAAATTTGGATAATATTTCTTCTTGATTCTAGGATTTGAAATGATAAAAAGACCTTGTATTTATAGGTAATTTTATAATTTTCCAAAAATTAAACATCAAAGGCCAACAAAGAAAAATTGAATTTGAATCATAAAATTTCCACCAAAAAATATATTAAAAATTGAGATCCTTAACTTAAGGAGGACCCATTCACCCTTGGGTGAATGGGTCCTAAGACCTAAATCCAAGACACCCAATTTCCAAGGCAATTTAATTAATGTTTGCAATTATTTAATACACATTTCACTTTCAAAAAATGGGATTACTTAGGCTTTTAAATGCATAATTGGGCTAATTACAGGCTTAATTAAGTATAATTTATTAAGGGACCTATTGTGCCTATAACACACACTCCCCATTTAGAATGGGTACCCTCTCTTTTCACCTTCATCAGGTCACTTTTTTCTTTCACCTCATTTTGTGTTCCCCTATTTTTGAGCGTCAAAGTGGTCAAGGACCCTAAATTCATCATTTTTAGCTAACCAAAATTCACCACCCAAGAAATTTCCAAGCCCTTAGCTTTTGTGAGGCTTCCTTGGTAGCTTTCCCTTGCTTTTTAAAGCTATTGGCCCTTGTCTTCTATGGGTCCGCCCTTGTGGGATTCCCTTTACGCGTCGCTGCTTTACCTCTGTCATTTCTCTGGTGGCCGACACATGATGTCCTCCCGCATGGTAGGTTCCACATACTCCGTGGCACCCTTTTTGTCGACCATCAAATAGTCATGGCTGGACTTTCATCCACTTTATGGGCTCCAACCTTCTCGTTGCCACTCTTTTGAAACCCATGCCCAACTACTTTACCGGTCGCCATACGAATAATTAATCTGGGTCATTAATGCCCAATTTTCTATAAATAGCCAAGCTAACCTATCATTTTCACCTTGTCAGTTTGGAATTTGTCAGAGCTTAGAGTTGTCATCACCTCCTTTGTGCTCACATGACCTCCTGGATGATTTAAAGATTCACATTCATTAGTTTCTTTAGGATATCCATGTAAGTCCACCGCTACCCAACCTAAAAGTGTCTTTTGAATTAAGCTTTTTGAAAATGCCAAAACTCCTAAAGAAAGATTTATAATCTTTTAAGATGGCTAAGTCAACCTCAAAATTCAACACCAACCCACTTGAGAAAATCCTTGAAAAAAAATCAAACATAGCCTCTGAAGGCCTTCCAGAAGTTTTCCTTCCCATCACTTTTATTCACCAGATTCATGAAGTCCTTGCGGCCCGCATCCTCATTGCCACCGCCAAAACAATGTAAAATTTGAACTCCTAATGAAAAAATCAGGGCCGAGAAGCCCTTGCAGGTCCACTTTTGTAGGCCACCACATGTAGGCAGCCCTTATATTATTGAAATTCTAAAATGGCCATCTTACACTCGCTTCCCACATTGTGGGTGTCATCGAGACCAATTTTTCCAAATGAACAACTCAAACTTAAGCATCCTTGTGGATTGATTCTTGCAGACTTTCATTTGTTCTTCGTCGCCATTTTAAATGGTCATCCTTAAGTGGAAAAGCTCTTACTCCCGTTGGAACCACAAACCCCATATTCTCTTTTTCCATATAAATTTTACATGCAAAACATCATGTTAAATATCCTTTGCGGTCCAAGCTTTGCAGGGGTCCGTCCACAGACCGCCCCATCACCACTGTCGTCGATCTTAATAGTCAAGGACCCATGTTGATTCGCTTAGTGGATTCCAACCCTACCTTTTATGTTTGAGTGATTCATTTAAAATGACTAAGTGAAGATCAATGTGGATCTCTCCATGTGGGCTTCCATCTGCTACCCGCCATCATATGACTATCATTCACTAACAACCACGCTTCACCTCCCTTCCGTATGGTAGAACAGAGTTCTCCTCTGCCGCTTGAGTCTCTAAAAATGAAATGATCAATGCCAAGGCCTCTAGCAAGCCCACTGGTGTGGACTACCATGTGTGGGCTGATGTATTATCTTTTATGTCCCAAAATAGCTATCTCCCATTGTTTAGGCCTTGATGGCCCAAATTTCCACTAGTTTTCCCATTCCTTCGCCACCTAAAGAGCCACCAAAGATGGAGGAAACAATGAGAATATTAGAAGAAATGGAGAAATGTCAGAAGGAGGCCGGTAAAGGAATAATGGAGGAACCCAATGAGCCCTACTTTGAACACCTAGAGGGTGGGTTAACAATCAATCTTGACAAAGTGGTAACTGATGAAGAAAAGTCACAATATTTAGAGGAGGACGTTGGGGCCCTCGGTGCGAAAGATATAATAGAGACCTCTGACCAAGAGCTGGAAGAAGAGTTATCCCAGCACCTCAAGGATATAGTTGAGGAAATTAAATATGAGGAGTGCCCCTCTAGAGAAAAGATAAACACTGAGGTAAATGTGGATATACTCGAAGAGCCTCCACTGATCAGCCAAGATAAGGGCCCAACCCAAGAAGAAGAGGTACCTTCTCAAAAAGAAGAAGGAGAAAAGGAAGCAGAAAAGAAAGGAGAAGAAGAGGCACCAAAAATTATCCCCGAGCCTGAGCACCTCGAGTGTCAGCCAAAACAAGAGGAAAAGGAAGTGCCTCTGGAAGAAGATATCACCACAAAAAACATAACCTCTGTTGAGGAGGAAAAATAAAAGGTTATACAAATTAAGGACTCCAATGAAGAGGAAAAGGAAGATCAAGAGGCCCCAGGGCGTGAAGAAAAATGGCCTCAGCAACAGGAAGAAGGTGATCATGAATCACCCCAAGGAGAAGCCCAAGTGCCTGACTGGCTTGAAAATAAGCTTCAAAAGAGGCTCCAATGATCATTGATCATAAATATAGACTTGAGGCAATATTGGCTAGAGTGCAAACAAGAACAAAGAAAGAAAAGAAGCCAAGACTTCACTCACACATCATAGTCGATGCCTTTGGATTGAGAATGGTGAAAATCACCACCTGATTAATAGACAAATAATTCAGTGTCAGTTACAACGTCTCCACCATTATCTTAGGCCCAGATACTAGAGTAAAAGAATAATGAACTTTAGGGGTCGGTGATGACAATTGTGCAACAAATGAACAAAGACCAGTCCACCAAAGAGGAGTTAATAGTGCAAGTGGCGGATCTCACCACCTACATTCAACAATGGAAATACTTGGAAGAAGAGGCTCCCACTACATAATTTGTGCTTCCTCTTCTCTCTCAAGAAGAACTCATCTATATGGAGAAAATGAAAAACTGGACCAAGGCTACGACAAAATAGTTCCAACGGGTGGTATATAATGGTGATATGGGCATCTATCATGCTGCTAGAATATTCAATAAGTTTTGAGATCTCCACAAGTAGCTAGAGGCTTCATAGAAGACATGCCATAGGTTCACTGAGCTCTATAGGATAACTTATCCTAAGCTCGAGGCCATTCTAAAGATGCGACAAATGAAATGGGAAAAGGAGCTAAAGCTTGTTAAGGATGATCACTGGCTAGTGGAAACCTAGAAGATGGGCCTTGATCATAGAATAGAGGTTCTAAAAAGGGTGTTGCATGAGGTTGAGTTAGACCTCGAGTGGTTGTGGAAAATAGAATGGATAGTGAAGAATACCTCAAAATGATGATGGATTATGACATGCCTGCACTGGAATTAGATCTAGAGAAAATCAAGCCATACTTCCACAAGAAGATGGAGCGGGGGTTAGTAGATGCACTTACATAATATTTCATGGATATTGGTGCAAGGGCGTTCACACAATCTAAGCAGGTAGTCAAGGCCACACCCTTAAGCACCAAACACTGGGAACAAATCACTAGAAGATTCAAGAAGTTATCCTTCCAGATCCTTCAATCTGACATTATAGAGTGGGATAAGCTTCAATCTTTGATTGGAAAATTTATAGAATATGTCACTGTCCAAAAGAATGTCGGAAAGCAAGTGATCGATGATTAATTATTAACAACGTATTTGAAAAGGAACGTAGCCATTAGAGACAAAAATGCTATAGCTATAGTGCCAAGGTCACTACAGGACAAAATAGGAATGAGACAAAAGATGTATTTTATATTACTATATATTTGGGGATAGGTGAAACCCTAATGTAAAATGAATCTTGGCCACACAATGAAAGTAAATCATAGCCATTCATTTCACTTTATGAAAATTATAAATAGGGAGTCCCCTCTCATTTTCAAACAAGAGAGTTGGGTTGTTGTTAAGACATGCTACAAAAATTTCATAGAATTTCATTGTTTTAGTGGATTCTTGTGTTTGTCACATGTTGCATGATTCATCTTCTCAAAATTAATGGATTTAGTTTGAAATTACTTTATTGTTCTTAGTGTTTCAAGTTACTTTTAGTAGGTATGTTCATGTTGCACATTGATATTGAAGAATGTTATGGTACTAACCTCTTTCTTGTTCATGTTTTTTGTTGTTTGTTGTTGATAAATAGTAGTGTAAAGCTAGTTTGAAAATTAACTCATTGCTTCACTTCAATTTCATCTTTTGTTCATGCTTTATGGTGAATAAACAACTAAAAATTTGTAGACCCTAGAAGATAGCACTAGCTTCAAAAGATTGTTGAGTATTTTGGTTAAGTGGAACTCAGTTTTAAGAATAAGGCTTGATGCAGCAGCCTCCATGATCACTATTCATAATTAGTTGTAGGTCTAGGAACTCTCTCATACTTTCCATTTTGACATTTATTTGAAGTAGAAGTTAAAGTGAGGTTCCAACATCATTGTAAAGCCAAATCTAGTGTTGAGCATGGAGTTTTAGACTATTGTTTTCAACTTGCAGAAACTACAATTCATTTCCAAAATCACAAGAAACTCTGTTTGAAGATCCAATTCCTTCTAACTTAGTGAACCATAAAGGATGCCATGTGATTACCAAAAAATCACATCAACCAATTGAACTATTCCAAGCATTTTCATGACCTGACACCCGAGAGACCTTGGGGTAGTGATCTAGAACTTGTTTGCAGATTTCTACCTTTCAAGAGAGGTGGCATACCTATGTGCTACCTATGTTGAGAAAGTACAAAAATACCCATAAATAGAACTAACACTAGAAGGAGGGATACCTTTTTGTTAAGTTGGATTGACGTGGCTCCTTCTCCCCTAAGAGGTTGCACAAAGTACTAATATCTACACCGAATAAAGTGGAATTTCAAGAGCTACCACCCCCTACCAAGGATAAGAGACCTAAGAGAGGGGAAGCATCCACCTCAACTACATCCAACCAGCCTACTTCACATCCATCCTCACCATCTCCTTCCATCCACTCACCCTACCCTTCCTCCTCACCTCCAACAGTCCTTTCCACTCCCCAGCCGATCCAAACTACCTTCCAGCCCCTTGTCTCCCATAGTCAAGGCACTACCCCAATAGTTGTCATCCCTCAGTAGCCTCAAGTTGCCATGGAGAACCCACCTCCACCTCCCCCTCCCATGGTGTGGTTGGTAAATAATCCATCTCCTTTATCCTTCATCAATTATCATGAAATGCTTAAGAATCTTGAAAGCTTTTGCACTAAGTTTCATCCTCGAGAGCCACAAAGGAAAATAGAAGAGCACATTAAGATCTTTCAAACAACCTTGAAAGATATGTCGATTGAACATGAAGATGTGGCATGCCGACTCTTCCCTTATTTTTTGGGGGATGAGGCCTTCTATTGGTACATTCACTTACCAATAGGAACCACAATTACTTGGGATTAGTTAAAAAATACTTTCCTATAGAAATTCAAGATTTTGGTCAGTCCTTCTGAATTGTATCAACAATTTATGTTAGTATGAAGGGAATTCAATGAACCTATCAACTCCTTCAGTGATAGATTCCACTAAGAATACATGAAGTTGTAGGTGCCTTACGTGGTTGACAATGCCTCAACTAACTTGGTGTATTATACAGCCTTGGACAATCTCACTTCTGCATTAGTGAAGATAATGCACCCTCTATCAGGCAGGTTGGTGGATGCCTACGCAAAAGTGGTCATAGAAAGCATAGATTTAGGACAATGCATTCCTCATTCACTACCCTCCTTGGGGCCAACTTCCCATCTGGCGTAAATCCAAGGTCTTACTCATGCTTTGGCACATCAAACATTGCTAATGAATCAAGTTTCGTAGCTCTTGATAGTTCTGGTGGAACCCCTAAAATTTTCCTGGTTCCACTAATTTTTTTATGACTAAACCCTGATAGTCATTGCCCTACATTTGTGGTTTTACAAGTTACTCATGTTTGCACCCTTATTTGGTCATTGGGCTTCTTTTTTTGAGTTGACCAGTTGTATCTATTTCCTGATCTTTTTCTTCATCCTTCATGGCCTTAGGTCTCGTGGTTTACTGGCCTCTTTCATTTTCCTTCCTTACATGACTAGGTGGCTCTTTAAAAACAACTTTCAGTGTGCGTGCTTCAAATGGTTCCTTAAGTCTGTCTCTAAGTGATTGCATCACCTATCGCTTGCTCATTTTCAAATTCCTTTGTGTAACCCATGATGAGTGATTCCCTTCATCTTTCTTCCTATCAACCGCCTATAGTCCTTTGCATGTTTGTTTGTCTCTGTGGGAAAGTAACACCCGATGAGCGATGCGATCAACATTTCGACCCATCACTAACCCTCTTAGCTATCATTGGTTGGCTTGTGCAAATTGAAATAGAACTCGTGATCACCAATGCCTAGGTCGTGTTCCATTGTTGAGGCATAACACTTCACTAGTTGGCGTCAGTCTATAGAGGCAAAATTTGCAACAAGCGATGAATGAAGTGTGTGGTGCCTGAGGAGAATTTATGATTAACATTGTTGGATTCTCCTCTATTGTCTGTCATCCTTTGCAATTTGGGGTGGAACATGTGACTGTCGATGGGTTGAGTTTCTCCCCATCGTGCGAGCTTGGCCTATCGTGAGTTAGGAGTGTTTCAGTGGATGTCGACATGTGATGAGAGATATGGGAAAGTGTAAATAGTTTAGATCCTTCTATGACCACAATCGACAGTTGATGTCTCATCACTGGCCTCAATTCCATTGCTTGATGTGACTCCTATGGGAAGGATGAACTGGAATTGGGTGATATGTTTCAGTTTGTGGCTCTAATTTACCCATGATTTTCAGATCGATGATGCGCATATCAAGGATGATAGATTTTGGATATGGCCGAGTACATGGTGATTTTAAAGCACTTCTTCATTGTTTCTAAGTACGGCTAATAAAGAAAGTAGTGATCCTTAATGATCCTCATTGATTGAGTTTTAATCGACGATGATCGACAACTGAGATGCGACATGTAAGTGATTGATTCTTTAGTCATGCGAGCGAACCAAGATGGCCATTAATTACAACATGCCTTGAATTCCTCTATTTAATGAGGATTGTCTTGTAGATTTTTTACTCATCTACTTCTATCAATGCCTTTGGCTAATTCTCATGAGTTTTGGGGTAGAAAATTTTGCTACATGGTAGATTCTCATCAAGGTGGTGTGCTGGAATTTTGATGCATATGATGTTCTTGCTACGTGTTGGTGACCTATTTTGTATCTGGTGCTAGTGTAGCTCGCATTGCCTACACATAGGAGTTCTTTGGGGGTTGTAACTAGTTTTTCTCACACATATCTTGCACTAGGTTTGTGTTGCATACAAGATGAGTTGACCGAGCTCTTCTTCTACGCTAGTGTGTAGGTCATGATGTCTGAGCTTACAAGAGCCGTTGGTTTATGAACCTGAAGTGAAACCTACGGTTGAAGAAGCACCAACTATCCTAAAGGCTAAGAGGAGTTCTCGCAAGAGGATTGGGAGAACTACTGTCAGAAGTACCTACAATCTTTGACAAAGCACTTGTTTAGAAGAATTAATCAAGTTTGAAGGGAAGGGACCTTAGGTGTTTGTGAAAGAATTAACAAGAACTGAGGTAGACCCTAGGGTTTGTTCTGAGAAACCCAGCTTCCTGGTAGTAATTAGTGATAGCTCTTCGGAAGAGATTGAAGGGGTTGTCCTTGGTGTTGGCCATTTCCATGTTTCTCTAGTGTCGTATATTGACTCAGAAAATGAGGTGGTGGTTGTAACTCCACTCTCTGTGAAGAGGCTAGATGAGGGTGTTCATTTCATAGCTAACAAGGCTAGGTGACACCCATGTGTCTTGATTGGTAGTGCTTGGGTCCTAGGTGCGGTGATGTGTTTCCTAATGTGGTTCATGCAAAATTTTTTGGTTGTTGTTGTTGATGGAAACCTCTCCGTTTTTTGGTGATGTGTAGATTATGATGGTGATGCCTTTTGGAAGGCTTGCATGGCATCTCCGACTGATGGTTTGGTGCTTCTTTTTGAATTTTTGCCTTTTCTTTCCTGTGATGCACAAGTGAAAATATAACAGTTCAGGAAAAAAACCCCATGAGGTGAAATTTCCTCAAAATTATTGAAAATGTAACTATAATGAGCCCTTTGCTTGTTTCTCACTTAACCTATAAAAGGGATTTCAAGGCTTGTTACAGGGGTCATTATTTTTGGGTCCAGAAATGGCTTAAGTAGAATGCAAAATATTAAAGTAATAAAAAATGTATGTAGGACAAGCTAGGGTGTTGTCTTGGGTCCGAGTTTCATATATAATATTCTTAAATAGTTTTGTATGAAACTATGATACTAATACAAATTTATAAAACTGAAGCATCTACTCTCCTGTAAGCAATTATTACAGTATTATAAATGAAAAACCAAGCGTCTTTTCATTTGTCTTTCAATGGTTACTTGAATGTATGATTTTGTTCTTGTTTTTGCCTAAGGGGTTAATTAAAATGCTTGAAGGGAATTGTAGGTATATAAGCAATTTCTCAAGATTCTAACAATAAGTCATGTTTTAGGAATTGTGAGTTTTTATGGTGTAAGGCATTATGAGAATAAGACATTAATTTCATGATTTATGCATTACTGATTGTCATGTACTTGACTCCATTCCCAATTGATGAGGTATTGGTCTATCCTCTGTATGTTCATGTAATTTGATGAAGCACCCAAAATACCTTGTCATGGACTCATGATGGTGATAATATTAAAACAAAGATTTATCAATTATGAGATACAAGTCTAAAATAATACCTTGTTACTAGCGAATAGATGGTTATTTATGTAAAGGTTGGCCAAAATTTTGATGAATAATGTTTTTTTGTATGAGAAAGGAACATATTTGTTTAGGATTTTTTACTATTGTGATAGGATTCTTGTGAGCTCAATTGGGAAATACCCTCCCTCGTCCCACAGAGCTTAAAGTGCAGGGTTTAGAGGCTCAAAACCCTTTACCCGTCGAGTTGGCCATTCATCTGTAGGAGCCTTGATGATGAAGGTTGGCTACCTTATGGAGTTTTCCTAAGGTGTACTGGAAAAAACACCAACATGATTGGTGACTCTGTTGGGGACAAATTTCATTCTCCAGACACAAATCTTTGAATCTTAGAGTCAAATGGTGTAAGTAGTGTGGACATTTTGCTCATACTTTGAAAAATTCTTGATCCTGGTTAGAGATTGGGCTGCAACAAATGTCAAAGGATCTAAATGTGACTTCGCTAGGGAGTTAGACCCAAAACTTTTTTATTTGATAAGAAACTTCATATTATTTGAATTTTATTTGATAAGAAACTTCATCTTATTTGAAGTTTATTTCCTCTCAATTGGAGGTGGCGACTCTGACTAAAGAACCTGACAAAGGAGGTGTTGAAGTTCCAGATCCATGTGTTTGAAGACAAAGCTAGGAGAAATCTGCAAGAAGACCAGGTATTTTCATGTTGTTGAGAAAATTTTGATTATATTTGTAAGTAGACTGTGAGAATTCTTTTGAAATATAAATGGTTCCCAATTAAGTGAAATCGCAGTAGTTAAGGGAAAGATAGTTGAACTTTGCATGTTTCCAGATGAATACTATGGAATTATATATTATTATAGGAGGAACATGTAAATCTTGATCTTAAGCAAATGGTACATAGGAATTATGATGAGAGACGCTTGAGGTTTTATTTTGTAAAAGGAATTTGAATGTCCTTTGTGAAACATTTGACAAAGCTTGCAAATGTACAACAAGATGTCTTGTCCGACCATATTTTTTGACAAAAAATTAAATAATGGACCTCCCCCGTCACATCAGGGAGGTTTTAATAGTGAAAGGTACAATACCTTGGATTTCAGTGGCATTTGTGGCTACCCAAATTTTGTACCATACAATATTAGGGATAAGATACCAATATTTAAAGGTGAACAAACTAAGTCAACAAATCAACATCTATAGGACTTTATTGATGTGATGGGAGATTATGATGTAACCTTTGAAGATGTAGTTATGAAATTGTTTGTTCAATCTTTAAAAGGAGATTCTAAATATTGGCTCTCTTATTTGCATGTGTCCTCAATAGAATCATGTTCAGATTTCAAACTGGTATTCATGGAATAGTTTGGAGAAAGGATTGATCGAGTCTTGGTCAGACAAAAATTTATGGACATGGAAAAATATGCGAATGAGCTAGTTCCCTCTTTTAATCTCAAGTTTTCAAAGTTAGTAAGGGAGATCCCAACACATATAAGACCAAATGATGTTGAGTGCTTGGTCGTGTATTTAGGATAATTTGATAAAAAGATGAGTTACTTGTTGAGAGATAAAGAACCCACAACATTACAACAAGCATATCACACCACCATGGAAATTGAGAACAATTTGAAATACTCAATGATGAAGGGATGCTTTAATATTTGTGATGAGTATCCAAGAATTCCCCATGATGATATGGTTAACATATCAACCAACAAAGAATTAAGGCGGGGGGATGAGATCCATGTTGTTCCAAGCCCATCAATAATACCACATGAAGATTATGATGCAGCTGGGGATAGTGTACTTTTGTATGACAAATTTGACCAAGAAACTACAATTAAGAGGTTGTGTGACGTACAAAGGCATGAAGGGGAATCCTTTGACCATATTTTTTCTAGGTTCATTGATGCCTTGCTTGGTATGCCTGAAAATGTTATGCCTAGTAACCCAATATGCATTGATTTGTTTTGTGAATTGTATCAGTCTAGATTGAATGCTTTAGCATAAGAGTTGAAGCCTCATGCCTTGAGCCAAGTCATTGATTGGATAAGAGTTATTGAGGGAGATCAGGATGAATATGCTAGTAAAATGTCACCTCATAGTGTTACTAATGAGGCCCATTATCAAGAGGATCATGAATCTCTACTATTGGGACATGATGATGTATCAGAGCATGAACAATGGGTTAATGATGTTGCTTGTTTTATAAATGACATGGATTCTAAGACACAACATGAGAATGATGAGGTGACACATGAATTCCACCCTTGGGATATTGTGGAAAATGGATAGAAGCAGGAGAAGGTGTCACACCCCAATTTGACTAGAAATCATGATACACAAACCAACAGTTCATCTGGTGATGAATTTGATTTAGAGTAGTGTTCTATTGGATACAAATCATCTTATGAAGTGGATATGGAGTCTATTGCCTCAAGTAGGGGATATGATGATGATCTTGATGGGATTCAAGTGATTAAGGATTAAAACATTTCCTCATGTGATGAGCTTTCAGAGTGTGGATCCATAATTTTGAGTATAAGTGATGAAGATAACTCTGAGAGGATTACTTTTTGTTCTTTTGAGGACTATGATGACTTTCAAGGCATGGAGGGTTGTGATCCACATGCCTAAGAAATAGGGGTGAATGTACGCACAATGGGAATATGGCACAATCCCCTGTATGATGAACCTCCACCAGCAGATGATATAATAGGAGATAATCCTTATTGGTGTAGGAATAACCAATTATTTCTTACAAATTTCAATAATTTCTTGATAGATGTGCCTTGCAAAGATATTAGAGATAATATGAATGAGATGACAGAAAGTAAAACCCAAAATAGTATTAATGATTCTCATTTTTTCCTCACAACTATTGACCTCGATCAATTAGTAGGTCCCAATCATCAGAGGGATGTAGTGATGAAAATATTGGTATTGGTATTGGTGATGAGTAGACCAAAGTTGGGAAAATTATTTCCAGTGATGATGATTTTGCATAAAATACCATTGTTGGTGAGGACATTCAAGGTAACTCAATAAATATCTACTATGATAAGGTGGGATTTGGTATGTGTCCACCTGCTCTGGCATATGTTGTTGGCTAGTATGACTGTGTACTTGTTTTTTTTCCAGACCCCCCTCAGCTCCTGGATCTTATTACAAATTTTCTCTCACCAAATAATGACAATAATCACCCCAACTATAAAGTCGATGTTATTGAATATGGATCATTTATTTTTGACATCACAGAGGATGAATCCAATATATAACAAGGCATGTATGAAGGATTCTTGTGTGATGTCCAAATTCACAACCAGGCAGATTATCAATGTTTTGCCTTTCCATCTCAATCAGGTGAGATTTGGGTCCTTTAGGTTGACAAAGATGGAAGTAGTATACATGATAGGATTGGGGATGCCAATTGGAATGATGCAGATTATCCTGGAATGCTTGAACCATGGGTGTTCCCATTACAAGAAAAAAAAGACAAGGTTTTTGATAGAGGTAAGAATTGAGTGTCTTTTTTTTGTTTGGTGGCCTGGGGCCACCAAACCATGTTAGAATAAGAAGAGCCAAAAACATGCACATGAGCTGTTTGTGAGGACCTAACTGATCGGGTTGAATACTCTAATTCTACCTAATATTCTAAGATATTTCTATGCTTGCAAAAGGCATACATCCCTAGTCGGAGCCACTGTTGAAACCCCTAAAATTTTCCTAGTTCCACTAAAAAATTTATGACTAAACCCTGATAGTCATTTCCCTAGGGTTGTGGTTTTACAAGTTATTCATGTTCACACCCTTATTTGGTCTTTGGGATTCTATTTTTTAATTGACCGATTGTATCTATTTCCTAGTATTTTTCTTAATCCTTCATGGCCTTAGGTCCCATGGTTTACCGACCCCTTTCATTTTCCTTCTCATCATGACTAGGTGGCTCTTTAAAAACAACCTTCGATGCATGCACTTCAAATGGTTCCTTAAGTCGGGCTCTAAGTGTTTGCATCACCTATCACTTGTTCATTTTCAAATTCCCTTGTGTAACCCATGATGAGCGATGCCCTTCCTCTTTCTTCCTATCAGCCACCTATAGTCCCTCACATGTTCATTTGTCTTTCTGGGAAAGTAACACTCAATGAGCGATGTAGTCAACATTTCAACCCATCGCTACCCATCTTAACTATCACCGGTTGGCTTATGTAGATTGAAATAGAACACATGACCGTCGATGCTTAGGTTGTGTTCCATCACTAAGGCATAATGCTTCATTGGTTGGCATTGGTCTATGGAGGGACAATGCATGACGAGTGATGAATGAAGTGTGTGGAACTCGAGGAGGATTTATGATTAACATCATTGGCTTCTCCACTATCACCTATCATCCTTTGCAATTTGGGGTGGAACCTACAACTACCGATGGGTTGAGTTCCTCCCCATAGTACGGGCTTGGTCTGTCATGGGTTAGCAGTGTTTGGGAAGATGTTTACATGCAATGAGAGATGTGGCCAAGTGTCAACAGTTCAGATCCTTCTATGACCACAATCAACGGTTGATGTCTCATTTTTGGCCTCAATGCCATCTCTTGATGGGACTCTTTTGGGAAGGATGAACTGGCGATGGGTGATATGTTTCAGTTTGTGGTTCTGATTTACCTGTGATTGTTAGATCCATGGCACACATGTCAAGGATGATGGATTTGGGATATGGCCGAGTACATGGAAGTTTTAAAGCACTTATTTTTTGTTTCTAAGTATGGCTAATAAATCAAGTGGTGATCCTTAATAATCATCATTGATCAAGTTTAAATCCACGATGATCGATGGTTGAGATGCAACATGCAAGTGATTGATTTTTCAGTCACACGAGCAAACCGGGATGGCCATTAATTACAACATGCCTTAAATTCCTCTATTTAATGAGGATTGTCTTACAGATTGTTTACTCATTTGATTTTATCAGTTTCTTTGGCTAATTATCAGAAGTGTTGGGGTAGTGAATTTTGCTACTTGGTAGATTCTAGCCAAGGTGGTGTGTTGGCGTTTTGATGCATATGTTGTTCTTGTTGCATGTTGGTGAAATTGTTTGTATCTAGCACTGGTGTGGCTCACATTTCCTACACATAGGAGTTATCTGGGGGTTGTAACTAGTTTTTCTCACACATATCTTGAGCTAGGTTTGTGTTGCATACACGATGAGTTGACCGAGCTCTTCTTCTACACCAATGTGTAGGTCATAATTTCTAATCTTACAAGAGTTGCTGGTTTATAAACCTGAAGTGAAACCTATGGTTGAAGAAGCACCAACTATCTTGAAGGATGAGAGGAGTGCTCACAAGAGGACTGGGAGAACTACTATTAGAAATACCTACAATATTCGATCGAGGACTTGTTCAGAAGAATTAGTCAAGTTTGAAGGGAAGGGGCCTGCGGTGTTTGCGAAAGAGTTAACAAGAACTGAGGAAGACCCTAGGGTTTTTTTTGAGAAACCTAGCTCCCTGGTAGTAATTAGTGATAGCTCTTTGAAGGAAGTTGAAGGGGTTAGCCTTGGTGTTATCCATTGCCCTATTTCTCTCATGCCATATACCGACTTAGACGACGAGGTGGTGATTGAAACTCCACTCTATCTAAAGAGTCTCAGTGAGGGTGTTTGTTTAGTGATTAACAAGGTTGGGTGACACCCATGTTTCTTGATTGGTAGTGCTTGGGTCCTGGGTGCGGTGATGTGTTTCTTGGCATGGCTAGTGCAAAGGTTTTTGGTTGTTGTTGTTGATGGTGATCTCTCCCTTTTTTGGTGATGTGTGGATTACAATGGTGATGCCTTTTGGAAGGCTTGTGTGGCATCTTCGAATAATGGTCTGGCACTTCTTTTTGTCTTTTTTCCTTTGCTTTCCCATGATGCACAATTGAAAACATAATGGTTCAAGAATGAAACCCCATGAGGTAAAATGACCTTGAAATTATCAGAAATGTAATTGTAATGAACCCTTTTCTTTTTGCTCCCTTAACCTATAAAAGGTATTTCAAGGCTCATTATAGGGGTCATTATTTTTGGGTCCAAAATGGCTTAGGTAGAATGCAAAATATTAAAGCAATACATAATGTATGTAGGATAGGCTAGGGTGTTGTCTTGGTTCTAATTTTCGTATATAATATTCTTAAATAGTTTTGCATGAATCTTTGATACTAATACAAATTTGTAAAACTGAAGCATCTGCTGTCTTGTAAGCAATTATTACAGTATTATAAATGGAAAACCAAGCGTGTTTTCATTTATCTTTCAATGGTTACTTGAATGTATGATTATGTTCTTGTTTTGGCCTAAGCGGTTAATTAAAATACTTGAGCGGAATTATAGGTATGTAAGTAATTACTCAAGATTCTAATAAGAAGTTTTGTTTCAGGAATTATGAGTTTTCATGGTATAAGGCATTATGAGAATAAGCCATTAATTTCATGATTTATGCATTACTGACTATCATGTACTTGAATCTGTTCCCAATTGATGAGGCACTGGTCTATCCTCTATATGTTCATGTAATTTGATGAAGCACCCAAAATACCTTGTCATGGACTCATGATGATGATAATATTAAAACAAGTTTTATCAATTTTGAGATGCAAGTCTAAAATAATACCTTGTTCCTAGTGAATAGATGGTTATTTGTGTAAAGGCGAACCAAAATTTTGTTGAATAACATTTGTTTGTATGAGAAAGGAATGTATCTGTGTAGGAATATTCACTATTGTGATAGGATTCTTATGAAGTCAATTGGGAAATACCCTCCCTGGTCCCACAAAGGCTAAAGTGTAGGGGTTAAAGGCTCAAAACCCTTTACCGATCAATTTTCCCATTCATCTATAGGATCCTTGATGATGAAGGTTGGCTACCTTCTAGATTTTTCCTAAGGTGTATCAGAAAAAACACCAACAAGTTCCTCATCTAGTACAACCACTGAATTAAGTGCCTCTCGTGCCTCAATACTTGCAACCGCAACAACAACAAGTCTACAATCAGTAACCCCAAGTGCCTGCATACCTCTATATTTCTAAGTTCCCACCTATTCAGTTGAACCAACTAGTAGTACAATTGATCTTTCCTCAAAGTTTGACTTCACAACCTAGCAATGCAAAAAGAGATCAAATAGATGAGTTGATGAAATTGGTCAAGAAGATGTCGACTTAAATGACATACCTAAGAAATTAGAATAACTAGTTGTAGGCTTTCCAATGAAGCATTCAAGCCAATCTCAATCATGAAAACCATGATACAGGTGCTTCCTTCAGCCAAAATCATGAAAGAGGGAAGAATCTGGGGAAAAACTTTGAAATAAGGCCATCACAAAGATAGAATCAAATGTGGAACACAAGTCTAAAAAATGGTGGCATTTCTATGCCTCTTGACCAACCAAGCAGGGGTGACAAGATGATAAGTGAAGTGTACCTGTCAGAGGTTTCCTTATCTGGTTGGTTTTGCATACACAAGACAAGCAAGCATTTAGAGTTAGATTATTCAAATTTCCAAAAAACTGCCAAGATCTTCCATGTCGAGCTACAAAATGCCATAGATGGTTTAGGATTTCAAGACCTAGTTCCTTCTAAACCATATGATGCCTCAGTGTCGGTGGTTAATCAAGCTCCTTTCTCAAAGGGTGAGAGCAACATACCTAAAAAAGAGATCGCTTCCCCATAGGATGCAAAATAAAAAGAGGAAAGTGATGAAAATCCTTTATCCCAGCTCTTCAATTTAGTAGATAATGGTCTGGTAGACAAGGATGAGCCACGTGAGGATGAAGTCCAAATGTTTCACCAAAGGGTGACTCCATATAATTTGAGGAATAGACAAGCAGGCGACCCTTTCACAACCTCTACCCCACCAAATAACTTTAGCACCCCTCCTAACTCGAATGCTAGTAATAACCCAGGCTACCCTCATGTGCGCACCCAATACTTTAACAAGAATAAATAGCCTAGTGAAACCTAGAGTCAGCCTACTAGATCCTCCCAAGGTAACTCCCTTGAAGCTGAAATCAAACAAATGGGGGAGTATGTGGTAGAAGAATTTAAAAAGGTTAAATTGAGCTTTCGGACCTTCAAATTTCTTAGAGTCCCAGTAGTTAGGAATTTTTTCTTTCGAATGCTCAATGGGACTACTTCATCCAAACCTACCCAAGAGATACCC
Source organism: Sequoiadendron giganteum (assembly GCA_007115665.2). Lineage (NCBI taxonomy): Eukaryota > Viridiplantae > Streptophyta > Pinopsida > Cupressales > Cupressaceae > Sequoiadendron > Sequoiadendron giganteum. Next base: position 72,160,471 of record CM021107.1, read on the forward strand.
AGCAAGAGAGTCTCCTTCGATGACTCACAAAATTAGCTCGTAATCCAACAAATCTTTGGGAAGAAAATAGATCAGCCTTCTGGTCAACAAGCAAACAAGAAACATTCTAGAGAATAGGACCAAACACAAGCCCAAAATAGGAATAATGATAAAGACAAGGGTCAAGTAGCCCAAGTCGACATTTTGACATGACTATTCCAAGGGAAGCTGGAAACCCCTCCCTTCCTGACTACAATCAAAATATTTGGAAAGAACCTACATAATTGCTTGCTTGACTCATGTGCATCAGCTAATGTCATACCCTTAACAATATGAAAAGCTCTAGGAATAACTCCAACACCCTCTCGATGGAAGGTAACCCAATTAAAAAAGATAGATTTCAATATAGTTGGAGAGATCAATATGATCCCTATGCAAATTTTTGTTGATCCAAGGGTGGAGTAGGTCATTGATATAAAAGTTGTTGATATCCCTTATACATATGGCATCATACTAGGAGGGGACTTCACCAGGGCACTAAATGGATATGCTACCATAGATTAATCCTACTTATGGTTTTCATGGAAAGGGTTGTCGAACTAGATCTGCATTGATCGAGAGCCTCATATGAAATTCATGATCACAAAGTATAACAACATGAATGAGGTACTATTTTTTGAAACTAAGTTGGGAAATTACTATCCCATGGCCTATTTGGATGAGCAAAAACATCATGAGGAAGGGGTAGTTGAATAAGTCCTCCTTATGTAGTGCAATCTTCCTATCAACTTGACTCATGCGACTAAAAGCACAAAGGCATTGATTGAATCAGATGATGGAGAATCCAAAGAGCATAGAAATCTTGGACTATTGGATGGTTTCTAAGATTTCATGGAGAAATGTATACAAGATCAGCTTAGTCTAGGAGCAAGAATGGACTTTTAGGAGCTCCTACTACCCAGTTGGTGTAGGGTACATAATGTTGCCAACTCAAAATTTGAATGTTGCCTATTCTAGATAGTAATTTACCATATTAAAGGTCAAGTCATCCTAAAATGGGAGCTTCCAATGATACAGCCAGATCAAGGCTACACTAAATCCACTCAGTCATCCAAGGACGCACAGGCTGATAAACTTCCCAGCAATGAAGCATGTTTAGTGAGTCCCAAGATCAAGGATTTCCCTAAGTTTTGGACACTACATTTTGATGGATCCAAGTCCAAGCAAGGAGCCAGAGTTGGATTTGAACTAATCAACCCAATAGATAAGACATACTTTTCCACCCATAGACTTCAATTTTATTGCACCAATAATGTAGTAGAATATAAAGCATTGGTTCATGGTATTTTGATGGCATTGAGAAAGAAGGTCAAAATGCTTCAAGTGTTTGGTGACTTTGAGTTAGTTGTGAAAAAAGTAAGGAAGTTGTACTCCTACCATGATGGAAGATTAGAAAACTATAGACATAGGGTATGGGATCTAATAGAAGGATTAGATGTATTTAATATCCAATTGATCCCTCATTCCAAGAATCACACTATTTATGCCTTAGCCTAGGTCACTAGTACCTTGTAGCCACTTCCCCTAGCTGGCTTGAAAAATATCACTATTGAACTTACCTCCACACCATCAGTGCTAGACAACATCACCAATTTCCAAGTGTTTATAGATGATAATCATATCTTGGATTTTATCACAAGCTCTGATGTGTTTGTAGCCTAAATCATTGATGAGATAGAGCCTGAAGACGCTGAATTAGATATAGAGGGTGCCATCAATCTCAAAAAAACACAATACCACGAGGCATGGTCCAGTTAGAATAGATATTTTATTTAGATCAGATAAGAGACCAGGATCAGAAAACAAATAAATATTCCATTAACATCAATGTGATTCTTATAACTTGGGAATTTTTGAAGAAGTCAAGAACATATTCATTGCAAAAGTGTGCACACTAGAAGAAAGGAACGAGATCATTGACGCTCTGTGCACATACCATGATGTGATTTTCTGGAGTTATGAAGACTTGAAAATTTATGATACCTCAATCATCATGCATACCATCCCTCTTAAGTTGGATGTGAGACCCTTTAGGTAGTGCCAACACCCAATCAATGCATTGTTAGAGCCTATCATTTACAAAGAAGTGCAGAAATTTGTGTCCACAAGGATAATTTTCGCAGTCAAACACTCCACATGGGTAGTGAATTTGGTTCTAGTTAGGAAGAAAAATGGGGAAATCAAATTGTGCATAGACTTTCAGAACCTGAACAGAGCTTTAGAGAAGGGAAATTACCCAGTGCCCTCATTAGATGAGGTATTGTAAATAGTTAATGGATCGCAGATGATTTCCTTCCTAGATGGGTATTTGGGATACAACCAAGTGATGGTGTAGTATGAGGATAGGCACAAAACAACATTCACCATGAAATGGGGAACATTTGCATACAAAAGAATTCCATTTGGACTAATTAATGCTAGAACCACCTTCTAATGTGTAATGGGTATCACCTTCAAGGACCCGATTGGAAAATGCATCATCATATACATGGATGATCTTATAGTGTTTTCAAGGAAAAAAGGAGACCACATCTCTGATTTGTGTAAGGTTTTCCAAAAATGCAGAGAGTTTGGCATCTCTCTTAATCTGAAGAAGTGTATCTTTGAAGTCACAGAGGGTAAGTTTTTGTGACACATGATCTCATAAAAAGGAATTTCAATCGACCCCAAGCATATTCAGGCCATACTAAAAATCTAGCTTCCAACTAGCAAGAAAGAGTTGAAGTCTTTCCTTGGAAAGATAAAACTTCATCAAAAATTCATCATGGGTTTTGCTGAAATAGTCAAGCTGCGAAATGCTATGTTGAAACAAAATGCCAAAGTTGAATGGGTGTAGGAATCCAAGCAAGCTTTTGAGGAAATACAGAAAAAAATTGTTGATGCACTAGTGCTAGTTAGCCCAGATTATCTTAAGTCATTTTATATCTATTCATTTGCTTTAGATCACTCTTGTGCTAGCATATTGACTTAGAAAGATGATGAAGGAAATGGAAATCCAATTGCCTTCCTGAGTGCTCTGCTTAAAGGTGCAGAATTGAGGTACCATAATGTTCAAAAAAAAGCATACGCCTTAGTTAGAGAAGTTAAAAAGTTCAGACACTACATTTTGTAGAATAAGTTCTTCGCTATCATCCCAGATCCAACTGTTAAGACTTTGTTAATGCAGAACAAGCTAGGAGAAAGAAGAGAAAACTAAATCATGTTACTGTAGGAATATGATATGGAGATTCAAACCATGAATCTAGTTTGAGGGTAGACCCTCACTCGAATGATAGCCGAAATAATAGTTGAAGCCAGACCTGAGCTCACCATGCAGTAGTATCAACTAAAAGATGTTTCCCTTGGAGAGTGGTATGATGACATTGTCTACTATTTTCTCAACCACAAGTGCCCTTCCCAATTGCAAGGAGTATAAAAGAATGCTCTAAGGCTAAAAATTAGTGGTTATATGCTATAAGGATCTATGTTGTACAAAATAAATCATGAGGGAATCTATCTCAGATGCCTTGAGAAAGAGGAAGCAACCCGAGTATTACAGGAATTTCATGGTAAATTTGGCACTGGCCATAGATCTTGCCCTTCAACCACTCACCAAATTATATGTGTGGGGCACTAATTGTCCACAGTGTTTAAATATTCACACAACTACATTCAAACTTGTCACATTTTCTAGACTATTGCTACTAGGGAAAGAAATACTGCTCTCCCACTCCAACCAGTCCTGGAGGTAAGACTATTTTCTCAATGGGGCCTCAAATTTGTCGATACGGTAAGCTCACCATTCTCTGTAGGTCATAGGTACATTCTAATCACTTCTGATTATTGTACTAGATGGAAAGAAGCAATAACATGTAAGAAATGTACTACTGAACTGGTTGTTAATTTTTTAGAAATTTTTATCTTGAATCATTTTGGTTGTCCCTATGCTCTTATGTGTGACAATGGTCCCACCTTTTCCTTGCTTAAGTTTGTTAGTTCGGCCTTTGATTACAGAATTGCACTTAAATTCTCATATAACTACTACCCTCAAGGAAATGGCCTAGCTGAATCAACCAACCAAACAATTGATAACTATGATAAAAAAAATTGCTTGATAGAAATCCCAAAGACTCACACGCCCAACTTCATTTTTCCCTATGGGTAGATAGTACGTTCCATAAGGCTTCTCTGGGTGATTCTCCATTTTATTTGGTCTATGGCCTAGAACCCATCTTTCCTATCCATCTCAAGATTTCCACCCTCCAGTTTCTCAATACTTATTATGAGGAGGGAGACCGTTGAGAAGCTCATCTACCTAAATTGCTACACCTAGAGGATGTCCATGATAAAGTTCTTGAAATTTTTTCCAAACACCAGGGCGTAGTCAAAAAATGGTTTGATCATCGAGCCAAGGTTAAGGCCTTTAGAATTGTTGATTTAGTACTTTGTTGGGACAAGGCCCATAAAAAGAAAGGGGGACATAAGAAATTCGACAAGCTCTAGCTTGGACCCTTTAAAATTTTAGAAATATGAGGGGATAATGCCTTTCACCTCAAGACACTCACCAGAGAGGATTTCATGTTGCTTATCAATGGAAAACATCTTAAACATTATTTCCTTTCCCGAGCTTCCAAAATTTTCTTTTGTATAAAGTTGTATATGGGTTAGCTTAGGTTTTCTTGCTTTGCTTCTTTGATTTGGCTATTGCTTGTTTTCCCAGCTACTTTTGGTTTTGCTGAGGTTGTTCCTTCATTATTGATATGTTGGTCATGCTTGGTTTGATGAGAAGTTCAATTTGTTTCCTACTCTTGCTTGGTCTTTAGATAAATCTTCATCCATGATTGTTGATCTCTAGCTACTGCCCTAAAGTTGGTTTCCTTATTTGAACTCTGACTTGACTTAGAACGAAACCCTTGTTTGAATCTTTTTACACCAATCTCAGATCATGCACAAACACACTTTAAATGTTTCTAAAGGATTGTACAATGGTTGTTATGATGGTTGGGCAAGTGAAAATTCCTAAGTCTACTCTAGTGACCACTGTGATTCCAAACCCATGGTAAGCTTCAGTGCTTATGCAGTTGAGAAAAGAGAAAAGGTACCAAAATAAAATATCATAAAATGAAAAGAAAAGAAAAGGAAAGAAAATATTAAAACATTCAACTATATGGGTGTGTGAGAAAAAAATTCAGGGCTATGGATGCCTGATTGGAAGTGGAGCAATGTCCAAGTTACTTTTGGGTTTAGACAACTTACGTAGCTTTCCTTGACTGATTAACAGTTGTTTGTTATGGTTTCTGAGGGAAGGGAATGAACTCACTATGCACACACTACTGAGATACCCCTGTGACTAGATTCAACTAAGGATCTTGTCCTCCTTCGAGTTCCTAGTTCACCTATGGAAGTTTTCTTTTGGTTTGTGAAGCCAGATATTTTGGGTTCTCAATGAATGTTTATCCTTGGATCGCTCAAGAGTGTTCTCCCCAGCAGAGTCACCATTTGTTGAGCATATAGCACACATGCCCCATTCAGAATGGGGACACTCTCTTTTTGCCTTCATTGGGTCACTTTTTTCCTTCACCTTATTTTGCATGCCCCTATTTTTGAGTGTCAATGTGGTCAAGGACCCTAAATTCATCATCTTTAGTTGACCAAAATTCAGCACTAAAGACATTTCCAAGCCCTTGGATTTTGTGAGGCTTCCTTGGTAGGTTTCCCTTGATTTTTAAAGCTAGCATCCTTTGTCTTCTGCGGGTCTACCCTTGTAGGCTTCCCTTTGCACATCACTGCTTTTCCTCCACCATTTCTCTGGCGTCCGACACAAGACATTACCCATATGGTAGGTTCCACATCCTCTATGGCCGCCCTTTTTTCCAACCACTGAACAGCCATGGCTGGACTTTCATCCACCTTATAGGCTCTGACCTTCCCACCATTTCTCTTTTGAAACTCACAACTAGCTACTCTACCAACCGCCATACGAATAATTAATGTGGCTTATTAGTGCCTAATTTCCTATAAATAGCCAAGCTAACCTATCATTTTCACCTTGTCAGTTTGGAATTTGTTAGAGCTCAGAGCTTTCATCACCTCCTTTGCACCTGCATGACCTCCTAGATGATTTAAAGCTTTACATTCATCAGTTTCTTCAAGATCTGTAGGTAAGTTTGTCGCCGCCCAACCCAAAAGCATCATTTGAATTAAGTTTTTTGAAAATGAAATCCTAAAGAAAGATTTATAATATTTTAAGATGGTTGATTCAACCTCAAAATTTTATGCCAACCCACCTAAGAAAATCCTTGAAAAATAATCAAACACAGCCTCTAAAGGCCTTACGGAATTTTCCCTTCTCATTGCTATTCTTCACCAGAGTCGTGAAGTCCTTACGGCCCACATCCTCATCGTCATCGTAGAAACAATGTAAACTTCGAACTCCTAAAAAAAAACTTAGGGCCCAAAAGCCCTTGTGGGTCCACTTTTGTGGGCTGCTCCATGTGGGTGGCCCTTAACTTTCCGACGCTCTAAAATGACCATCTTATGCCCACTTCCCACATTGTAGGTTCCACTGAGACCAATGCTGCCAAAAAAAAAAATGAAACTTAAGCCTCCTTGCGGGTTGATTCTTGCAGACTTTCATCTATTCTTCATTGCCATTTAAAATGGTCATCCTTAAGTGGCGAAGCGCTTATTCCCACCTGCACCACGAACCCCACATTCTCTTTTTCCATCTAAAGTTTACATGCAAAATGTTGTGTTAAATCTCCTTTGCTAGCCAAGCTTTGTGGGGGTCCATCCATGGACCGCCCCATCACCACTGCCATTGATCTTAACAGTCAAGGACCTACATCAATTCACTTAGCGGATTTCAACCCCGCAATTTTTCATTTGAGCAATTAACAAAAAATGACTAAGTGAAGATCAATGTGGAGCTCTCCATGCAGGCCACCATCTATGGCCTGCCATCGTATGACTTTTGTTCACTAACGTTCATGCTTCACCTCCCTTCTGCATGGCGAAATCTGAGTTCTCCTCCATTTCTCGAGTCTCTCCAAACGAAATGATCAACATCAAGGCCTCTGGTGGGCCCACCAGTGCGGACCGTCGTGTGTGGGCCATCATCTTATCTTTTCCATCGCAAAATGTCTATCTCCTAGTGACCTTTCACATGTTTATGCTTGCAAACTTCCTAACGAGTGAGTTAAGCATGTGTCATCTAAGCCTCTTGTGAGCCTCACATGGCAGAATGTCACATGTCAGTTTCTACCTCCTGACTATCGTTTCTCAATGGAGGAGCTCCAAATGTCCATGATGCCTCCTGCCTCAACATGTCTTGAGCCTGCATGAACAAAGGGACTAATTGAGTATTTCCAAAGGCTCCAATTTTTTTTTTGCATGTGCCAAAGGCCTTAGGGCCTTGTCTAATGACCAAACTTCATATGCAAAACTTTGATTTCGGGTGGTCGCCTTTGGGCCATCATGCCCTTCACACCATTTTGCTTCTAAACATTCCTAACAATTTCCAACCTAGGGAAACCCAAATACTTGGGCCCACATTCTTGTAATTGATCCAAGGAATCCTCGAGCAATGAATGATGTTAACTGTTAATGTATTTTATGGTCTTTTGAGTATGAATTGCTTAATCTAACCCCTGTTTTGCAAGATTTAGCTAACGCCTCCCTGATTTTATGAATGTACTTACTACATCCTTGTGTGTAGGATTTATGGAATCTACTGGAGGACCACCAGGAGCATCTATAGAAAAGGAGAAAGGAAAGAAACCTGCTAAAGCACCAAGGGGAAAGGAAGATAAAGACCAGATAAAGTACCAATTCCATGGGATGGAAATCACCTCCAAGCTCACCTTTGATTGGCGTGCCATATCCGATACCAACCTTAGACATGTGAATATGGAGGAGTTCAAATAAAGGGTGATAGTCAGCCCAAGAACTGAGAACGCCTTGAAAATCTGAAAAAGTAGCCTCGCCAAGGTTGTTGAATTCCAACCCCCACTTGTTTCTTTGGAGTTGGTGATGGCATGTAGAGAATTCTATCACAATAGCAAGAAGATCATAGGCCATGATGGTAGACTATTGGCAGATTTATCTGCTAGGTCTATAGGCCTGGCATTCCATATTCCTATATTCGATAAAATGGAGGAAACAAAGAAGGAATTTTTTGAAAGTATGTGGAAGGTAGACCACCTAGCATGCAAAAAGTTGATCAACCAACATTAGTTGAAGGATAAAAGGGGCAACACTACTAAAGTGTTGCAAGAGCTATACAGAAGAGACTTCTATGAGGAGTACCATGACTTGGTTACTTTTCTCAGCAAGGTAATGGGCCTCCCCACTACTGCTTTCTTTCAGGAGTGGATGTTCTATTTTATTGAAAAGATCATCTGAGGGAAAACCAAGTTCCACTAGAAAAAAATCATCAGTGACAAAATTCATAGCTAGCTGATGGCTATAAAGAAGATTTCCTAGTTTTACATGACCTCCTACTTGTTGTATATGTTGGTTGATTCCTTCTTGTACAAAGGCCTCACTATCGCACACAACTCAGATCCAAGAAGGTATTTTAAGGTATATGACACCCCCAACTGTAATACATGAATTTTAAGAAAGATTATCAGAGGGTGAACGATGCCTTTATTGGGAATATCATCAGAATTATTGGGGGAGACTTTGAAAGAAGAGTCTCACACAACACCCGAGCATTCATCTAGAGATTTGGGTACCTATTCATAGAGTTCCCAAAATTAACATATATCAAGGTGGAAGGATTCTCCGATAAACTGTACAAGTTTCCTCGCTACCCCAATGATCAGATCATCCTACTAGAGGTCACTCAAAAATTACAAAATGCTCATGCCTTGTTGATCGATAAACATAGAGTGGCAATCCCATATCCCCTCACTTTTGGACAAGGAATGTATTCATGTCCTAGTACCTAATGGGTTGACTACTCAGAAAAGGAGATAGTAGAGTATAATTTGGAACTCCACATAGCTCAGTCGAGGATTAACCCATATGGTAAGCTAAAGAAGTAGGTGGGAAAACAATATGTGGACTTTTGGGTTAATTGTCAAGATGAAAAATAAGTACAAATGAGACGTTATATGCAGATGATGACCCAATTCATGAATTCGATAAACTTGTTTCCAGTGCCAAACCAAGTTGTGGAGGAGTATGACACAATTCTTGATGAAATATTTGATGTTGTGGCTAATTTTCCACTACCACTGATAGACTGGAACAAAGGAGAGGTCAATGACCTTGACAATATAACACAACCAGTGGTAGACAAAACCAAGTGGTGGGTTGATGCCCAAGTGGCTCAACTCAAAGTGTAGGGTGTGACATTAACATATGGTGACCTCGAAGATGAGCTTGAAAGTGAAACCAATAGTGGAACTACTACTACCTCTGCAAAAGAAGCACCAAAATACCCCCTGGCCACAAGATCAAAGAAAAGGAAGGATGCACTTGAGCGCCATCCCAAACAAAAGGTGTACACATGAAAGGCCATGTAGGGTGAGCCTTCAATGAAATCAAAGAAAGCAGAAGGATTTACAGCTGAGATGCCTACCATTAAGGAGGACCCTCAACATGAGGGAGAAGAAGAAATCAAATGACCACTCTCACTGCCGACCATCTCCACTGCTACCGCTACTACCATTGTTTCTACCCCTCTACCTTTTGCATCTCAAGCATTGCTTGTTTCATCTCTACCTACCATGGACATCTCATTCCACCTCTCTTCCACCCCTCCAACGACTCTGCTGATGGTGTTGGAATCTTCCTCCACCATGACTTCCCCACCATCAACCTCCTCCACTTCCTATCGTCTTTGTTCTGATTCTTGTGGCCACCATTGCTATGCCCCAACTCGCCTTGCCAAAGTCCTTTTGCAAAATACATGTAGGGTGTACCTTCTGAGATCTCAGGGGTAATCATGAATCCCACTACTCAGGCCCTGATGGCCCAGATTGTCATTGGTTTTCCCGTTCCTTCACCACATATAAACCCATCGAAGATGGAGGCAATGATGAGAATATCAGAAGAAATGGAGAAATGCAAGAAGGAGGTTGGAAAAGGAATAATGGAGGAACCCGACAAGCCCTAATTTGAACACCCAGAGGGTGAGTTAACAATCAATCTTGACAAAGTGGTAACTAATGAAGAAAAGTCACAATATTCAAAGGAGGATGCTAGAGCCCTCGATGTGAAATATATAGTAGAGACCTCCGACCAAGAGCTAGAAGAAGAGTTTTCCTAGCATCTCAAGGATATAGTTGAGGAAACTAAATCTAAGGAGTGCCCATCTGGAGAAAATATAGACACTGAGGTAAATGTGGAGAGACTCAAAGAGCCTCCACTAATCAACCAAGATAAGGGCCCAACCCAAGAAGAAGAGGTACCTTCTCAAAAGGAAGAAGGAGAAAAGAAAGAAAAAAATAAAGGAGAAGAAGAGACACCAAAAATTATCCTCGAGCTTGAACACCTCGAGCATCAGCTAGAAGAAAAGGAAAAGGAGGTGCCTCTAGAAGAAGATATCACCACAAAAAACATAGCCTCCATTGAGGTGGAAAATTAAAAGGCTATACAAATTGAGGACTCTGATGAAGAAGAAAAGGTAAATCAAGAGGCCCCAGAGCGTAATGAAAAAAAACCTTAGCAAGAGGAAGAAGGTGATCATGAATCACCCAAAGGAGAAGCCCAAGTGCCTAACTAGCTTGAAAACCAACTTCACACGAAGGCTCCAACAATCGTTGATCCTAGGGCTACACTTGAGGCAATATTGGCCAAAGCACAAACAAGAACAAAGAAAAAAAAGAGGCCAAGAGTCCACTCACAAATCACAATCAATGCCTCTAGATTGAGAACGGTGCAAATTTCCACCCCAATAATAGAAAAAGAAGTCGTCATTAGTTACAATGTCTCCACCATTAGCTTAGGCCCAACTACTAGAGAGAAAAATATTGATGAACTCTAGGGGTCGATGGTGACAATTCTGCAACAAATGAACAAACATCAGTCCACCAAAGAGGATTTAAAAGTGTAAGTGGCAGATCTCATTGTCTACATTCAACAATGGATGTCCTTGGAATAAGAGGCTCCCACTATGTCATCTGTAACTCATCCTCTCTCTCAAGAAGAACTCACCCGTATGGAGAAAATGAAAAACTAGACCAAGGCTACGATAGAATGGTTCCAACGAGTGGTGTATAATGGTGATATGGGCATCTGCCATGCTGGTCGAATATTCAATAAGTTTTGAGATTTCCAAAAATAGCTAGAGGCTTCATAGAATACATGCCACAAATTCATTGAGCTCTACAAGATAACTTATCCTAAGGTTGAGGTCATTCTAAAGATACTAGAAAAGACATGGGAAAAGGATTTGAAGCTTGTTAAGGAAAATGACTGGCTAGTGGAAACCTAGAAGATGGGCCTTGATCATAGAAAAGAGGTCCTCGAAAGGGCATTGTGTGAGGTCAAGTTAGACCTTGAGTAGGTTGTGGAGCATATAACGGACAGTGAGGACTACCTTAAAATTATGACGAATTATGGCATGCCCGCCTTAGAATTAGATCTAGAGAAAATCAAGCCATACTTCTACAAGAAGATGGAGCAGGGGCTAGTAGATGCACTTACATCATATTTCATGGATTTTGTTGCAAGGGTGTTCACACAATCCGAGTAGGTAGTCAAGACCACACCCAGATGCACCAAACACTGGGAACAAATCACTGGAAGATTCAAGAAGTTGTCCTTCTAGATCCTTCAATCTGGCATTATGGAGTGGGATAAGATTCAAGCTTTGATTGGAAAATTTGTGGAATATGCCACTCTCCAAAATAATGTAGGAAATCTAGTGATTGATGATGAATTCTTAACAATGTAGCTAAAAAGGAAGGCAACCACTAGAGATAAACAAACTACAACTACAATACCGAGGTCACTATAGGACAAAATAGGAATGAGACACAAGATGTATTTTATATTCCTATATATTTGGGTGTAGGTTAAAACTTAATGTAAAATGAATCTTGGCCACACAGTGAAAGTAAATCATGTTCATTCATTTCACATTTTGAAAACTATAAATAGGGGGTCCCCTCTCATTTTCAAACAAGAGAGTTGAGTTGTTGTAAAGACATGCTGCGGAAATTTCAATAGAATTTCATAGTTTTGGTGGATTATTGTGTTTCTCACATGTTGCATGATTTATCTTCTCAGAATTCATGGATTTAGTTTTAAATTACTTTGATGTTCTTAGTGTTTCAAGTTACTTTTAGTAGTTCAGTTCATGTTGCACGTTGATATTGAAGAATGCTATGGTGTTGACCTCTTTCTTGTTCATGATTTTTGGTATTTGTTGCTGATAAACAAAAATGTAAAGATATTTTGAAATTAACTCATTGTTGCACTTAAATTTCATTTTTTATTCATGCTTTATGGTGAATGAACAACTGAAAATCTGCAGAACCTAGAAGATAGCACTAGTTTCATGACACAATTGAGTATTTTAGTTAAGTGAAACTCAATTTTAAGAAGAAGGCCCGTTGTAGCAGCCTCCATTATCATTGTTCATAATTAGTTGTAGGTCTATGAACTCTCTCATCATTTTCCTTTTGAAATTTATTTGAAGTAAAAGTTAAAGTGAGGTTCCAACATCATTGTAAAGCCAAATCTGGTGTTGAGCATGAAGTTTTAGACTGTTATTTTGAACTTGTAGAAACTACAATTCATTCCCAAAATCATTGGAAACTTTGTTTGAAGATCCAATTCCTTATAACTTAATGAACCGTAAAGGTCACCCTGCGATTACCAAAAAATCACATCAACCAATTGAACTATTCCAAGCATTTTCATGACCTAACACTTGAGAGACCTTGGGGTAGTGACCTGAAACTTGTTTCTAGATTTTTACTTTTTAAGAGAGGTAGCATACCTGTGTGCTTCCTGTGTTGAGAAAGTGAAAAAACACCCATCAACAGGACCCAAACATAGTGTGAAAATGTAAAGGTGTACATTTTCTGACACTACACAACCTAATGAGTTGTGTGTATTATGGAGCTTAATTATGTGTTGATCTGTTATGTGGGTGTTATTTTGGGTTCATGTCAAACTATTTTGAATTGTGATAAGGTTTGAATCTTGTCATGAAGAATGTGTGAATGGATCTTGTGCTGAAAAAGTTACATTTCCTTATTACATCTAATTAGGCCCACCTAATTGATGTTATAGATGAAGCGGGTATATAAGAAGGATTCTTTTTCAATTTTTTTAAGAGAGTGACACCTCATCATATTTTATGGATGCAAACTATGTGAATATAGAGATAATGCAGAGTAGAGCAGAGTATTAAATTAGATTAATATGAAGAGTGTTGAGTTTGTATTTTAAGCTTCATTGGAACTGTATTTCATGCATATGTTAGATGCAATTGTAATAGTTCAAATTTTTTTGGGTGCCACAATCTCTTCTATCTATATTCTATATTTCAGTGGGAAGTGATTCCACCTATAGTGAGCACTTCTGTAATATCCTATAATCAGTTATAATATATTATGAGCTAATCATCACTGTGGTTTTTCCCATTTTAGGTTTTCCACATAAAAATCTTGGTGTTCATGTGTTATGTGATCTTAGATGTTTGCATGCTTTCCTTCATTACTACAAATTGAATATGTTGTGAGTTGAATGGATAAACATTTAAATGGTTTAGAAGAGTACTAATTCACCCCCCTCAGTATTTCGAGTGTTCAACAGTATTGACATAGACATACATGTACATACATATGCACATAGATATATGTACATACATATGCACATGCATATATATGTACATATGTATTCACATATATATATACTTATATGCACTACATAACTATGAAATACATAACTTCCAAATGAATTATTGTGAGATGAAGAATAGAATGATGCATTTGCATGGTAGAATATCCTCAAAATGAAAACCAATGAAACCCTTTTCATATTTCATAATAACAAACAAATATTAAATGAAAATTACAGATTTAATGTTTGTACAATGATGAACACAATAATAGGGGAGAGAACCCCATAGTGGATCACCCTACCTTGGAAGGTCCACATGGAAAATAATTAAAAATAAATTTAGCTGCCACATTATCAATGGGACATGCTATAGTCCAATTATTCCAACTTGTTCATGACATGTCTATTTCAATTTCTAACCATTTACCATTAAATGGACTCTTTCATTATGTAAGTAATATATGTAGTCCTAAAAGTACCTTCATACTATAGTTTTCCTTTATTCCCATTACATTGTTGTACTCATCCATCCAAACATACCTCACAACCATCTCTACCCATCACTCCTTTAACCTCCATTGGCATGCCTCCCTAGTAATACCCTCATAATCAACTATAATTATGTTTTGACCATTAACAACTAGTAATTGAAATTTAACCAATATAATCTAATTAGTATTTAATAAATTGAATCATATCATTTTTTGACATTATAAACATCTATGATAAATCTAATGTGGTTTTCGGTTTATAAAAAGAGAGTGAATTCTTATAATTGATAAAAACTATACATGCTTTTTTAAGATGTGAACACAAACAAATTATCTTGAGATCAAACATGGAAACATGTTAAATTTTGCAAGGGTAGAGATAACCTCTATTTCATTTCATAATATAAAGTTCAACCAAAAATAGATTTCACTGTAAACCTATTAATTATGATTTTAAGTATATTCTACCAATTTATAAGAATAAATATTCATCATTAAACTAAAATTAAATTTCAATTGAGTTATTAATATGAAAAAGGAAAGATTATATCTATTATTTATTTATGAAGTGCTCTGTGGGTGGTAATATTTTGTTGTTATATTATTGTGTGAGATTATTGTGTGAGATTATTGTAATTTTTTTATAGACATTATCAAGCCAATAGCCTTGTACATGTGTTTTCTGAAATATTCTATAAGATTGACTTTCTTGGAATGTTATATCTTATATTTAATTATTTTTGAATCTATGACAAGATTATATATGTTGGAATTGCCAATGTGGCAAGATAGGTATTATAAAAAAAATAATTGTTGTAAACAAATTGAATAAGATTTGAATCCTTTTTGAATTTAGACATGTCTAGTAGACCTTTTGAGCGACTATATGAAATGTCTTCTTATGTAGTTTCAAATGTTAGATCATTAGCTTAGAATGTATTTTTTTGAAATATTGTATAAGATTGAGTTCCTTGGAATGTTCTATCTTATAATTAATTATATTTGAATATATGACAAGATTATATATGTTGGAATTATCAATGTGGAAAGTTAGGTATTATAAACATAATAATTGTTGTAAACAAAATTGAATCAGATTTCAATCCTTGTTGAATTTAGACATGTGTATTAGACCTTTTGAGTGACTATATGAAATGTCTTCTTATGCAGTTTCCAATGTTAGATTATCAGCTTAGAATGTATTTTCTGAATTATTGTATAAGATTGAGTTCCTTGGAATGTTATATCTTATAAATAATTATCTTTGAATCTATGACAAGATTATATATGTTGGAATTGTCAATGTGGCAAGTTAGGTATTATAAACATAATATATTTTTTAAACAAAATTGAATTAGATTACAATCTTTGTTGAATTAAGATATGTCTAGTAGACCTTTTGAGTGACTATATGAAATGTCTTCTTATGCAGTTTCAAATATTAGATTATTAGCTTAGAATGTATTTTTAGTATGTAGATTACATGACAATAATAAAAAGGTAATCACATAGTATGGGTATAGTAGTGGGGGAAAAAGTAGTCCTCAATGGGCCTCATAGTGGAGCCCCTTAATATCTAATTGTAAAATATTTTTTATCCATAAAGTAAACAAAAGTAGTTGAATCATTGTACAGATAACAAATAATTTCAACCAAGTTATGCATACCATGAATAGGTTGGTACTATTAAACTAAAAGAATTGGTAGGCATTAAGAATTAAACTCAAAGCAATTGATCAATTACAACTAGAATAGGCTAGGTGTAACAATTATAATTTATGCAACACATTTGGATTGAATTTCATAAACACTATAAGTTGACTAAAATTTATAGTGCATACATCAAGTTGGAGTGGGTCACAATATAACATCATATAAAAATCACATTGTATAGAACAAAATGTCATTTTAATTGATAAATAGTTTTGGTTCAAACCAAAAAATTATAGAGTTGCAGCACACTAACATTGGCATTCCCAACCACAAACATGATAGATGTAGTGCACAAACAAAACAAACCAAAATTTGGTGGAATTGTACAATTGGTCCCTCTCAACCTTAGTCAAACACACCAATAAAAGAATCTGGAGACATGTTCTCATCTCCTATTGCTACATTTTGACTTTTCATTAAATGATTTGCATCTATATTTGTAAATTGTGTGCAACTTACATATGATGGTGTTGGTGGAGCTTTTAAATTTTTGATTTTTTTTTGCATCTAGTTCCTTGCCTTGTCACTTTCCATTGCATATATGCCTTAGGGTTAGGTTTAGGGTTTTGGTTCAAAATCCCTCACTTCAAATTTCACAAGTCTTTTTCCCTTGGCGTTCTATTCCTTCAATGACTTGCTATACCTGGTTACAGGTCTTTTGATTCATGAATTAAGTCATCAAAAATGTGTTGTCACCGACCCCTTGGTCTAGGTCTGTTGGTAAGAAAAGGTTTTACCATCACTTTAATATTTCCTAAGTTAGGAAAAATATTTACTATTAAAAATGACTTAAGTCTTAAGTCACTAATCCCATGGGTCTTGCTCATGTCGACCTAGTTGGTCCCCTTGTTATGAATAGCATTTTTGCATGTGCAAAATTGCTAAAGGTTGGATCTGAGGATTTGATCCTAGTCATTCCCCACCAGCCTCGTGGGAATAAAATAATGATTTATGAAAAGAAGCAGGGTCAGCGGGCTGAAGACACATGTATTGTGGCAGGCATGGGGCTCGTTCTCCACTTACATGCCTGATTCCATGGGTTTTGAACTAACGGTCGGGATGCATCATGGAGATTAAATCTCAACCATTCTCAGCCAGCCCCATAAGAATAAAACAATTCTTTATAAAAAGCATCAGGGCTAGTAGGTGATTGAAATGTGGATTTTCTCCCATTGCTCTAAAAAATGGTGGAGCCCGTAGAATTAACAAGTTAGCACTCTAGGGTGGAAATGCATGACAATTGTCAGATCTAAGATGACTAATGAAATTAAGGGTAAACATGGCAGCTTTCTAAGGTGGCATCACCATTTTTTCGGCACAAGTTCTAAAAGCTAGAAGTGATGCCTAAGGATCACCACTGATGGTGTTCTAAATCCAAAAATATCAACGACCCAAATTCAAAGCTGAGTGGCCAAGTTGTCAACTCACTTGCATGAGGCTCTCCTTGATCATTAATTGCTACACACTCCTAATTTTTCTACTTAATGTGGATTTCCTACTGATTTATCTCACCATTTGCAGCCATAGAGAATTAAGAACTGTGAGCCAGAGAAGAAGCATGTGAGTCTTGAGTTTTGAATTACAAATATATTGAAGTGTTTATCCTGAGTAAGTTGATTTTAATCTAAGATTTATTTGAGTTGTGCATTAGTTGGTTTAAGATTTTCATATTTCTAGGATAGTAAGTGTTTTGATTATTTCTAATTATCACTAAGGCTAGTAGAAATTGTCTAGGTTTGAGGGTTTCCTTTCCTACAAGTTCAATTCAAGAGTTTAGGCTAGTGAGTCTTCTCATAATTAAGATTTGCTAGTCCTTACCCTATGCCCTATAAGAATGAGTAAGCCCAGTGTGTGTCTCAGCCCAGTCTGAAGGTCTAGGAGACTCAAACTGCTTGAGTCCCAGAATAATACATGTGAAACTGAACTTGGCATACTAGAAGCTCTTGTAACACCAAGGGAGGAGAAGAAAGCTTGCAAGAAAGATAAGGGTGGTGTTGAAAGCACCTATAATTTGAGGAGTCGGGTTGTTTTAGAAGAGTTGATTAAAGTTAAGAAGAAACCAGTTAAGCCTGAGAAGAAAGCAAGGAAGAAGAATAAGTATCACAAGGCTTATCTAGGGAGACACAACTCCCCCATTGAGGTTTCAGACAACCCTTCAGGCGATGGAGGAGATACTAACCCAGAGTATGGCCATTACCTTCTTTCTCTAGTGCGATATGAAGATTTTGATGAGGGAGTAGTTTCTTCTCCAGTTTTGGCATGAACACAGAGTGGGTGAGCATACTTTGATGCTGATGAATTAGAGTAGCATCTCAACCCTTTTTTTTATGATACCATTTTCATAACAGAAAACTCATCTTCTTCAGTATGTATATGGTTTTTTGTCTTTGGTGATGATGTGGAAATATTTCTACCTGGTGTGATGGAGAGGTGTTGGACTCTATGTTTTCAATTGAAAATATTCCTTTTCCAGTTAGTATATAATTTTTTGCTTAGGATGTTGATGGAGAATCTTCTTTGGTTGACATGAACAAGGGATTTTGGTGCTACTGCAACAACAAATGACACCTTTTGGAAGGTTGGTTGGTCTACTTCAATAGACTACATGGAGTTTTATATTTTGCTTTCCCCTATTCTGAAATGATTAAATATAATCATCTGGGTGGTATCTAAACCTAAAATGAAATGTGTGCCAAATGAAATGTAATTGAAATGGTAATTTAGCTTGAATTTGTTTTTCCCATTCTTTTATAAATAGGATATCAAGGCCGGTTACTAGGGTCTGAGTTTTGAGTCTCAAAATGGTCTAAGTAGGAAAAATTTTCTCATGAAAGAGCATATTCTAAATTCATTCATAGATGAATAGGTTAGTAAGGAGTCTAGGGTATGAGTTGGTTTGTAATGATCTCAAATAGTTTTATAGTAACAACATTTTATAAATGAAAATGATAGTTCCAAAGTACATTCTCTCCTATGTAGTTTTCTTCCTGATTATAAATGAAATGGTCAATGATATTTTCATTTGTCTTAAATTGTTTTAATTGAATGAGTGATTTTATTTCTTCTTCGATTCAAAGGATTGAGTAAATGCTAGAGTAAGGTCATAGATTTGAGAGGAAAGGGCGTATGATTTATAAGTAGTTGTGTTTTGGGCACAATGAGTTGAATATTGTAATGCAGTATATCAATACTCCAGTAATCACTAATTCAAATTACTAAGGTATTATTGGTTATTATGAATATGACTCCATTACCCCAAGACTAGGTATTGGTCTTTTCATTTGGTTATCTTGAAGATAAATAGGCTAGTTATGCACTTGACCAAGGGCTTCAAATGAGAACAAAAATCATCTAAAAAACCTTCAATTACAATGTACCAATCTGAACTACCATCTTATTCCTTGCAATAGATAGTAGTTTGTTTAAAGTTCAGCCAAATCTTTAATGAATGTTATCTATTTGCACTCTATAGGAATTTATCAGTGTGTAGAAATGTTCTTGATCAAATGAATATCATATGAACATAATAGGAAATACCCTCATGGGTTTCACAGATCCCGAAGAGTAGAAGTAAGGGCCTCAAAATCCTTTCTTATGTGTTATCCAATCCTTACCCTTGTTGATTATTGGGTTTTGGCAGATTCATAAGTAAGTGGTAAGATTAAGTTTGGTTAAAAAAATAACCAACAAAAATGGTGACTCTATTGTGGAATAACTTGAGAAAACCCTGATAAGAGATCATCTTGCCTTAAAATATTCATGGAAGTTCTAAAATAGTGGGGAACGAGAGATTGACAAATTTTTGGGAATACATAAAATTTAGAATTTGGGTTGAGAATGGTTTTATATTTTACTGGAAAACTCACATTTCAATTCTATCATTGGTGTCAGTGAGTTAATCTTAAAAAATGTTTCAAGAATTTTCTATGTTCCTTTTATCCCTTGCAAATTTTTGATTGAATATCTACTGCACTTCTTATAATAATTGCATAAAAGTTCTCACTAAGTGTGGGTGGGGTGATCCCACAAACCTGGTTTACAATTTCTGGGAGATTCTGATTTTTATTGAAATCACATATTTTTAGAAAATATAATGATTTAAGCCTTAAAAATTTCCATTTTAAGGATTTCAATTGAAGAGGGTTTGATCAAACCCCCTTGGATAGAACCCTACTAGTTTTAAACCATACCTATAACGAAGTCTCCTTTACACCTATCAAAACGTTGATAAAAAATCACTTTTAATTTACCTTTTGGGGGATCAAATGAATTTATTTCAAATTATCATGCTATTTCTTAGGATGAGCTATCCAATGAATATAATTTTAATATGTTTTGGTTTTATTATGTATGTGGTTTTTTAGTTTTATTAAACATAGGATTTTTGCTAAAAATCAAGATCTCTATTTTGCACATGTGGAAAAATAGTAGATTATCAAAATGAAATTTTAAAAAATATGTTCAGGCTAGGTATTGATGTCCTTGATCCATTAAAAAACTAAAATTGAATTTTGATACATACAAAAAAAGTTATGTTGTATACAGTCTGCCTATGCTTCAGTTGTAATTGGTTTGACTTTGAAACTTGATTAAGGAAAAAATATTTGATAAAACACTATGAAACCAAATGAAAGTGCTAGATATCATAGTTAAAAATATAAATTCGAAAAAATTATAATTTTATCCTTCATACAAAAAAAAATATGTTGTATACAGTGATCATCACTCCCTAAAAATGTTGTTTTTAAAAAAACTGATAGTTTTCGAAGGAGATAGAAAAGAAGTGCAATCTGATTCCAAATTTTTTGAAAAAAATATATTTAGAATCTATAGACAAAATTTCACAAATCACTAGTTTGCATCATCTACAAATTCTTTACAGTTTAGCTGCTATAGGAGCTCGAAAGTGAAGATTTAGTTAAAAAAAATCAGTTCAATGTCCAGTTTGCCCAAAAATTGTAAACCAGTATTGTGGGATCACCTAGTGGCGACTCCGAGATCCCTGCACTAGTATGAATTATTTAAAGAAATATATTATGATGAAATGAATGTTTGCTAAGAAAATATAACGTAAACTTGAGCTCACATGATGAAGTACCTTGAGGAAAAGCTAGAGAGAAAGTGTTAAAGAACTCGGAGAATATAGAAGATTCATGTGTAACCTTGATAGTGGGGTATCCTCACAGTGAAATTAACCTTTGAAGGATGCTTCATGTTGTTAAAGCTCATTCCTTTGTAAAAGTAGAGGTGCAACTCTATGTAAAGAACCAAAAGGAATTGTGATGATAGCTTCAGAGCTGCAAAATTTTCTAGTCAAAAGAATAATTTAAGGCGATTGCAATCATATCTAGGTATTTCCCTTGTTTTGGTTTTCATAGAGTGTAATTTTTTATGAAATCTATATTGCATGATCCTGGAAAAAAAATGTTCTCTATTAAGTGAATTGAGCACTAGTGTAGGGAAGAATGGTAGTCATTTTATATAATTCTAAGGTGTGGTCTGTAATATGTATATTGGGTTGAAGAAGTATGCTTATCTGCCTCTTAGAATGTTTTAAAGCATGAATGTGTTTGAGCTATACACTTTAAAATCATGATTAAATTAAGGAATGAGGCAGTAGAAAATCAACTGTGAATTTGATATTTAAGGATTGAATTGGGATACGTGAGAAATGTATCATTCCCATGTATCTCTTTGTGGAACATCAAGTAAAAGCATGCATGGAATGCAACCCTTATCATGTGGTCAAAGGAAATTCTCTATTGAGAGATATAAGTCATTGAGTTTTAGTGGTATTCAAGGTTTCCCTAACAAGATTCCTAATGATATTAGGAAACATTTGCCTAAATTTACAGGGCAAAGTTCTGAGTCAGCTTCTAAACATTTGAATGCATTCATGGATTTGATGGGATATTTTGAGGTAGATCATGAGGATGTTGTCATGAAGCTTTTTTTCTCAATATTTAAAAGAAAATGCTAGAGACTGGTTTTCATATTTACTTGTATGTTTTGTAGCTTCATGGAATGACTTCATGATAGCATTTGTGGAACAATTTGGTGAAAGGGTTAGTCCAAAAGGATGAAGAGGAGTTGGCCCCTACTTTTAACCTCGGATTTGTAAAAGCAGTAAGAGATGTTCCTGAACACATGAGACCTAGTGATGCAAAAAGTTTAATTGTGTATTTAGGTGCATTTGATAATGAAGTAGGTTATTTGATAAGATATAATGAGCCCAAAACATTACATTAGGCATATCACATTACTATGGATATTGAAAATACTAAGAAATATTCAATGATGAGGGGATATATGGTTGCAAGTGTGTGTTGTCCTAATACGCATCATATAAATGGAATAAATAAGGATGAAAGGGATGATCAAGGTGATAATTATTTTGATGCCTTACCTTGTTCAACCTCACAACATGTTAACCATGGACGAATTCAAGATGAACTTCAACAAAGTTTAAGTAATGATAATCAGATGTCGTTTGTTCAAAGACTATCTAGCATGAAAAGAAAGGAAGGTAAATTACCATATGAATTGTTAGCAAGGTTCTTGGATGGCTTGTTATAAATCCATAAAAGGTTGAGACCTGAATGTATTGGCCTATTCTGTGACATTTATGAGCCAACGCTTAGTACCTTTCCCAAGGAATTGAAACCTCAATATTTTGATCAAATAATTGGTTGGATTAGAATTGATGAGGAGGCTAAGTGTGACTATGTACAATAAATGAGGTCTCAAAATGATAGTGGTACTCACCCTATTATCAAATATCAAGGGTTTATCCAAGCAATGGACAAGGATGTTTCAGAAGATAAATATTTGTCTAGTGGTGCAAATGATTACATTGTTATACTTGCAAGTACTGCTAACGTACCTTTGAAGGTTGATAATCAAGATAATGAAAATGAGAGTTTTGATTATTCTCCTAAGGAATATGAATCCTTTTGCAAGAATAACTTGAAGGCATCTTTCTTTTCTGAAAGGTGTAAAAATATCAATACTCATGAGGTATTGCCCTCACCAATCAATGAACAAATTTCATGTGATGGATTCTTGGAATGCAATTTAGTTGCATCAAAACTTGAATGTCCTAGCAATATGGTTGATATTGAATTTCAAGATAAGAATGTGTGTATTAAGTGTCTTGAGCCCGAGTTCATTGCAAAAAATGAAGGGATTTGTAATGCTAGCTAGCAAGGTCATGTTCTTGGTTGTTTGTATGAAACATAAATGGGATGTGTAGATTTTGTAGCAGAGATGGACATGATAGTTTTTAAAAAAGAATTTGTTGAAGGAAAGAGTGAAGAAACTTGCTTGGTTGAAAATAAGAAATGTTCAAGTTGCAATGAGTCATGCACATGTGAGTCAGCAAACCTATCAATTGATGGTGCACTTGAATACCTTATTGTTGATCACATCAATACTGAGTTATTAAATTCATCCTTTGGTGTATTTTGTTTCAAGTTGAGCAATGATTGGAGTATGTTAATGAACCTGAAACATAAGTATTCTTTGATGCCTGGGATGGTAGGGATAATAATTTTTGTAGGGATGACCCTGATCTAAAAGAAAGAAAGAATGTTATGGGATTTGATGAATCAATTTCCCAAGGAAGTGGAGCATATGGCAGCATAACTGGTTTGTACTGCTCTGAGGAATGTGAACACCAATTTGGAAAGAAGCATGTATATTAACATTTCTTGTTCACTACACAAAGTGAATGTGTGTTTGGTGTGGGGTAGAAACCAAATGATAATGACCTTGGAATACCAGAAATGAAATTGTAACATCACACTAAAGTGTTAGAATATGTGCCCCTAAATGGGAATCCTAAAAGGAGTGTGTATGAGGGATTTCAGTTTAACGAGCAAAATAAATTTGATATAGGCTTATATGATGACAGTGATCAAATGGATTATGAGTGTTTCGCTTTCCCTGTCTAGTTGAATGGGAATTTGGTGGGATATGGTTGTAAGTTGAGTTAGATAGAATTCTACATTGATCCTGTGTTCCAATTAATGCTTGATTATAGTTCCCAGTTGGACATGAATGAAAATGATAATAATAAGTTCAGACACATGTCCATAGTGGTTTATTTTAGTGACTACAACATGATCATTAGGTGGGTAATTCATGAGAATATTTTTATCCTTGGCATGGTACAAATAGTGGAAAACAAGGTTTTTGATAGGGGAAAATATAAGTCCTAAGTTTGGGAGCCTGGTGGCCACCAAATAAGGTTCAAGCCTAGGAGAGTTGCAAAATCTAGGTCGAAATCTTGCACATCAGAAGAGGCTTCAAAGAAGATGGAGATTGGATCTCTTGGTTAAGTCTTGTAACTTATGTAAATATTGTACATATGTTGTTCATTTTGGTCTGGTTTTCTTGCCTGGTTCGAGTTGCTCCTTGGTTTTTTTTATTTCTCTATGTTGGTCTCCTTCAACCATGAGATCTAAATTCTCACCATACCCACTAGGGGTATGCGTCCCCAAGTAGGAGCCACTGGTGGAGCTTTTTTTTTTTTTTCATTTGGTTACTTGACTTGTTACTTTCCATTGCATCTATTCCTTAGGGTTGGGTTTAGGGTTTTGGTTCAAAATCCCTCACTTCAAATTTCATAAGTATTTTTCCCTTGGATTTATATTCCTTCATTGACTTGCTATACTTGGTTGTAGGTCTTTTGAGTCATGACTTAAGTCATCAAAAATGTGTTGTCATTGGCCCCTTGGTCTAGGTTTGTAAGTCAACAAAGGTTTTACCATCGCTTTAATATTTCCTATTAAAAATGACTTAAGTCTTAAGTCACTAATCCCATGGTTCTTTCTCCCATCGACCTAGTCAGTCCCCTTTTTATGACTAGAATTTTTGCATGTGCATAATTGTTGATGGTTGGATCCAAGGATTTGATCCTAGCCATTCCCCACCAGCCCCACAGGAATAAAATATTGCTTTATGAAAAGAAACACGATCAACGGGTTGAAGACACATGTATTATGGTAGGCATGGGGATCAATCTCCACTTACAAGCTTGATGCCATGGGTTTTGAATTGACGGTTGGGATACATCGTTGAGATTAAATCTCAACTATTACTCGCCAACCCTGGAGGAATAAAATAATGATTTATAAAAAGCAGTGGGGCTAGCGGGCAATTGACACGTGGATTTTCTCCCATCACTTTGAAAGATGGTGGAGCCCACAAAATGAATAAGTCAACACTCCAGGGTGGCGATGCATGACGATTGTCAGATTTAAGATGATTAATGAAATTAAGGGTAAATGTGGTAGCTTTCTGAGGTGGCATCACTATTTTTGAGATACAAGTTGTAAAAGCTAGAAGCAATTCCTGAGTATTATCATTGATAGTGTTTTAAATCCAAAAATATTGGCATCCTAGATTCAAAGCTAAGTGGCTAGGTTGTCAAATCGCTCACGTGAGGCTATTCTTGATAATTAATGGCTACACACTCCTAATTTTTCTACTTATTGTGGATTGCCTAATGATTTATCTCACCATTTTTAGCCATCGAGAATTGAGAAGTGTAATCCAGTGAGGAAGCATGTGAGTCTTGGGTTTTGAATTACAAAGGTATTGAAGTGTTTATCCCGGGTAATTTATTTTCATATGAGCTTTGTTTGTGTCATGCATTAGCTAGTTTAAGAGTTTCATATTTTTGGGATAGTAAGTGTTTTGATTGTCTATAATTATCGTTGAGGCTAGTATAATTTTTTGGGGTTTGAGGGTTTTCTTTCCTACAAGTTCAATTCAAGAGTTTAGGCCGATGATTCTTCTTGTAATTAAGATTTTTTTATCCATACCCTATGCCCTATAAGAATGAGTAATCCAAGTGTGTTTCTCAACCCGGTCTGAATGTCTAGGAGACTCAATTTTCTTAAGTCCCAAGATGATACATGTGAAACTAAACTTGGCATACTAGGAGATCTTGTAACACCAAGGGAGGAGAAGAAAGCCTACAAGAAAACTAAGAAGGGTGGTGTTGAAAGCACCTATAATTTGAGGAGTTGGGTTGTTTCAAAAGAATTGATCAAAGTTAAGAAGAAGGAATCAATTAAGCCTAAGAAGAAAGCAAAGAAGAATAAGTATCACAAGGCTTATCTAGGGAGGCACAACTCCCCCATTGAGGTTTCACACAACCCTTTGAGTGATGGAGGAGATACTAACCCAGAGTATGTTCGTTACCTTCTTTCTCTGGTGCCATATGAGGATTCTGATGAGGGAGGAGTAGTTGCTTCTCTAGTTTCAACACAAACACGGAGCGGGTGGGCATACTATGATGCTGATGAATTATAGTAATGTCCTAACCCTATTTTTGTTTTTGATGACACCATTTCTATTGTAGCAAACTCATCTTCTTTAGCATGTATATGGTTTTCTTCTTTTGTGTTGACGTAGAAATATTTCTGTCTGGTGTGATAAAGAGGTGTTGGACTCTGTGTTTTTGATGAAAAATATGTCTTTTCTAGTTAGTATATAAGTTTTTTCTTAGGGTAACAATGGAGAATCTTCTTTGGTTGACATGAACAAGGGATTTTGGAATTGCTACAGTAGCGAAAAATGCCTTTTGGAAGGTTGGTTGGTATTTTTCAACCAACTGCATGGAATTTTTTCTTTTGCTTTCCCCTGTTATGAAATGATCAAATGTAACTGTCTGGGTGGTATCTAAACTTGAAATAAAATTTGTTCCAAATGAAATGTAATTGAAATGGTAATTTATCTTGAAGCTTGTTGCTCCCATTCTTCTATAAATGGGATATTAGGGTCAGTTACTAGGGTCTGATTTTTCAATCTCAAAATGCTCTAAGTGGGAAAAATTTGCTCATGAAAGACTATATTGTAAATTCATGCACAATTGAATAGGTTAGTAAGGATTCTAAGGTATGGGTTGGTTTGTAATGATCTCAAATAGTTTTACATTAGCATCAATTTATAAATGAAAATGATAGTTCCAAAGTACATCGTCTCCAATGTAGTTTTCTTCCTAACTATAAATGAAATGGTTAATGATCTTTTCATTTGTCTTCAATTGTTTTAATTAAATGAGTGATTTTATTTTTACTTCAATTCAAAGGATTGATTAAATGCTAAAGTAAGGTCACAGATTTGAGATGAAAGGGAATAGGATTTATAAGTAGTTGTGTTCTAGGAATAGTGAGTTGAATGTTCTAATGCAGTAAATCAATAGTCCAATAATTACTGATTCAAATTGCTAAGGTATTACTGGTTATTATGAATATGACTCCATTACCCCATCAACTAGGCACTGGTCTTTTCATTTGGTTATCTTGAAGATAAATAAGCTAGTTATGCACTTGACCAAGGGATTTAAATGAGAATGAAAATTATCTAAAATACCTTCAATTACAATGTACCAATCTGAAGTACCATCTTATTCCTTGCAATAGATAGTAGTTTGTTTAAAGGTTAGCCAAATCTTTAATGAATGCTATCTATTTGTGCTCTATAGGAATTTATTTGTGTGTATATATGTTCTTGATCAAATGAATACCATAAGAACATAACAAGGAATACCCTCCTAGGTTTCAAAGAGCCCAAAAAAGTAGAAGTAAGGGCCTCAAAATGATTGCTTGTGTGTTGGCCAATCCTTACCCTTGTTGATTATTAGGTTCTGGAAGATTCATAGGTAAGTGGGAAGATTAAGTTTGGTTAAAAAGAAACACCAACAGGGGTTATTGGTGAACAAGTCAATCCAACTAAAAATTGAGTGCAACTTACTTGAGATGGGTTGGGACTCAAACACACATTACCTAGAACATACTTAGGGATGTTATTGTTCGTTATTTTTTGATAAGGGGGTTGTAGGACTGCTTAACCGTATTTCTCATACAAATGCTCTATGGGAAACCTCAATATCTCTTTCCTTTCTATATTTTTCTTTTTGAACCCTCTCTTTCTCCTTCTTCTACTCTCTTTCCTTTCTTTGCAACTTTTTGAACTGCTCTCTTTCCTTACGTTGGATTTCCTTGTCAATTTTCTTTTACTCCTTCAACTCCAGGGGCACAATCCATGCTACCTTTTTCTCCTCATTCTGTTGCTTCTTTCTACTTTTTATTTATTCTATTTCTTGTTTCCTTTTCTCCTACTACATTAGGAGAGTCATGTAACCATCAGTTGTCAACAACTGAGACTATCAGCTCACCCAAATAACCCCATCACATGAATTTTTCATTCTCACATTGACATTGTGAATTGACAGCTTCAAGAATTTACAGATTCTCAAACTAGTTTTGGAT
Organism: Sequoiadendron giganteum; assembly: GCA_007115665.2. Taxonomy (NCBI): domain Eukaryota; kingdom Viridiplantae; phylum Streptophyta; class Pinopsida; order Cupressales; family Cupressaceae; genus Sequoiadendron; species Sequoiadendron giganteum. The sequence goes on from CM021107.1 coordinate 72,188,780, forward strand.
TTAATTGTTTCAATGATTTGGGAGTCAATGAAATCCTCTTTCTTTCCAAAACCTTGAGTTTCTTGGATAGAATCTACATAGTGATGTACTATTTCATTTGGAAGTGTGGCATTTGGAGATGGGAATGTAAAATTTCCCAACTCATCTTTGTAATTTCTAAGCCAAGAATGAGACCATCGATATATTTCTTAGGCTAGTTGTCCACCATGTGATAAAATTGTTGATCAAAACCTTCCTCACTTGAATTTTCATTGCACTCTACAATTTCTATACAACTTCATCTATTGAAACAACACCTGAAAGACTAAGGATGTTCTACATTGTAGAAGAATCCTTAGCTACATTGATCTAATATGTCTCTCTCAGACACAAGCCTTCCAATAGGGCATCGAGATTGAGGGGCCATATCCATGTCCTTTGAAAATTGGCTATTATTTTTTATGCTTTCAATGCTCTTTGTAGTGACTTTCTACCTAGCTCTACCAAATCTTCCCTTTTTGATTTCAGTGTTCGGTTATCTAGTAAAAAATGTAGCTTGTTCAAATTTGAAATATGACTTGAAAGGTGAGAACACGCCGACATCCAATTTCTATATCTTGTGTGACATGTGAGAAAGTAGTGTAAGGAGGTCAATGCATAACCTGCTTACCTCGTGGATAGTTGACACTGCAACATGGCTTCCAAGTCCGTAAAACATGAGAAGGTGCATGTTAGTTGGTGACACCCCCTAGAACCGAGTTAAAAAAATGTTTCAGCTAGTCCATAAAAAGTTATTTTGTCATCCACATATGTGCTTGAGTTGCTATACAAGCAAGTGGTTTGCAGTTAACAATGTAATTTTGTGTCCCCTTCTTTCCCTTGAACAAATAGAACCCTGGTATTCTCTAACCACTTGCATCAACACAACACATAATTGTTATCCATTCTCGGCTCTTGGGAATTATGCAAGAGATGTTCCTACTGCCTCATCATGCAAACATCCTCATTGATTCATTTTTTCTTGATTAAATCCTTGTTTCATCACAATTCCATATTCTATGTGGACCATATAGGTTATTTTCTTAAGATGTTGGCAATATTTTGTGAAATACAACTACTATTATGGGTCAAAGGTTTGTTGCCTTGTCCTCATCAAGAAATTTTGTTGTGTGCAATGTCAATTCTAGATGATGCATTTTGAATCCAATCCACCATGATTTTCCAGGTAGCCCATCCTTGAAAGGGTTGGGTCTAGTTTGGAAAATTTGGGCAACCTTTGCCTTGAGATTGATAATATCAAGGCCATGGTTGACAATTTCCATTTATTTGCACCAATTTATGATAAGACCCTCCTCCTCTTCTATGAGGATAGTTGAAGGACACTTCTTTGAAGTTTTTGTGAGCCCACCTAACCAATTCCTCAGTGTTGTAGTTGGGATTCTCGATTTCTTAGTAGCATCCCTGGTGGACATCCCATTGTCTTCCACATCCTCTAAAGCCCTATTCATTTCCTTTGTTGACCATTCCCATTCTCATGATGTTGTAAGCCTGCTTGTAGGTGCAAAAATCTCTAGGACTACCTCAACAGGTTGAGGACTGATTTTTTCTTCTACAATAGGTTCTTGCACAAGGGGGATTGTAATTGTTTTTACATGTATGCAACTTTGTCTTGCTAGTCTTCTCTATTATCTTGGGCCTCATCTGAGATTTATATTTCACCTAAAAATATTACAATTTTTTTGAAGCAATGATAAAAATAATCAATGAAAATAGTTGAAGTCATGGTGATGCATGAACACTTTATTTTTCTTTAATGTGCATGTTGATATCAGTTTGAGTTTATAGAGGGGGACCAATCATACCAAGGCTCTAGGTCATAGAGAGCTGAGAGTAGAAGGCTACCCTAATCTACCTCAAGTTGGACAAGCATTTTATGTTAGGGATGGAGAATAATGAACACTCTTAGTGCTTCTACCACTCTACTAACTCGAGAGTTTTAATGTGGCCAAATGAATAGGTTTTTGGATTCTTGGTTGCAGCTATGTCAACTCTCTATCAGAGGACAATAACATAGAAAAGGGACGAAAAAATACTATCCTTGCATCTCACATATGTGTTATTGTTCATATGAAAAGACAGTGAAAAAGTACAAATAGGGACTATTAGAAACCTACTAACAACCTAGTAGTTGAGGTTTAAATTGATGACTAAAACGATTAATGATAGAATAATTGAAATAATGAGAAATATGATATAGGAATGATAAGAACAAAGGTGGTAGAGGTTCAACTCATGAAAAATTTTAGTTCTCCCACAAGCTCAACATGAATGGGTACCTACACAAAACAAAGCAGGGGAAAATGTTGGGTTATTTCGGGGCTTTCCATAGTCAAATCCCTGTTTTGTTGTTCCCACCTCCACAAAAAATCAAATAGGTAGAGAAGTAGAAATATGATAAAGAAACTATGTTGGAAAGGAAAATAATACTTAATGCTACAAGAAACAATATGCTACTCAAATCCAACAACAACGTAATAGTAAGAAAAACAATACCATAGGCTCGACCAAAGGCACTCAAGGCCAATGAGAGAGGAATGCAAATCTATAACCGTGGCAAAGTTGTCGTGGCTACAACAACACCGAAGGGAGGCCTTGCAAGACACAAAGCTGTAGATTTTGTGGTAGATGTGAAGAATATTGTGATGTTAGAATAGTGAAGCCAATAGTGCAGCAAGCAACTCAAGAGTGTGATAATTGTCAAGAAATTGGTCAAGAATCTATCAAGTGTGTAGAAGATAGAATGAATGTGAAAGATAGGCATTTGACAATGAGTTTGAGAGGGAAAGATTCATTCAAAGGTTGGAAAGAAGGTGCAAATGTGTTACATTTCGGCTCCAATGGTGAATGTAATGCCTCTACAAATTCTAGAGGAAGGAATCTTGTCAAAATGGCAATGTGCCATGTAGACATCTATGTGTTGCATGCATGTCCTTAATAGAAATTCCCACCCAACACTAAAAACAAGTGCCAAGAGGATAGAGTTTAGATGGGTGATGTGGAATTGCATGGTCAGATTTGATTTTTCTAAGGTGAAGGATGTAAAAGGGGAATTTGCAAGGGGGGTGAAAATTCACTCCTATACAGATTTATATTTCATCTTATTACTTTGTTTATAGAGAAAAACTTGACAATAATTTTAATTGGAAGCACTTCACCTTATGCACTTTGACCACATTGGGTGTAACAATTAGTATCACATTGTATACAACATTAAAGCGTAAACATTCATAAACATAATAATATAAAAGCCCAGATATTGAGTTATAGGTGAGTGGGTGACACATTTACATGACATAGAATAGATTGGCATTCATAGACATTAGAATATAACTAAAATCACATTTTATTAAGTGCTTACAATAGAGCGGGTGACACAATAACATCATATAGCATAGATAGGAATTGGTAGGCATTAAGAATTGAATTGAAATGACTTAGAGAAGATTAGGTGTAACAATAAAATTCTATGAAATAGAAATGCATTGACATCCATAAATAGTATATCAAGAATCGAACTGTAATAATCACACTATATGGAATAGGAGTGCATTCACATCCATAAATAGTAGGCATTAAGAATTGAAGTAAAATCAATTAGAGAAGATTAGGTGTAACAAAATAACATTGTATGGAAGAGATATGCATTGACATTCATAAATAATATATTAAGAATTGAAGTGAGATCACTTATAATTGACATGCATTAAGAATTGAACTGAAATCACTTTGACCTAATTAGGTGTAACAACTAAATCGTATGGAACATAAATGCATCGACACAGTTATCCTACATACAAGCGATTGAAATTCCCATGCATATAGAATATAAATGAAATCGCATTTACTTGATCACTTACAACACATTGACTATAGCTATCACATTTTATACAAAAAATTATTAGAAGTGCATGGTTGGTGCATATGTTGGCATATATATATATATTGCTACTTGGAATAACTACACAACTCTGATAGTTTTAATATGTTCATTCAAACATATATATATATATATATATATATATATATATATATGTATGTGTGTATGTATGCATGTATGTATATGTACATATATATATGTTTATATATTTATACATATATATTGCACAAATATTATAGTGAGACATGAAAAAACATTGGTTAAACATTGTTGAAATGAAGGCCAATGGTACAGGCCTAGTGAAGTAGAAAACCTCACCTAAAAGACAAAGGGAGCTTTCGAGAGTGCAAGGCTGAACAATGAATTATGCAAAGCCGAACATGTATGGGTGCCTAACCAAATGAATACTCTAGAACAAATGTAGTGCTAGGAATTAAGAATAGATAGACATTGCTAGGCATTAAGACTTGAAATGAAATGACATGGTCTTGTGCACTTAGATTAGATGTGATGTAACAATCACATTGTATGGAAAAAAAATACATTGACATCCATAAATAGTATAAGTTGAAACCGCATATATTGAGTTGCAGGGTTGTGGGTGACAAACATTTATAATGCATACAACTAATCTATATTCCTAGGCACATAGAATATAAAAAAACCAAGAAAATGAACTGAAATGACTTGACATTCATAAATAGTGTAATTTGAAACCCCAGATAATGAGTTATGGGTTATTGTGACAAACATTTACATCACATACAACATATTTACATTATGGGGCATAAATAATATAAATGAAAAACCCAATGTAAACATCATTCTAGGGTGAAACCCCAAATATTTATAATTTTGTGAAAACATTTGCATAGCATACAATAGATTGGCATTTGTAGGCATACATAATTAGTAGCAGTAGAATACCTATTACTTGATTGTGTGTTGCCTATTGCTTTTTCTCTTTCTTTCTCTACCTCCAAGAAATTGTTGATATGAATATGAAAGTGAGACATGCTAAATAGAAATTGGAAAATATTGAGCAATGCATTTTTGAATAATTTATAAATCTCTTTATATGTCCAATGCTAGTTTGATATGGAGTCTTTAATTTCTATCCTTTTTTAAATTTGAAAACTTGTTTTGATGACTTCAATTGTAGAGTTTGTATGTAATTATGGCATGCACTCCTTGTTTGCTTCTCAAGCGATTTTGGTGGCTTTAACACTATTGTTTTGGTGGTTGCAAGTGACAAAAGAGGAGAAAGCACTGGTAGTTGTGTATTGGGATTTGACCAATGGGACACATCTGAATGATTGATTTTCCTATGATTTTTGTGTTGTTGGGAAGTGGGATAGGGGGAAAGTTCGATTGGATTTGGTAATGGGACAATCTTGGCTCTTAGTTTCTCTCGTGGCATCAGATCTATGAAAATACTGGAGGTGATTTAATGCAAGTGGTGATATTTAAGAGGAGTGTGGGTTATACTAATTTTATATTTTGGTTGCATGTTTTCATGTTGTAGGCCATTAAAAAGAAAATTGCATTGTAATATGGTGGTGTCAAATGGGCTTTGAATATTCTCTAACATGTAAGATTGCAAATAACTATTTGTGTTTGGGACAAATATAAAACAATTATAATAAATTTTTTGATAGTATAGTGATTCAACTACTTTTATTGACTTTATGAATAAAAATTGTTTTACAATTGGATATTAAGACACTCCACTATGGGGCCCACAAAGGACTACTTTTGTCCCCACTATATGATCCCACGCCATTGTTGGCCCCTCTCCCCTGTACCTCAAATGTTGTCATTTCTTTCTTTATAAATATATTTCAAAATAAGAGGACCTACAATGTTGAAGATTCAACACCTTGCCTCAACTCCTTTGCTTCCTAAATACTGTAAGTTTTCTTTATTGCCACAACAATTAAGTGATATCAAGGTTAAAAAATATATTTACACCTTAATCAACCAACTGTTATGCTATCAATATCATTATCTAAATTAACAATGCTTTCGATGTGTATTCCATTTGCACCATCGTTGTTGAAAGTAGCTTAGTTGGCTTGTAAATCTTATATATCTTATTAATTATATTTTTTAATTGTGGGATGGTTTGAGGCTTGTAGTAGAGGGGACCTATTGCTGACCGAACCTATTTATTATTCAGTGATGAAACACTACAATTGTAGAGTTTACTACATGAAACCTTCATTTCTTTGTCAATAGACCTAGCTACCTTGAACCAGAGTGCCTTGCTGATTGAGTAGTAGTAAGTTGCCTAATCTATGTCACTAGTTGTTTCGTTCTAGAGCAGTTACAATTCTTGGCATGGGTGGGAGCTGATGGGTTTGTCGTGATGACATCATAGTTTGAAAACTACATATACCTCTAAGCATTTAGAAAATATTTTACAAAAGATCGGAATGCCTACTTTTTTCCAGGGAGTCTAGCACGTGTAATCCATTCATAAGTTTTTTATTTCCTCAACCCTATCAAGAAACAACCATGAAGTAGATAGTGAATTCTCACCCGTTTGTGTGCACTGTTACTTTCATAAATCAATTCAATGCGAGTTGTAGTTTTCAAGTTTAATTCCCCATTCATGGATTTTTTGACATCATCTCGCATATTAAATGTCAAAGAGGATTATTTCGGGTGAAGGGGAGAGGCAAAGGAGAAAAAGAGAGAATAAAATAGACTGCAGAAATAAAACACAAAGATTTCAAACTGATTTGTATTTCATATCTATTTCATTTCATACGAATGACTCACCATAAACTACTTACAAAGTTGTTTCTCTTTAACATTGCTCAGAAAATAATGAAATACATAATCCCCTATTTTGATTTCTTCAAACTACTGCTACAGAAGATCACTCATAAACTTTCATATAAAATTTACCCATAGTTTTTGTAGAGTTGTTTCTATAACCAATATGTTAACTTTTCAACACATACATCTACAAAATAAATATCTAGAAGTATGCGTATATGCCAAATAAAAATAGGCCCACTACAAACATTTAATTACACTTAACAGCTAGATCCTATTCAGAATAGATGGAATCTGTAATTAATACATAGACAAAATTGTTTTGATGCAAAAGGTAGTTTGAAAGAGTTGGAAAGGATTTGATCACTACAAAGAGGAGAAGGGTATGGTGGAGTTAATGCATGAGTGGGTATCAGTTGGGAGTAATTCCAAATCTCCCCTTTAATCACAACTTCTATCATTTCTGATACCCAATTGATCTTTTTGATAAACAAAACTTTTTTTCCCTAATGTTTTGGTGAAGATATCTGCACATTGATCTTGTGACCTACAAAATTCCAAAAAGAACCCTCCATTGTTAATTAGTTCTCTAATAAAATGATATCTAGTGTCAATATGTTTGCTTCTCTTGTGAAAGATTGGATTTTTGGACAATGGTATGGTTGTGTTGTTGTCACAATATATCTTTGTTGCATATTCTTTTCCAATGCGAGTCTTTTGGAGACTCGATGAACCTTGAGATCAAACTTATGCCATACATTATGTTCGGCGTTATGGCTATTAGGTGCATGAGACTACCAACAAGTCTATTATACAAATTTGGATCTACATTGGATCCTTTGTCATCCTCGCATAGTTTCAAACCTGTGACAATTGGTGTTGGTGCTGATTTGCAACTCAACATATTAAACCTTTTCAAAATATCATTTGAATACATTTTTTGAGAGATGAACATAGCATTTTCATTTTGATTCACCTCAATGCCAAGTAAATACGACATGAGACCTAAAATCAATCATTTCAAATTATTTCTTCATAGCTCCTTTGAACAAATCAATTGATAAGTCACTCGTAAATATTAAATCATCATATAAACATAAAATGATAATTTCACCTTTTTTCATTCATTTTTGTGTACAATGTTGGCTCACTATTGCACCTATTGAAACCATTTTGTAGGAGATATGAATCAATTTTGTTGTACCAAGCTCTTGGGGCTTGCTTGAGACCATATAGTGCTTTCTTGAGCTTATAAACCTTGTCTTCTTGGCCTAAAATATCATACCCAGGTGGTTGTTCCACATAAAATTATTCTTCAAGATGACCATTTAAGAATGCTTATTTTACATCCATTTTATAAACAAGCCACTTGTTTTGAGCTGCTATGGAAAGTATCATTCTCACAATGTCTAAACATGTTACGAGAGAAAATGTGTCATTGCAATCAACTATGAGTTGTTCTGAATAACCCTTAGCAACTAGCCTTTCCTTATGTTTTTGCACATCACCATTTGCACTCAACTTGGTTTTATAAACTCACTTCACTCCTATGAAATCCTTATCTTTGGGAAGACTCACTAACTCCCATGTTTGATTCCTTTCAATTGCATCAATTTCTTCACCTATTGTATTTACCCATTTTTCATGTTTAATTGCATCTTCAAAATGAATTGGATCTTCTACTTGTGAATAAAATGAAAAAAGAGAAATATGACCAACATTATTCTCACCTTCATTTTACTCATAAATTCCCCTTATGATTTTTTATCTTCTTAAGCTTTCCAATGTAAGGTTTGACATGTCACTTGATGTAGAACCCATGGAATGTGGACTTGTTGGTCCTACACTTTGAATGCCACCTGGAGTTGGTGTTTGTTGTCCATTTGAAGGAGTAGATGCTAGAATGCATGGGGTTGTCCTTACACTTGTTGATGGTGTCATTTTTTGACCACTTTGTTGACCATGAATGGGTGTGGAAGGAGTCACATTTGACGGAATACTTTTTGGTATAAAAACTTCTTTATCTTCTTATGGTAAGTTGGCTACAATATTGATTGTTTTCTCCAAACTTCCATCCCGTGCTTCATCTTCTACAAACTGCAGATCTCTATTGATTATAATTTTCTTGGTTATTGGATTGTAGAGTTTGTATGCATTGGATTCATCACTATATCCAACAAATATACATTTTTCTCCTTTGTTGTCTAATTTTATTCTTAACTCATTTGGCACATGTGCATATGCCACACATCCAAATACTCTCATGTGAACAACATTATGTTTTCTTCCATTCCATGCTTCTTTTGGAATCATGTTCTTGCCACTTTTTGTTGGACATTTATTCATTATATAGGTTGCACATGGTATAGCTTCATCCCTATATTCATTTGGAAAATGTTTGGCTTTCAACATGCTTCTAGCCATTTCCATGATAGTTTTATGTTTTCTTTCAACTACCCCATTTTGTTGAGGTGTGTATCTAGTTGTGAATTTCTTGTGAATTCCATGTTGCTTGCAAAAATTTAGAAATTCTTTGAAATGTATTCACCACCTCTATCCATTATCAATGCTTTGATGTAATACCAACTTTTCTTTTCAAAAAGAGCCTTGAGTTGATGAAATAAATCAAACACTTCATTCTTTTTCTTTACAAAGTAGACCCATATTCTCCTTGAATAATCATCAATAAAATTCAAGAATTAGAAACTTCCACCAATCGAGGGTGTTTGCATAGGTCCACACAAATTTGAATGCACAATTTCGAAAGGTGTTTTTTCTCTAATTGACTTTCTGACTAGAAATATTTCTCTATACATTGTTTTCCTAAGATGCATCCTTCACAAAATCTTTTCGATTTATCTATTAATGGAAAACCCTTTACCATACTCTTCCTATTTAGTTGGTTTAGACCTCCAAAGTTGAGATGCTCAAATCTTACGCGCCATAACCATTTTTCATCTTTTATTTCTACTTGAAAGATTGTTTGTGTGATTGTTGCAACTTATTTATCCACTTGTGATTTCATTGTGGAGTGTGTTTAAGCATATTACACGTTCAAACAAACCCTAATCCTTCAATAGATGGCGTCCCACTTTTCCAAGCAATAATTGACTTTTAATATAAACTTTATCTCATCCTTGAAGTTGGCGCCCAACTTAAGCTTGGATTAATTCTTTTAATATAATTAATTTCCTCAATGAGGCGCCCACCCATAAAGAACACCTTTTAAAAACAACTTAAGTGAAGTTGCTGGGCCAAGGGGTCAATGTTAAAATATAATATTAAAACATGACTTAATTAAAATAATTCGACTTATCTCTCCAGTTATGCCCAAAGCCAAAAATGAGTAAGCCAATTGATCTGCCTAAAGTAGAAAGCCGACCGTGCCAAAGCCAACAGGACCACTGCCAAAAATAGAATTTACTAAAAATAGTAAATTCCTGAAGATGCTCAGAATGCCCAAAAAAACATATCACTGTGAAGCTCTCTGAAAACCCAGAAAGAATCCGCCATTGAATCAACCAGCCTCAAGCAAGAGCATCCTTCAAAACAAGAAACCCTAATTTTACCCTCCACAAAGCCTACGGGTCTCCGGAATAGGCCAACGGTCAACTAGAAAGATCATGCTCGAGAAGGGGATATTACAGCACCACTATCTATCAACCAAGTATCACTGCCAGATTGTACATTACTTGAAAGAGCGGAGATGAATAGGAATCCTTCTGAATCGACTTTAGAATGTCTTGACTCCTTCTGAGATGTCTCTATGTTAATTTTTGCAGTAGAAACATGTTGCGTTAACTTTAATTTACAGTCCCAGGCATAGTGTCCATACTTGTCACACCTGTAACATTGAATGTGGGAGAGATCCTTCTTTTTCGATTCTGGAACAAAATCTGATTTTCTGTCTCTATTTCTCTTGAAGGTGCCTCTTTTCCCGGAAACATTTTATTACTTGTCATTTTGACTTTAGAAATGAGCTGGTTACTTGGAAATTTGTCTAAAATTGTGCACTCTCCATTTTTGAAAGATACTCTTTACCCTTTTTGAACAAGTTTCCCAATTCTCATTAAATTATGTTTTAAACTGAGAACAAAATAAAAATCAGATATATATTTCTTCTCCCCCTTCTTGGTTAAAATGTTGATTTTCCCTTTACCCATAACTAACACTTTGTTGTCATTACCCAATGTGACATCTAATTTTATATCTTCATCCAAACTTTAAAACATTTCTGAATTTCTTGTCATATGGTTGCTATAACTTGAGCCTAAAACCCATACATCATTTTCATTTGCTTGTGCAACATTGTACATGCTGAAAACATGGTGCTTTGTTTTGATTTTCTTTTGTGAAATTTTTATTTTGTTCACTAAAATCATATTGCTTCTTTCTACATTCATTCAAATAATGCCTATATTTTTTGCAATAGTGACATTGGACTTGAGATTTTTCATACCTTTGACCTTGTGACTGATTTTGAGATGGGCTTTGGCTTGATTTTTGATTGCTACCTCTTCCACTACCTCTTCCACTTGAGCTTGATGGGGTACTTATTCCACCTCTATAAGAGTTTCTTCCTCTTCCTCTGAAATTTGATCTACCTCTACCTCTACCATGTATAATTGAAACTTATAGCTTGAATGCATGCTCCAATGAGTGTTTGTTGACCTTCTTAGCCTATGTTCGTGTGAAATAAGAGATTCATGGAGCTTATCAATTGAAAACTATGATAGGTTCTTTATTTCCTTTATGCCACAACAATTGACTAAAATTTTGTGGACAAAATCGTCAGAATATTTTCAACAACTCTCCTATCTTCAAGATTCTCACCATGAGATCTAATTTGGTTAACTAAACCAATCACTTGTGTGAATAAAGTGTCTATTGAATTTGAATCCTTCATAAATATTGTTTCAAAATCCCTTCTTAGGATTTGTAGCATTGTTGTTTTAACCTTTGTCATTCCTTGGTATGTTGTTTAGAGGATATCCCATGCTTTTTTGGACCTTGTTGCTACTGCAATCCTTGGGAAAATGCTCTCATGTATTGCTTTAATTATGTAGAAGAGGGTTTTTGAGTCTTTATTCTTATTATCCATTAATAATTCCTTCTTTTCTTGTGATAATGCATTATATGATGCACCATCAGCTTGTTCTGGAAAACCATTCTCTACTAGATCCCATATGTCTTGAGAACAAAACAATGCTTTCATAGTGATAGACCAATAATCATAATTTTTACCATTGAATTGAGGAATCTATAGATTTTTCAAGCTTGTGCTTGCACTTTCCATTGTTGACTGTGAATACTTGTGTTTTTGAAAACACCTTTGCTAACTTTGAAAATCATTATTGTGATAAACCTGCTCTGATACCAAGTGAAGGGGACAGGCAAAGGAGAAAAACAAAGCACAAACTAGAGTGTAGAAATAAAACATAAATATTTCAAACCAATTTTTATTTCATGTCTATTTCACTTCATACAAATGACTCATCACAAACTACTTACATAGTTGTTACTCTTTAACATTACTCAGAAAATAATGAACTACATAATCCCCTATTTTGATTTCTTCAAATGACTGCTGCAGCAAAGCACTCATAAACTTTCATGCAAAAATTACCCATAGTTTTTGAGTATTTCTTTGTATTATCCATTAATAAGTCCTTCTCTACTTGTGATAATGCATTATATGATGCAACATCAGCTTGTTCTGGAAAACCATTCTCTACTAGATCCCATATGTCTTGAGAACAAAATAATGCTTTAAATATGTAGAAGAGGGTTTTTGAGTCTTTCTTCTTATTATCCATTAATAATTCCTTTGCTTGTGATAATGCATTATATGATGCAACATCAACTTGTTATGGAAAACCATTCTCTACTAGATCACATATGTCTTGAGAACAAAACAATGCTTTCATAGTGATAGACCAATAATCATAATTTTTACCATTGAATTGAGGAATCTATGGATTTTTCAAGCTTGTGCTTGTGCTTTCCATTGTTGACTATGAATACTTGTGTTTTTGAAAACAACTTTGCTAATTTTGAAAACCATTGTTGTGATAAACCTTCTTTGATACCAAGTGAAGGGGAGAGGCAAAGGAGAAAAATAGAGCACAAACTAGAATGTAGAAGTAAAACACAAAGATTTCAAACTGATTTGTATTTCATATCTATTTCACTTCATACAAATGACTCACCATAAACTACTTATAGAGTTGTTACTCTTTAACACTACTCAGAAAATAAAGAACTACATAATCCCCTATTTTGATTTCTTCAAACTACTGCTACAGCAGAGCACTCATAAACTTTCATGCAAAAATTACCCATAGTTTTGCAGAGTTGTTTCTATAGCCAATATGCTAACTTTTCAACACATACATCTAAAAAAGAACTATCTAGAAGTATACATATATGCCAAAGAAAAAGAGGCCCACTAAAAACATTTAATTACAATTAATATCTAGATCCTATTAAGCATAGAGAAAATCTAAGGATAGATTTATATAATTAATACATAGACAAAATTGTTCTGATGCAAAAGGTAGAGTGGAAGAGCTGGAAATGATTTGATATTGCAAAGAGGAGAAGGGTATGGTGGAGTTAATGTGAGTGGGTAGCAGTTGGGAGTAATTCCAACATCGGGGAAATGTTGTATAAAAGAAAAAATATATGAACATTTGCATTGCCTGAACTTTATGATGTTTTCATTAACCACCGAGACCCTGATGTAAAAGAAACCATAGCTCTTGACCTTTTTAATTCTCTTGAAATTGTGGGAATATGAGAATTTCATGATTGCAAAGAGATGGATTTAGTTGATTTGCTTCCTTTCTCAATTCAAAATTTCATATACTCTTGTATAAATACAAATTGCCATTTTCTCTAGAAGATATGCCTAGTAAGTTTGGTGTTTAGCAAAGCTTACTTTGATGTTACAAACTAAGACAAAGATAATTCCAATATTATATGAATTTCCATCTTCCAAGCTCGGATATGTAAAACTTATATCTAAGGTTTCAATTAGTGGGTAGTACCTTCATAGCCTTAAAGCTCGTCATCTTGAATCCTTGGAAATATTATTTCAAGTGGATTAAGGATTTACAACCACAAAATTATCTGAAGGATGGAAAATAAAACACAAAAGTAGAAGAGTTACCATGTTCTACATGTTTATGCTACTTAGAGACAATCATCATTGATGGATGTCCGAAGTTGCAGAAGACCAAAGGTATTGAAGAGTTGCAAGAACTAAAATAACAACATCTTTTTGTAGACTTGGAAAATTTACAATTGATCTGACACACTTGATCTTGATTACTAGCATCATTTAATCCTGAATAACCTTCTTATCTTATCATCACCTTTCATCCCTTAATTGAATAAATCATTATTTATCTGATAAGTCATTCTCCTCTATTAATTAAATAAATCATTTTGTTTAATTAATCTGATCATCCCTCTTTTAATTAAATAATTCACTTTATTTAATCTCTAAAGTCATATCTTTAAATTAAATTAAATTAGATTTATTTAATTTAGAAAAATAACACCATTCTCTAAATAAATCAAACTTTATTTAATTAAGTCTAAAATCATTTTCCTCTCAATCTTGATTTAATTAAATCTTCAAATCTAAGTCAAAATTGTCAAATCACCTAATCTCTCATTAAATTGATCAAATCTTGATTAAATTAATCTCAATCACTAAAATCCTCTAGATTTTGCAAGTTGCACCAATAAATCAATGTAATTGATTTATTAATTCATCTATTTTCCCTTACATGGCATAAAAGAGGAATATTCCCTCAAATTTGAATTCAAATTCAAATGGGCTTGGTCCTTCCAACAAGGCATTTATTTCACCTTACAAGTCCTTTTTCCTTGACCCAAGTGGCCATAACTTCATTTTCCTTCCCTCTTCAACAAGTCATTTCACAAAATTCAAATTCAAACTAATTGCATTTATTGGCACTTTGATCAAAATGTGCCCAACCTTCCTCCATTCACATCTTGACAAGTGGCACTTGGCGATTGGATGTCGAATGATCCCACATTGCTCAATTTCACTCTTCTTCCAATTTGAAAATCTATAAATGAGAGACTCTTCCTCTCATTCTTTCATCCACAATTCAAGCAAGTATACTATACTTCATTTCATCCACAACTTATCCATTACATATCAATTTTTTTATCATTTTCATGGTTTCATAGCAAGGTTATGCCAAATTTTCATCAAGGAGCTTCAGTCATCTACAAATCTTCATCAAAGTTTTCATAGGAGTTGGAAAAGAGCCAATTTCTACACATAATTGGCACCAACTCCCCCATGGGATCAAGAGTTTGCATTTTAAAATAGGATTTCATTGTGTTCTTTGTTCATTTACTCATTTTCTTTCCTATTTGAACATTGCAAATGGATTTCATGGGGAATCCTTATCTTAACTTGCATATTGATCTAACATTGTGTTTGTTTCTCATGTTTGTGCAAGTTTAAGGATTGGGGTTCACATTTTGGCACTAGAAGGAGGGCATAAATCGCAAATCTAACACGTTTTTTCTAAAATTTCATCGTTTTTTGATAGTTCTATGCGTTAATCTCTATTTTAGTGCATCTGTGGTATCTTTCAGCTCTTCTGTACACTGTCTTAGCACTTCTATAACTGTTTTAGCTCTTATGTACACTGTTTTAGCACTTCTATACACTGTCTTAGCGCTTCTGTAACTGTTTTAGTGCTTCTGGACACTATTTTAGCGCTTTTGTACATTGTCTTAGTGCTTATGTAACTATTTTAGTGCTTCTTTAACTGTTTTAGTGCTTCTGTACACTGTTTTAGTGCTTTTGTACACTATTTTAGCAATTCTAAACACTGGCTTAGCGCTTTTGTAACTATTTTAGCACGTCTAGACACTGTTTTAGCACTTATGTACATTGTCTTAGTGCTTATGTAACTATTTTAGCACTTCTATAATTGTTTTAGTGCTTTTGTACACTGTTTTAGCGCTTTTGTAACTGTTTTAGTGCTTCTAGCACCTATTTTAGCACTTCTGATCAGTTGTTTTAGCGTATCTAAGCACTCTTTTAGCGCATTGACCTTTGTTTTAGCACTTTTCTAGTCAATTTTAAAATGATGATATCTTGGTGATAAAAAGGTCTTTTTTGAAGCTTTTTTTTGAAATGGGGTAGAATTTCATAAGCTATCCAATGGTTTAGGTGTTTTTCAATTTTATGAGTGTTAAAATTTTCAATTTTACATCTAAAGTTAAATCACATTGGAAATTGGTCTAAGTTTTAAAGTTTTTATGCTTAATGATTTATCTAACCCTTATATCATTTTGTTTCTTGATCTCATCTAACATTTTGAGCACTTTTTCAGGTTAGGAAATCAAAAAGGGGAAGAGGAAACAAAGGAAAAGCTTCTTATGCCATCATCCTTCTATTGTATCAAGTGTCTTTAGACACTCTTGGAAACAATTATAATTCCAAGCTTTAAGATTTTATCTCTTCAAGCTTTTAGGACTCAATAGATTTCAATTTGGGCTCTAAAAAGAACAAGGCAAAAGGCTTAAAAAGAAACTTAGAAAAAATTTACTAGATTTGGTTGAGGTTTAACAATTGAACAAAACAACCTTCACAACTGATTTGGTACCTTAAAAAGAATTCACTTTTTGCTTTGTGGATTTAAAATGAACAAGTGTTTTTTTTTTTGTAATTATTTATTCAAGATAATATCATCAAAAGGACATATACACTTCTCTCGCGCCTCACAAAAATCTTGAGAATCAAAAGCTCTTTTGGTGATCTTAAGTTGAGTAAAATAATTGCCTCCACACTTCATTTTTTGGGCTTAAAATTGAACCAACTTGTGAGTGTGAGCGTGGTATATTGCAAGTGTTCTCCCTTTGTTTTTCAACAAAGGTCGATTGAACTACGAGATATGCTCACTTACTTTTTTTTATCTTAGCGGGCCTACCTTGTGGGAAAAAGTAATCAACCAAGGGAACGACCCAATCGAGAACACTCTAAAGCCAAGTGACTTCCACCCGGGATATAAGTGTAGATATTGGAACAAAGGCCAATATCACGAGGATTATTTCGATGAGAAGGCAAGCAATGGTCTCTCACCGTACTAGATAGTCCCCCAAGAACGAAATGCCCACATTAAAACCCCTTGTTTAGAAAAGGCCAAAATCCTATCTATTTGTTGGTGTAAAAGGTCATGTCCTTTGAAGCCACCCCACATTATACATGTGATTATGTTGTAGAGATGAAAGGTATGCCATGGGAGATTCATGGGTACTAATGCTTGGTTGACTCAAGAAGTGAGTGCATTGTAAGGGGGAGCCTATGTGGTCAAGCATCTAATCATCTGCACTGAATATGCATAGCTGAATTCATCCAAGTGGGAACCCAACAAATATTGTCTTTTCAGCCTAGGGATTGTACATGTTCTTGAAATCAAAACACCTAGCTTGGTTCTAAAACATTGAGAAACAAACATTCACAAAATCTTGGAAATTTCAAACCCTTTGGAGGAAACAAATACCCTTAACAAATCCATTTGCTCTTGCTTTCCCTAGGGATTCCATCCTTAGATGCTTCTAAGTTCTTGGGTTTAATCATCATTTCTTTTCACTAAAGTCAACCTAGGAAATTGTGTTCTTGAAACCTTGATTTTCACATAATGGACCTTGTGGAATGAAAAGGGATTAAGACATAGACATTTAGTTTGAAATCATAAATCAAGAAAGTGCTTTTGGTAAAAGGAATTCATTAAACAAAGATAAAGAACAATTCGACCTCACACATGGGTTTTCTCAAATGATTTCCCATAAAGTCAAAATCCAAAAACCAAAGTTCAAGAAGATTAGCCCAAAATATCATGTGGAGCATCTTGAAATGATTCTTGAAGCTAGAGAAATATTGGTATAAAATTTCTATAAGAAAGCTTCAAAGAAAAATCCAAGTTTGTATGAGTTCTATTGTCAATAGAATCCAACTCTTTTCCAAAGGTTTTCTTTTCTCACATAGGAAGTAAGGAATGTTCTTCAATACCAAGGTCTTGTAAAAAAGAGTCTTGTTTAGGTCAAGTCTAGGATCAAAACATTTCACTCTCATCCATATCTCAATCATCAAAATCGAATTCCATTTCACCAAAAAACTTTTGAGAACTTTGAAACATCATCTATGCTAAACTTAAAGGCAAAATCAGCATCACTTTATTTGACTTAATACACCTATTCAAATTATCAATCCTCTTGAACAAATTTACCTTTAGGATAACACAACTTCCTAAGGTCTACTAGTTC
Organism: Sequoiadendron giganteum; assembly: GCA_007115665.2. NCBI lineage: Eukaryota > Viridiplantae > Streptophyta > Pinopsida > Cupressales > Cupressaceae > Sequoiadendron > Sequoiadendron giganteum. The sequence goes on from CM021107.1 coordinate 72,206,802, forward strand.
ATGATCACTTTGATTGGCTTAATACACATAGCCAATTCATTCTCTTATGCAATTTTTATCTAGGATAACACAACTTCCTAGGGTTTACATGTTCACCATCATCTTGTTTGGCTTAATGCACCTAGTCAAACTATCAAAATCAATCCAAGCCTTAAAAAGTTTAGCATCACCCCTAAAATTTCTTCAAGATTTTCACTCATCTGCACCATCCATCCCCTGTTTATCTCATCATCACCTTTTGATCCTTAGACCCTCCTAGTTCTTCTCTCTTTTGTTCCTAATATTAAGATCAAACAATCTCTATTTTATGGTCCAAACAAGATCACAACACAAGAGGAACATGGAAACCACCAAGGAAACATCAACTTCAAGTGACTTAAGTCAAGCAACCTCTGAAGTAAACCTTGTAGGATCAAGCAATATCCCAAAAAACTCTCCTCTACCATCACAAAATCCTCAAGATGAAGGCTATGAAGATGACATCATTCACGAAGACTTGGGAATGACACAAAAGGAAATAATTGAAATGATTCAAAATCCAGAGAATCATAGAATTGTCAATGCCATGCTAAAACTTAATCCTTCTCTATATATACACACATTAACGGAAGGAGGGGCCTAATTCCATTCTGACCTTGATGTAAGTACCACTGTAGAGAGGCCTCTTGCAAGCATACCACCAATGTCAATTCCAAACATCACTCAAGAAAGTCCCCAAACCATATCGACAATCACACCAACCTCACCAATTGTTAACAAGGGAAGCGCCTGTTTCATGAATTACAAAAGCATTTCCTTGTAAACAATAGAGAGGTAAATGTCAGCACCACACTGGATAACTTTGTCCTGGTAAATCCATCACACCCGTATGTCCTTCTTACTTTCCATAATCATGCAAACTCATCATCATTCCATGCAACACCAATCTATCCATTGAACATACACACTTCTCTTTCACAAGGAGATGGTGGTTTGTTCAGAACAACGAAATTCACTGACCCATTCTCATCATCACTCTTCCAAGGGAACATACCATCATTCCCTCCATTACTGCTGACATTTGTATCACCTCTTGGGTTGGGTCTTCCCCCCTACCCACCATGACTTTCTCAAATCAAGGCAATCCGAACATCACATCAAATGCACTCCTTTTTCCAGCAGCATCGCAACAATAGGTGGCAACCATTCAAGCCACCACAGTCAATACATCAACCGGTCCCCAAATCCCTCAAAACATACCTTCCAAATGATTGAGCATCTCAACCACACCACCAACAACCCAAGTCCCAGCTACCAACACAACCCCTCCGCCCGCCACAATGTTTATTACCATTCCTAATCCACCACCAATCCCACCAAAATCCAAAGTGACGAATTCATTCATCACAATGATTCAGGCAGTCCAAAAGGCCACCCATCAAAGGGTACTTCAAAAAAACCAACAATTTGTATAATAGGTTGCTCAACAAGCGCAAGCACAACTAGCCATCCAACAAGCCCAACAAGCCCAACAAGCCGCACAAGAAACCCAACAAGCACAAGCTCAAGCTCAAGCCCAACACCAGGCTCAACAGGCACAAGCACAAAACCATGCACAGTTGCAAGAAATTCATCAACAAACATACCAACGAGCCCTACAAGATTTTTAGGCACAACAACAAGATAAACAACAAGCTTTGTTGGTGCAATAGTAGCTAGACCAACAAAAAGATTTGTTGTCACAACAAAAACTAGACCAACAAAAAGCTTTATGGGAACAACAACAGCTCAACCAACAACAAGCTTTGTTGGAACAACAACAACAAGATCAACAACAAGTGTTGTTGGCACAAATGTAGGTATATCAGCAATTCTTAAATGCACAATAGAGCTTGTAGAAAACCCCCACCAATACCCCTCTCATCAATCGAACCCCGCCAACACGTCAAAACACTTTCATCCCACCTCTTGATCCGCAAAATGATGTTGTAGCAAAAATCAAGCTACTCTCGCAGCAGGTGCTAGACCTCCAGTCAGGAAAAACAACCAGAATGCTAAGGAATTTGTGCCCCTATCCCTTTGATAGAAGTCTAACAATGGTACTGTTCCCAAAGGGATTCAAGATCCCCAAATTTGATAAGTATAATCAAATAGGAAACTCTGAAAATCACATCAAGAAATTTCAAGTGCATTGCATGGAGGTCGCATACAATGACACATATCTAATGCGACTTTTCCCTCAAAGTCTAACTGGCCCTGCCATGGAATGGTTTTCTTGCCTACCCATAGGCATTAAAACATTCCAAGAAATTGTGGAAGCTTTCCTTAAAAACTATGCATTCAACATGGGTGCAGATATTATTTTGGAAGAACTATCAATGCTTAAACAAAGAAAAGGAAAGCTATTTGCATCCTTCTTGCAAAGATGGAAATCCAAGGCCAATCAAAGCAAGTGGACCATGCCAAAAGAACAACAAGTTTGCACAATCATATCCAATCTAGATGAAAACTTGGTGTTCTACTTAAAAATGCAATGCATCACAAGGTATGATCAGTTGATCCCAAAGGTGATCAATATCGAAAGAGCTCTTACTGTGCGAGGAGGTGCATCGACATTTACTCCACAATAGGATAACCACCCATCCAACAATTATAATGATAAACCTCGAACATGGTAGAGGAACAAAAATATCACGAATGATAGAGTGCTCGACGCTAAAATGGTCATCAATGCCTCTAAGTAGAACATCCAGACCCATCAAACACATAATCATAATCGCAATAATGTGCAAAATAACACAATGGCACAACAACAAACGCTTTGCAACAACCAAATCAATAACTTGGGTAATCAAGGAGAACCACCTCCCCGAAATAAATATCCACCCAAGTAGAAATTTACTGCCCTTAGAGAATCAATTGAATCCATAATGAAGAAGTTGGTCAAGGAAAACCTTATCAAAATATCCAACTCTAAGCAATATGTGGAACCCATGACAAAACCACCATGGTACAACGAAAATCTCCTCTGTGATTTTCATAAAATCAAGGGACACACAACCACAAATTGCATGAGGTTAAAGAATATCATCCATGACCTCACTGAGGACAAGATCATAAACGTTGAACAACCAATTGGAAATCAGGACCTTAAAATATATACGAATCTGATGTCGAATCATAACTAGGGAAATAACCAAGGGAACAACAAAGGGAAGAAAAATTATGCCAGTGCCAACCTTGTATATGAAGAGATTGTTGCATGCGTAGATGAAATGGTCATGGTCATTAGCGTCAAAGGAGCCAATGCCGATTGTGGAGTCACCACACGTGGCGACCAGGTTACTATTGAAGGGGCATCACAACCATCTAAGACCCCCATTTCAAATCCAAAATTTGTTGCCTACAACTATAGTGTCATCGACCAGCTAAAAAGAACCCCCACCCAAATCTCCATCATGGAATTATTAAAAATATTCGTTGCCCACAGGAAAATTCTTGATGAAGCATTAGCTATGTCCACCGTCTCCACTACCCTTGATACGTAATAGTTTTAGGCTATGGTTGGTAACATCGTTATCCCAAACCTCCTCACATTCTTTGATCAAGATTTCCCCGCCCAACCATCTCACAATCGTGCACTTCACCTTCAAGTTCTAATTCACAAAAAGAAATTCAAAAGGGTCCTAGTGGATGGAGGCGCAGGACTCAACATCTGTTCGCTCAAACTCATAAAGAACTTGGGAATCTCTGAGGATTCCATTAATAAGAACAAAAGCAACACCATAAGAGCATACGATGATCAAGAAAGAGTGTCTCAAGGCACTATCAGAATCTCAATCCAAGTGGGGCTAGCAACCATGGAAACCACTTGTCAAGTACTTGATCTTGACCTACCATACAACATCCTCCTAGGATGTCCATGGATCCATGGAATGAAGGCGGTTGCCTCAAAATTTCATCAATGCATCAAATTCCTATACCAGAATGCGAAGGTCACTATACATGGTGATCTAGAACCATTTTCCTATTGAAAAAACTTGGAAGCCAAGTTTTATAAAATCCCCTAAGTACCAAAAAATGATGAAGGTCCATCCAATCATACATAGAACCATCTAACCTTGCCTCCACTTTTGCGATAGAGACACCCTCCATCCCTGATATATCTGAAATCAAGATCATGATCTAGGACAATGGGTGCAGAGACTACAAAATGAAGAAGAATGCATTTGTTGTAGGAGAGTTACCACAATCTCCTAGGTCACATGGGAAACCTTAGCCAAATGAAACACCTGTCCGCACTATTAGGGAAAATCCTTCTAGATTCTGCCATTGGGGGGATCTAAGTTGAGAAAATATGGATGAGGGGGACATTTCAAGCATGCTATACCATGATGAAAGACCCACCCCCACTCTACCCATGGATGAAACCAATAGAGGGTTGCAAATTATGCTTGGTATGGGCTATAACAGGAATGAAAGCCTTGGAAGAAACAATGATGGACTACTGGAGCCCACTATTGTAGAAAGAAGAATGAGAAACCTTGGTCTTAGATGTACCCCTCTAAGTATAGCTATACATGGTAGAGGTACTCCCAGTACAGCAGTCAGGTCCTCTCCTCAATTATCAATAGCCGCCCTTCAATTACCTGTATCCATAGGTCTGCCCCTAGATAATTTCACTTTCAATGTAACTGATGTCTACATTAGCAGTGATGCTGAAGATACCATAACAGACCTTCCCAAGGTTTTTAAGAAATCTTCCTTACTAATGATTAGTGCCTCACCCATTGAGTCAAACCACCAAACTCATAAAATAAGCTTAGCATACCCTCAACTCATTAAATATGACCAACGAGAACCACTAGTTCTAGACTCATTCGAAAATGATGAGGCACTCTCAGAGTTCATGGGACTAAGGGATACAGTTCCATGTGGAGATCATAAGGCTAGGTTAGACATCACATTGGACAATCAAGCATATTATGGGGAGACGATTAAGTCCTTCAGTCACAAAAGAAAAAGAACGAGAATAAGCTCAAGGTTCTTGAGTGAAAACCACACTATGGCACTCTCTAACCAAAGAATAGTAAAAATAAAGGACACATCTAATGGTGAAAACCTCTATGAGGCACCGGAGGATGAAGGATTCAATCTCCCCCCTACTGCACTTCATCAAGAGAAATTGGCAGTCTTGGCAGAACAGTGTAATCCCGTCAATCTAGAAATAGAGGCAACACCACAAATCACCTTCTATGTCGAATCACTTCTAACAGAAGAGAAAGAACTATTGGTGGCATTTCTAAAGGAAATAAGGGTGAACTTCGCATGGAACTATGCTAACATGCCAGGCCTCGATCCAAAATTTATGGTGCATCACTTGGCTGTTTACCCTGGAGCAAAGCCAGTTAGACAAAAATTAAGAAAAATGCATCCTCAAATAGCCTTGCTAGTCAAGGTGGAATTGCAGAAACTCTTGGACGTCAGCTTCATACGCCCAATTGATTATCTAGAATGGGTATCCAATCTTGTGCCAGTTTCAAAACCAAATGGGGGCATCTGTATCTGCACTGACTTTAGAGACCTCAACAAATCATGTCCCAAGGATGATTTTCCACTACCTAACATTGATATGATAGTGAGATGCTATCACTGATGGATGGCTTCTCGAGGTATAACCAGATAATGATCCTAAAGGAGGACCAACATAAGATGACATTTACATGTCCATGGGGCACCTACTATTGGAATATGATGCCATTTGGGCTAAAAAATATAAGGGCTACATATCAGAGGGCCATGACACTAATATTTCATGACATGATACACAGAACTATCGAAGATTATGTGGATTATATATTGGCCAAATCAAAGAAAAGACAAAATCACATAGCAGCCCTAAGTGCCATTTTTTACAGACTAGAGGAGTACAAGGTCAGGCTCAACCCCAAGAAATGTGTCTTTGGGGTACAATCAAGTAAACTTCTAAGATACATAGTGTTAATGAGAGGAATAGAGGTGGATCTCGCCAAGGTCAAAGAAATCCTCAACATGGAGGCATCAAGGACACTAAAACAACTCAGAGGCTTGTAGGGTAGACTCCAATCCATTCGGAGGTTCATAGCGCAATTGGAAGACAAAAAAATTGCATATTCACACCTACTCCACAAGGGAGTAGCATATAAGTGGGACGAAAAGTGTGAACAAACATTTAGCAAAATCAAAGAATATCTTCTCATGCCAGCAGTATTAATGCCACCCATTGCAGGAAAGCCACTAATTTTATACATCTCGGCAACAACAGTAGCCCTTGGTGCTCTTTTAGCCCAACATGATGAAAACGGGATAGAGAGGGTCATCTATTACATCAGAGAAACAATGGTAGGGCATGAGCTCAACTACACACCAATAGAAAAATCTTGCCTAGCAGTCATGTTTGCAGCCCAAAAGTTCAAACACTACATGTTGGCTCATCAGATCAAGCTGATCGCCAAGATCGATCCCCTAAAGTATCTACTGTCAAAGGCAATGCTCATAGGAAGGATGGCTAAGTGGGTCATGATACTATAAGAACATGACATTGAATATGTGGAGCCAAAAGAAATCAAAGGACAAGTCATTGTAGACCAATTGGTAGAGGCTCCAATCTATTCAAAGAATCCACTCATATCCGAATTTCCAGATGAGTCCATCTTTAATCTTAGCATAGCCAATCATTGGAAACTCTACTTCAATGACTCATACACACAACATGGATTAGGAGCTGGTGTTTTCTTAATCAGACCACAAGGGGATTGTATACCTAGATCCTACAAATTGGCATTCCCCTATACCAACAACATTGCAGAGTACGAGGCTTTAACTATAGGTCTCAAGATTGTGGCATAGTGGCAGATCATGGCACTAAAGGTTTATGGGGATTCACAACTTATTATCAACCAAGTTAATGACGAATACCAAACTAAGGATGACAAACTCACACTATATAATAAGTTAGTAGAAAGCCTCAAAGAATCATTCATTGACATCACCTTTGAGCAGATACTGAGGGTTAACAACATAGCAACTAGCGCCATGGCAACAATTGGATCCTTATTGGATATCCCTTGCAATGTCTCAAAACATGAATTCTTGGTAGAGCAGCTTCTCGTACCCACATTTGAGGTACCAGAATCAGAATATGTGTGTGAACTCATTGGTCTTGGTGATCCCTGGTATCACGACATCTACACCTACTTGAGAATAGGATTCCTCCCAGCTGACATTACCCTAAACCTCAAACGAGCCTTTGTTAAAAGGTCCTTACATTTTTTCATCCTAGGAGAAAATCTCTATTGTAGGAGTATTGAGGGAACCCTTTTGCATTGCTTAAATCCTAAGGAATCCCTAATCACTCTAACTGAGGTACATAATGGAACTTGCAGTTCACACTTGAGTGGTATGACCTTGGCCAAGAAGTTGTTGAGAACTGGATACTATTGGCCAACCATGGAAAGAGAGGAACATGAATTTGTCAGAAAGTGTTTACAATTCCAACAACATGGAGACCTCATTCATGCACCAGCTTAGGAACTCCATCATATTTATACACCATGGCCCTTTTCATAGTGCGGGCTCAATCTCATAGGAAAAATCACACCCACCTCATCCAATGGCCACAAATTCATCACCACTGCCACAGAGTACTTCACAAAGTGGGTCAAAGCAATTCCCATGACCTACATAACTGGAAAGCAGATATCAAAGTTCATCCTGAACTACCTCATTTGCCGATATGGTGTCCCCCAATCCATTATCTCTGATAATGGGACACCTTTCAAGAACCAGGATGTTTGTGATTTGTGTGAAATATTCAAAATCCAACATCGCTTTTCCACACCATACTACCCCCAAGGCAATGGCCAAGCAAAAGCTACCAACAAAACCATTCTAAAAATCTTTAAGAAAATAGTCAATGACTTTGGTCGTGACTGGAATCTGCAGCTAAATCTTGCCTTATGGGCCTACTGCACTAGAATTCGCACACCAATAGGTGCCACCCCATTCTCTTTGGTCTACGGATTAGAGGCCATCCTCCCAATTGAGATCAAGCTCCCATCACTGAGAATATCATTGCAAAACCTCATAACAAATGAGGAATACCAGATTTCAAGGTTGAGTGAGCTAGATTTATTAGATGAATGGCGCATGAATTCCCTTAATCATCTACAAGTCTATCAAAATCGCCTGAAGCGTAGCTACAACAAGAAGATCAGGTGACGCACCTTCCAAGTCAGCAAACTTGTGCTGAAAGAGAACCAAAAAAATGTGCCAAATCCAAAAAGAAAAGGAAAATTTGAGCCCAACTGGTTGGGACCTTTCATCATCACAACAAGCTATAAATCAGGGGCATACCAATTTTCAACACCAAAAGGCGAACCTCTCCAGGAGCCCCTGAATAGCTCCCATCTCAAAAAGTTTTATGCCTAAAATCTTGCAAGGTATAGAATCGAAAAATACAAAAAAAATTAGAAAAATGTCCTGAAAAAATTGTTACCTTGATGAAAACTTGGTAAATAGGCATCTTGGAGACAACAAAAAAATCAAAAATATAAAAATCCAAAAAAATCATAAAAAAGATTAAAAAAAGTAAAGAAAAAAATCATCCTCTAGTGAAAACCACTTCGGTGGTGCTTTGGATAAGTACCTTGGTGAAAACCTGGCAAATCGGTGCCAAGCATAAATAAAGCACTCTCTATCCACCAGGATCTACATGACTCACTCATTCATTGCATTCCATCACATTTCATTAATCTCCCTTCTATCCATCCATTCGTATCCATACCATAGCCTGATCTTGTGCTCGTATCATATTCCACCATAGTACTACTTAGCATATCCTAAGGTCAGTTTGTCCTACCTTTATCGAAGTAGTCTATCACGTGATATTGGGGGCATATTCCTATAATTGCATCAGATCGGATTCAGGTTTATTTTTTTTATCTTCCCAAAACATCGAAAAATCCAAAAACATTCAAAAATTCATCAAAAAATTGAAAAACATTCAAAAATCTCTCAAAAAATCCAAAAACATCGGAAAAATCTCAAAAAGTCTTCAAATTTTCATCTTTAAGTCTTGTCAATCTTTCACCTTATCGAACTACATCATCTTTGAGCTTGAGCATAGGCAAGGTTGATCTTTGACCATCCCCCGAGACATTTTAGGTCAGTCCTTAGGCATCTGTCGCAGTAAAATGGCAATCTATTTTCCCATCTTATCATTGGATCGAGTTTGTCATCAATCGAACTAGATGGTCTTTGCATGTATAACGTAGGAAAGGATAATCTATGGATCATCTCCCAAGAACCCTAGGATAGGTCTTTAGGTTAGTCTCTTCATCATAAATCTCAAAAATCCAAAAACATTGAAAAAATTTCAAAATACCAAAAACAACTTCAAAATATCTGAAAAATCCAAAATGGTGCACCCATCTCATCTCACTTTCGCTCGCAATAAAATTTCACTCATAATAAAGCATCGTCTCTTTCATCCTTTGGTAAGTCTATCAGGAGCAAGTCTAGTAGGTTCTAAAGTGAAAGCTTAATTGTCAAAGTCTAGATCAGTAAGTCAACAAGTTGATCAACTCAGAGTATCAATAGCTTATCATCCAATCAATCTCATCAAAATCCTGATCACAAGATGTCCTAGGAATGTGATCTTCCTGCGATGGACATCAACATCAGGTATCTCACCTTAGTTTAGCTTTGGCTAGCAGTACGAATAACATTAGCTTATTTGTTTACTTTATCTGGTCTTTTTTTTTACTTATCTTATTTTGTGCTCATTCCAAGGACCTCTCGATGATGCCTAAACAAAATAGGTTTAGAGAGAAAGGAATGGGGCAATGATCATTATCTTTTTATCTATTTTTCTTGTTGGATACTCTTGTAAAATAACTTAGTCATGCGTGCTTTGTTTGGTTTGTAGGGAGGGTGTTTTAGGTATCTTGTTGACCACATAGGAAGGCTTGTTTTTCTATGTTTTGGTTTGAGATGTTTAGAATGTTTGAACTACACCTTGAATGAGGTTATGTATGCTAAGTGTGAACATAGATACTTCTATCTGATTGTCAAGTCAAAGTCCATCACACTAGGTACAACGACATCCTGGTTCTTTATACCTTGATGCATCATACCTATGCGTGTTATCAAACTTAAAGTAATTGGCCCTTTTAAAATCCTGACTCTTGGTAAGAAAATCATCACCATCATCATTAATAACGTAGGCTTGTTGGATCCTCTTCTCATCATTTTTTTCTTTTTATTCTTCTATTTTTACTAACATTTCTATCCAAAATTAGTGTTGTATCAAAATATACATGAGGCTACCCATGGCTGATGACTGTCTATACATCATCAGAATTGTCTACATGAAAGAATTATCTTTCGTCCTCTGATCAATAGAACCACTCCTCTCGCATTTTATCATGATCTCGATCGAAAAATCAAACATTTCCACTCAATCTCTCGACAGGGCAATATACCAGCATAATCCTTCTCACTGGGGCAACAATGGGGCATTTAAAAATAAAAAATAAAATTGAATTTTGATCATAGCAGTTTATTCTTTGTACCAATACAACAAGTGCATTGCTTCAAAGAGGGGCAAAATGTAGACATGGAAAATATACAATTCGATCTAACACACTTGATCTTGATTACTAACATCATTTCATCCTGAATCACCTTCTTAGCTTGTCATCACCTTTCATCCCTTACTTGAATAAATCATTATTTATCTGATTAAGTCATTCTCCTCTATTAATTAAATAAACCATTTTGTTTAATTAATTTGATCATCCCTCTTTTAATTAAATAATTCACTTTATTTAATCTCTAAAGTCATATCCTTAAATTAAATAAAATTAGCTTTATTTAATTTAGAAAACTAACACCATTGTCTAAATAAATCAAACTTTATTTAATTAAATCTAAAATCATTTTCCTCTCAATCTTGATTTAAATAAATCTTCAAATCTAAATCAAAATTGTCAAGTCACCTAATCTCTCATTAAATTGATCAAATCTTGATTAAATTAATCTCAATCACTAAAATCCTCTAGATTTTGCAAGTTGCACCAATAAATCAATTTAATTGATTTATTAATTCATCTATTTTCCCTCACATGGCATAAAAGAGGAGTATTCCCTCAAATTTGAATTCAAATTCAAATGGGCTTGGTCCTTCCAACAAGGCATTTATTTCACCTTACAAGTCCTTTTTCCTTGACCCAAGTGGCCATAACTTCATTTTCCTTCCCTCTTCAACAAGTCATTTCACAAAATTCAAATTCAAACTAATTGCATTTATTGGCACTTTGATCAAAATGTGCACAACCTTCCTCCATTCACAACTTGACAAGTGGCACTTGGTGATTGGATGTTGAATGATCCCACATTGCTCAATTTCACTCTTCTTCCAATTTGAAAATCTATAAATGAGAGACTCTTCCTCTCATTCTTTCATCCACAATTCAAGAAAGTATACTATACTTCATTTCATCCACAACTTATCCATTACATATCAATTTTTTCATCGTTTTCATGGTTTCATAGCAAGGTTATGCCAAATTTTCATTAATGAGCTTCAATAATGTACAAATCTTCGTCAAAGTTTGCATAGGAGTTGTAAAAGAGCCAATTTCTACACATAATTGGCACCAACTACCCCATGGGATCAAGAGTTTTCATTTTAAAATAGGATTTCATTGTGTTCTTTGTTCATTTACTCATTTTCTTTCCTATTTGAACATTGCAAATGGATTTCATGGGGAATCCTTATCTTAACTTGCATATTGATCTAACATTGTGTTTGTTTCTCATGTTTGTGCAGGTTTAACGATTGGGGTTCACACTTTCCATTGGCACTCTGGCTATATTCAGATGTATTCAAATGTGGTAGGTATTATGTGTCTCATTTTGATAAGAGAGCAGTTTTATATGTTGTTAGCTGTAACTCATGTTTTTACATTACTTGCATATATTTATTGGACTGATTAGTCTCTTTGTCAATTTAGTGAATACCATCAGGGGCTACTAGTTTTCTTTGGCCATAAAATGTTGATGTGGAGATCATTCTACAACAATTCAATGTGTTATGTTCTCTTATTGGGCGAGATGGCGCAGTTACTAAAATTGGTAGTGATTCCAAGAGAGAGTTAGTGGTTTCTGTGATAGAACAAAGTAGTGCAATTGTCCTATTTATGTTAGGTGAAAGTGTACTTAGAGAAAAGTGTATTGAAATTTATCACTTGTAAGTATTTTTAATAGGTTGCTCTGGATGAGGTTTCAAGAATGGTTTTGATTGGGAAAGGGTCATATGAATTGGAATTGGTTCTTTAATTGTTAATAAAGGGTTTTTTAGATTATAAAATCTAGTTATAAGGTTTTTTTAAGTTGATCGAAAGTGTTTGATTTTAAAGTTTTTCATTTAATGAACTTTTTCATTTAATGGGGAATCTCATATTTATTCTTAGAAGGATCTTTTTTTTACCTTTGGAAGGATATTTGAAGGTTTTGGAAACTCTTTTTTTTTATTTTGAATGAAATACCTTGTTGTTCTATGGAGGAACTCAATACTCTTGTTGGGGAATATGATTTAGGAGTGGAGTGTACCCAACTTCTAGTGAGTGTTGAATATTAGATCAGGAAGAAAATAAATATAGATGTTTTCTTTGGTGAAAAAAAAACTTTGTTGATCTAAATATAATTTCTTTATATGGTTATATGTCTTGCTTGGGACAACATAAAAAAGATAGGTTTTCATGGTCCTTCCAAATGTGTTCTTTGTGCTAATAAGGAGTGTATCACCCATCTCTTATTTCAATGCCCTTTCTTTGAGGATCTTTGAAGAAAGTGGTGGTCCATCTAGAACCAACATTTTATTCATGTTGATTCTTTGCTTGAGTTTTGGGCTAGGTTTGGATGTCCACATTCTTAGGTTTTTTCTTTTGTGGTAAATTTGTTTGGAAATAAACTGTCAAATTTTTCAGGGTCGTTAGGCTTATTCAATATGGTTTGAAAACATATTTGGAACTTTACTCGTTAGGCCATAGATTCAAAACTCTTTGAGTACTCACAAAAATTTCAAGCTAGATTACTAGGCAAGTTACTTACCTAATAACTCACATAAGAGTTTTTGTAAAACTCAAAATTAGTTTTCCTTGTAAAACTCATGAGTCAATGGAAAAAATCATGACTTTTTGGTTAATATCTCATCCATTTTTTCCTGCAAACCCCATTGACATCTCCACTTCCAAATCCCCATTATTTATTGGGATCTCTTGTCAAATTACAAACTTCATTACAATCAAAATGTGACAAGAAATTGGTATATAAGTCTTGTGTGTGCTAACTTAGACGTAATTGTTGATGGTGCTTTCTACACAACAACAACTCAGACAAAATATGATATCCTATCTCTCTTGAAAGGTAAATCTCTATGAACAAATATATAACCCTAAGGTCTCTAATGTCAGGTCTTGACAATGCAACGAAACAACTCAGTGATAAATGTGAAAATGTTGGTAATCACAAAGGGACCTTACTACAAGCAAATGCTGGATTTTGAATTTATCAGATCTAAACAATGGATTGATACTTGAATCTTTAATTAAACCCTGCTAATAAAGAAATAGCAAAAGATGAAAGTTTTAGAGATAATTCTAAGACTACTTCTAACCCTCAGATTGATAATGCCAAAAGATAAAATGCTCAAAATGGACCAATCCCTCATAAACTAATTCCTATTCAATCTAGACAACTCTGCAATTTCACAAAAATAGTGCAATCTTCTAAGGTATTTAAATATTTTCAAATCATAGACATTCATTCAAGCAATCCTAAATAAATCTCTATAATTGAACTAAGCACAATTTTAAGTCCAGACTAACTTTGCAAAGCAGCTAACAATCAGCTAATTGTAAAAAATATGGACTAGAGATCGCTGTAAACATTCCAAACATGAAACCCTAAACATCACCAAACTATTTAAATATCAACTTCAGCAATTTTAATGATAGGAAAATAAGAATCATGCCAGATAAAACTCCACAAGATGGATACCAAATCACAATATCCTTTCTTATATTAAGTCATCCAAAATGGCAATAGTTCCAGCTTTTTGTTACAATACTTGATTGAAAACAAACCCTAATTCGCTCAAATATGAAATATCTATTGTACTTCTCTATGCATATCATGTATCACCTATCTATATATCAAATGAAGCAACATGCCCATTTTATAGAGAATCCCTAAGATAGGTCAGCCCCAAAATAAGAATTTACAATAAAAACATGACCTACAAGAGGTCGGCCTCAAAAGATATTCGAATATAATATGAAATGTGCAATTAGCACCAATTTCAGCCAAGTTGGCCTAGGCATCAAAGGGTCAGTCCAATGCATGTTAATAATTGGAAGCACAAATATCAATGTAACCCTACATAACTACTCCCCATCCTTGTCTTTAGCTTGATCTTCTTTACCATGCACGGCCAACAATACTCTATCCAACTCGACAACAGGTGGCATAGGAAAAACCCTAATCCTTCTCTCAAGAGTTTTAATATCATCCCTTGCCTACCTCACTGTACCATCCCAATCAGCTCTATTAGTTAAGTATATGTCAATAACTACAATATAGGTCATAGCATCATCTAGCTGATGTCCAATGACTAGACCTTCACTGACTGGAGAATAAACATCTCTCCACCATTTCCTAAGTTGCTCCAGATTAAGATGTTTCAGAGCAAACTTCTTCCTTCTTGTCATGACCTCAAATAATGAGATACACTTATCATGGATATCAGTCAAAGTATCCTCAATCTTTTTTCCTTCTTTATGAATGTTCTTTAAGGCCTTCTTCCTCATTTGCAGGATTTCAAAACAATCCCAAGGTTCATAAACACTTGGAAAAGGAAGAATCCCACTCTTTAGCAATTTATCTTCAGTGAACTCCATGATTGTCCTTGTTTTCTACGGTAGGAGATCAGTATCCTCCTTGTCTTGAGCAAGCATAATTTTCAACCAGTCTACTGACCTCATGGCATCTCCTGCAATCGAAAAGATGTCTTTGATGGCGGCATCTCCCTTGGTTTGGACACCTTGCAATGAGGCAACTGTGGCATGTGTGGTGCCCTTCATCTTCTCAAGCTCAGAAATGGTTTCCTGGGGCAAGAAACCTATAGCAGAGGAGGAACAGCTAATATACTGCAAGGGTTTTATCAATTCCTGCAAGTACCTCTTCATTTTCTCGATCTCTCTCTCCAACTCATGCCTGGTTTGCACAACCTTCTTCAATCTACCCATAATTATAGCACTAGAGCCTTCATACGCCTCGATGTCTTGCTCCACATAAGCATGCCCTAGGTCAATAGTTTGCACATGATAATCCTTTGCAGTCACATCATCTCTATCCTTATTTGGAGAGGGGGTAGAAATGTGAGCCACTTTTTTTCCTGACCCATCCCTCTCAATATGGGACACAACTCTAGCCTTCTTCTTAATATTTCCCTTTTCAACATTGGCCATTAAGTCCTCCCAATTAGGAGGAGCATCCTCCACTATTACCTGTTTACTTTTCAATTCCTTATTCAACCAACTCGGAACAATAGGCTCAATTGGTGTTGTATCTTGCTTATCTTGCTCCTGCTGGTCAATATGGACATCCTTCTCAACACTTGGTACATTAGGGATATCCAAGATAGGACTATCTTTGTCTTGCAACTGCTCTTCTACAACAACCTGCACTAGTGAAGGGACCTTAGCTAGCATCTCCTCTTGTTGAGGAGACTTGTTCAATTGCTCTCTAACAGGTGAATCTGTATATGCTACTAAGGGAGACTGGACCACCCTATCAATTTCTGCCTCTGCATTGTAGAGGTCCCCTTCCTAAAATTCCTCCTTGCCCAAGTCTTTAGAATCTTCATTCTCCCTTGGTTCTTCTTGTACACTACCAGTATCCTGAGGAATGGAGATACTTTCCTTTTCAGCAATGGGAGCGGTCATAGGAACATCCTCTTTTATAGAAGCATCCCTTGGGGAAGGAGTCCTTGACCTCCTCATGTAAAATAATGTTCTTTCCCCTGAACTCTCTACTTCTACCACTGGTGGTTCAACCTCCTTATCAGTTTTAGGATCCTCCTCCAGTTTCTATGATAGCTTCATAAGAATTCTTCTCTTTGTCAATGAAGGGGTGACATCTACCTCTTCCTTCTCCTCCTTGTCCTTTTCAACCTCTTTCCTCGAGGCATGCCTACTCTTCTTAGCAATAGGTTTCCTCTAATTATCCACTTCTTCCACTTTCTCAATTTGAACATCCCTGACCTGAATTTTGAAAGGAGAACCCACCTTTTCCTTACCCTTAGGATCTTGTTCGTGTGATTCCTCAGAAGCAAAATGAGACTCCAAGTCTCCCGTCAGATCATAAGTACACTGGATACCTTCACTCTCTAATTCTAGCATCTTGTGCTACAATCACATTTTGGTGTACTTGATCACTAGAGCCATGATTTGATCCAATTCCATTTTCTCTTCTTCCAACCAATCAACCTCTCCAACCGATTTGTCTTTCATGGACTCGAAGACATGACCCTGAATTAAATGTTCATCCTCTTCCACCCGGTCTGGGATGGCCTTCACATTATATAACCTTACCAAGTCCACTAGCAACCTAGAGAATTTATTCTTCCTTACCTCAAACTCATCACCAAGGTTAACCAAATAATCTTCAATATTGGCCTTATGGATGTACTCCCTACTGGCCTTCTTTTGTGCCTCACCAGTGATGTCAAACCTTACTCTCTTGGAATGGAAAGAGAGAGCAAAAGTACTCATCTCCTCCTCAAAAGCATGAGTAGACTGGATAGAAGGACAAACCTCACCCATTCCTATCTTCAAGGGAAAATCATTCCCAAATCCTGTTTTATGTATATCTCCCTTTACGACATTGTTGAAGTCCCATATCTGCCTAGTGACCTCCAGCAATATGATATGATTAGTAGGGTACCTCACGAGTCTATAGGGAGCCCTTTGAAAACCATCAATCCGAATGCAAGAGAAAGTGGGGAACTGGATAAACCATGCCCCATACCTCTTTATCAATTCTTTAGCTCTGTTAGAAATCCTCACATGCTCTGCACCTTGGAGCAATCTAGTGATATACATTGTGAAAGCATCATTTTCTCTTCTATAAATTCCTCCAGTTAGGTGTAGCTATGGATATACCTCATATATTGCATCCTATCCAGATGTACCACTAGTGCTCAACCCCTTATATGGGTGAAATCTTGCCAATGCATACACTAACTAGGAGGTCATGGTGAAAGTCTTGGTTTGCAAGACATTGCACAACTGCTCATGGATCACCACACTTATAACACCTGGCCAGTGGTAATTAACACCTTGTTCCATCCTAGCAATGACATTAAACATCCAGCTTTCAAACACTCCTGCACTCCTCAATCCTACTAGTCTACTAAGAAGAGTGATAACATTGTAATACTCCCTTTTGAACTTGAGCCTGAATAACTGCTTTGGAAATTTGGAGAAATGAGACTTAGCCTTCTCCAACCAAGAGTTGATTACCTGCTGGGACTTGACCACATTTTCCTTATAATATTTCCTTGTTGTGTCCATATCAAATGCCACCACACATGGCCTTTCAAGTATACCAAAGTTCAAGCAATGGACACAGGATTGAAACTAGCCACAATCCTCCCTTGAGGACCAACTACTCTCTATGTCCCTTGATTATAATTCCTGGCACACTCTAGCATGAGCTCATAACACTACACCGTGGAGGGGAAACGTACTACATGAGCCAAACTAGATTCCATATTTCTTCTAGCCAACAAAGGAAGGCTTTGTGTAGCCAATTCAGCCTTGAATTCCTCATAATCCCACATACCCACATTGGTATTGGTGATTCCTGACCAAATTTAAGTCAACTTGCTCTCAAGAATCATGCTCTTTATATCCAATTTCACCTTCTCTGCATCAGACACAACAAAACTTGTTGCACCTAGATTTGTTGCCTTCCCTTTGCCACGACGAGCAACATCTTGTCCTGATCCTTCCTACAAGAAAATAAAAGCAACCAAAATGAGGTCCAAGAGAAACAACAAGTGCAAGAATTCAATATCTCAAAGTTCAGGTTTTAGCCCCCTTCGCGGATTCCACACTGGAGAGGAATTTCAGGGAAATCTGAACCAGGCGGAATCCAACGAAACAAACATACAAACCCCCATAACATCATTTCAATCCATCAATTCGATAAATGAATAACCTTAGAAATACTTAGCATAAGTTCATTTGATTAATTAAATACATCATCCATAAAAAAATCCCTCATAATTATCATATTCAACATTTTCCCAAAAAACTTGGAAGAATCTTACCAGGGCAGATTTTAGCAAAAACAGTAACAGTTACATTCAATCCGGGAAAACGAAGAGAGCATGGAACATCCAGGAAAATCCTGAGGAAGCGGATTTTAGCAGGAATCGGATAAATTACCATTAACGCAAGAATCTGGCAGAATTACCCAACCAGGGAAATCCAGAGGAAGCAGATTTCCGCGAGACAAACAAAAGTCCAGTTTAAGAGGCGAAAGAGAAAGAATGGAAAAGCTGAGGAAATCCGGAGGAAGCGGAATTCCGCGAGGACACCGAAAACCCAAACCCGAACCCGTTTCTCTTACCCTTACAAAAGTGATTCAAATGACCATGGACCTAAGGCCTACACCTTAAAAACAACTTAACCTAGACCTCCAAAGCATCAAATATGAATTAGAAACTCTCCTCACAGTAATTCGAGAGGGATTGGCTATGCGCTAGGTCAAGAACCCTAAAATATCCGCCATGAAAGCACGAAGAACCAAGCATGACTTGATCATAAAAAAATATGGGAAAGACAAATGCAAGCAAGCACCAAAAAGCATAGAGACCTTAGACCAAAATGTATCTATTTAGTGACTCATTCCAGTAAACTGGAAAAATAACGGCAACCCCAAAAATACATGAACATGACGTGCATACCCAATGAAATAATGAAGCAATGAGTGACAAGGAGGCAAATAAAGCAAAGTAATCCGAAAGAACCAGTAGTGGAAGAGGGCATATCTACATACCATGAGAGAAAAAAGACTGGGACTAGTGATGCCAACAAACAACTCTCAAATGCAAGTAGGATTCGAGCCACGTATATGAAATTCAAATGTAGCAGTCGAAACAACTTGGAAACCCACAATCCAGAAATACACCACAGGCTCCAAGACTCAAGCTCAAATGACAAGAAAATAAACATACCCAAATGGCCAATTAATTCCCAAGATTCAATATATCATTGCCCCAAAAATTTGCACAATCGCCATTAATGCGATCGACAAGACAACCATGACCAAAACCTGGAAATTCGACAAGGCAACGGATTTTGCAGAAATGCAGACACAACGGATTTCCCCGGATCTGGGTTGAAAAGAAATCACTTCCGGGCTCCGAAAGAAATCTAGGAAAATCCAACCAGGGTGGATTTTCCTGAAAACAGTGAAAACTCTGGAATGCACTTAGTTCTTCAAGATTTTTAATAGAATTCACAAATGTGCCACCTCAATTGGAAAGATGAACATCAAAGCATGGGCCTCAAGCAAGCAAAACCCCCAAGAAAGAAGGGCCAAGACACAAAAAAATAAAAAAAAGAGGGTCCCCACTTTCAGTGGGGCGTGTGTGCAAAAACTACACAACAAATGGTGACTCCACTAGGGAAATGCTCTAGAGCATTTCAAGAATAAACTAAAATGAAGAACCCAAAATTTCTGGTTTCAATCCTATCATCAAGACTCCTATGAACAAAGTTTCAGAAACCACAAGCTAGAAGACCTTTTCCTATACCAGGGTCCAAGTGTGTGCATTATGCATTGATTTCCTATCCTCTAAGTGCAATGGGAACTAGAGCAGATCTGACCGAGCTACATAAGAGTTCAAACTTCAAAAGCAACCTGGATAGAGCCTCGCTACTAGTCAAGCATCCATAGCCCCGATGAGGTTATCGTTGTGACCCTCCCAAGCATAGCTCTACTTCCAGTCAGGCGTCTATAGCCCTGGTAGAGGTACTAGGATACTCCTGATAAGGTGAAGCTTATTCAGATTTTCAAAATTTTCCTTTTCTCTCTCTTTTTTTTTTAATAGAACCTTTCTTCTTCACCTTTGTAAGTAATGAAACTCACACTCAGGGATGAGGAACACAGTGGCATTGAAGCAAAATATAAGATTTTTCACCAGGCCAAATTATCCAAGAACCCTATGCAACTCCAGAATCCTTAATTTTAGTGTGAAAATGTGAGACCCAAATATATTCCAATGTATATGCAAAAAAAGTGATTCTGATTCCAAGTACAAGGGACATTAAATAGAATATTTCCACCACTTGAATCTGAACAACCGATTATAGTTTATAAAACAAATTCCCAGAACAATCCCAAGCAAATAACCCATTTTACAGATGCAATAACCCTAAGAAAGCAAGGAACCCAAAAGCCAAAACCAAAATGGAAAGCGAAACAAACCTAAACTACTAAAGCAAAACTAGCAAAGCAAAGCAAAACAAAGAAGAAAAAAAACCTACTCTAACTATGTACAGGATGAACTATAGAACAGTTCAAGGTTGAAAATAATGCTTCAGATACTACCCATTGACAGGCAACGAGATATCCTCACCAGTGAGGGTTTTCAAACAAAAGGCATTATCTCCCAGAATCTCTGAAATTTGGTAAGGACCAAGCCAAATTTTATCAAATTTACCATGCTCCCCCTTACGGTCATGGGCTTTATCCCAATAGAGAAATAAGTCAAAAATTCTGAAGGCCTTCACCTTAGCTCTCCTATCAAACCATCTTTTCACTACACCCTGATGTTTAGAAAAATTTTCTAAGGCTTCATCTCTTTTCTCTTCTAGGTGTAAGAACTCAGCCAAATGGGCTGCATGCTTATCTTCCTCATTGTAGTATTCATTGATAAACTATAGGGTATGGATTTTTAATTAAATAGAAAACATGGGTTCCAAACCATACACCAAGTGATAAGGAGAGGTTCCTATGGATGCCTTCTGTCTAGTACGGTTAGCCCAGAGAGCAAATCAGAGTTGGGTGTGCCAATCCTTAGGATTTTGTTCTAACAACTTTAGAATAACTGTCAGTAGGTTCTTATTGGAAGACTCAGCTAGGCCATTACCCTGAGGGTAATAATTGGATGAAAATTTAATAACAATTCCATGATCAAATTCCCAATTAGAAAATTCTAGTGATGCAAATGCAGGACCATTATCACAAACTAAAGATAGTGGACAACCAAAATGGTTAATAATCCCAGACTCAAGAAAATTGATTACCACATCTGAAGTACATTGTCTACAGGCAAGAGCTTTTGTCCATCTAGTAAAATAATCAATTATGGTAAGAATATACCTATGACCCACAGAAAATGGAGGATTAATTGGACCTATGAAGTCCATGCCCCATTGGGCAAATGATTTTACCTCTATGACTGGCTGAAGTGGAAGAGCTGTGTGTTTTTCCTTACTTGCTATAGTTTGACATATGTGGCAAGTCCTCACATTTTGGTGCATGTCTTTGAATAAAGTAGGCCAGTAATAGCCTGCCCTTAAGATATCGTTTGCAGTGGTTGATGTAGAACCATGGCCTGTACCATATTTCTAATGAAATTCAAGCATCAGTCTAACAACTTCCTCTTTTCCCAAACATCTTAAGTACACACCCTCATGGATTCTTTTATACAAGATAGCTCCTTTCATCATTAAAATTCCACTCTTCAGGCGCAAATCCTACCTTTGAACTGTATTAAGGTGATTAGGACACTATTGATCCAACAAATAGAAAATAATTGCATCATACCAATCTCCTTGAGATACTTCTTGAAGGTAATAGTGCTGAGTTGTGAGATCAGGACCTGTCTCAGCCATTGTCTATGTAAGTCCTTGTCCTCTCACTAATTTCATGGGTTGGATTTCCATATCATATTCCTGAAACATAGTCACCCATTTGGCCCTTTGTTCACCTAACTCATTCTGCATTAACAATAGCTTTACTGCAGGATCCAGTACTATAGAAAAAACTTTATTCCTCAAAATGTAATCCCAGAACTTTTTCACTACTCTGACCAAAGCATAGGCCTGCTTTTCTACATTATGATATCTTAATTCTGCATATTTCAAGGGAGTACTCATGAAGGCTATAGGGTTTTCATCACCTTGATCAGACTTTTGAGTCAACATTGCAGCACAAGAGTGATAAAAAATGAATAAATATATGTAGAAAGGTTTAGCATAATCGGGACTCACCAATACTGGAGCCTTGGAAATAGATTTTTTGATCTCTACAAATGCCTCCTTAGCTTCTGCATTCCACTCTATTTTTGCTTCTTGTTTCAGCATGGCATTTAATGGCTTGACTATCTCTGCAAATCCAATGATAAATTTTCTAACAAAGTTAATTTTACCAAAAAATGACTTCATCTCTTTCTTACTCGTAGGAGGCTGAATCTTCAAGATAGCCTATATTCACTCAGGATCAATAGCAATACCCTATTCAAGATAATATGTCCTAATAAATTTCCTTCTGTGACTCCAAAAATGCACTTCCTTGGATTAAGTGAAATACCAAACTCTCTGCATCTTTGGAACACTTTGCATAAATCTGTTATATGATCTCCTCGTTGCTTGGAAAAATCTGTCAAATCATCCATGTAAATAATGATGCACTTACCAATTATGTCCTTAAAAGCAATGTCCATAGTTCTCTGGAATGTAGCTCCAGCATTGATCAACCCAAATGGCATCCTTTTGTAAGCAAAAGTTCCCCATTTCGTAGTAAAGGTAGTCTTGTGCCTATCCTCATACTGCACCATAACTTGGTTATACCCAGAATACCCATCCAAAAAGGACATCATTTGAGATCCATTAACAATCTGAAGCACCTCATCTAGTGAAGGAACTGGATAATTATCTTTTTTTTGATGCTTTATTCAGATTCCTAAAATCCACACATAGTCTGATCTCTCCATTATTTTTCCTTTCTGGAACCAAATTCTCAACCCATGTAGAATGTCTTACTGGAAATATAATGTGTGTTGAAAGCAGTTTTTGCACCTCCTTTTGAATAATGGGTTCTAACAGAGCATTGATTGGTCTCTGTCTCTGCCTAAATGGTTTGATGTCTGAATTCGAAGGGATGGTGTGTGTAATGATTTAATTATCATATGTTTTCAAATCTTCATAAATCCAAGCTATTACATCTTGATATGCATGTAAAGTATCAATAATCCCCTTTCTTTCTTTTGGAGTACATACCTTGCCAATAAAAACATTATTCATGTCATCTAGTGTCCCCATATTATATGTTTCACACTGGCTACCAAGAGACTCCCTTTTAGCTTGTTGCTCATGATCTCTTATCTTATCCAAATCAAAAATTCGTTCAAGCTGCACCATACCTCTGGGAATGGTATTGGTCTTCAGATTAATGATTCCTCCAAAGTCAATTTATGCTTCTTGAGGCTCTATCTCATTAATGACTTGAGAAGCGAACACATCACAACTTGTAATAAAGTCCAAAATATGTTTATCATCTTCAAATACCTAGAAATTAGTAACATTGTTAGGCACTGAAGGTACTGGAGTGAGCTCAACTGTGAATTTCTTCAATCCTGAAAGTGACAGAGGTTGCAAGGTGCTAGCAGCTTGTGCTAGAGAATCTACAACTTGATTCTTGTTTCAGGGAATCAACTGGATATTGAAAGCATCAAACCCCTCAATAAGATCCCACACCCTATGCCTATAATTGGTCATTCTCCTATCACAACATGAATATTGTTTCCTTACTTATTTGATTACTAATTCAGAATCTCCGAAAACTTGTAACATTTTAACCTTCTTCCTTGATGCCATTAACAAGTCATGGATCAAAGTTTCATATTCAGCAACATTATTGGTGCATTGGAACTAGATTCTATGAGAAGAAAATTAATTCTTACCTTTAGGACTAATCAAATCGAATCCTGCTCCAACACCCTACTTAGATTTAGATCCATCGAATCTTAATGTCCAACAACCATCAGGTTCTCTCAGTTTTAATTTATCTTTCTCTTTGCTAAGGATGGGGAGCTTCTCAGGAGGCATTGGGCTCTTACCCTTATCAGTATTTAATTCTTCCTGCATACTAATTCCAATGATTGGAACTGGATCAATGCATTTTTGTATCTGTCGGAGAGCAGTCTGACACAAGTCACATTCCAACTCGAAATGAGGTGCATCATGGATCCTGCACCAATTGGGAAGTAATAATTCTTCAAAGGTCATACTTCCTTTCAACTATATTTGATCCTCCATACATTTCCGGATGAACTCCTGAAAGTTATCCAATAAACCAAGTTGCCCATCCTCTTGATCACTTGTTTCACCCACTTGTTCAGTCAGTGTTTCGGAACTACTGCTCTCTGGAATATGTTTGTCTAAAGAATATTGTAGCATGGAAACCTCTTCATCCTTCATGACTGATGTTGTTAACACATAGTTTCCCATACCAACCTTGGACACCAACACCTCATTCAAAACATTCTGATACTCAATGATTACATACTTCATTTGGGGCTCTCTTCCAATTTGAATCTGATTCAGAACTCCCTTCCATGGTAGCCACATGTGAGAATGATTTGTAGATGCATACCCATTTAATGCCTTAGTGAAATCCCTACCTAAAATTAGGCCATAAGTACATCAGGAATGTCAGCAACTTGGATATTGATCACTTGTTGTACCCTAGGATCTAATGCAAGCTGCGTAGGGATCATATTCAATTCTCCAACTACACTTACCTTTGTTTTGTCCAATTGAGTAACTTTATTTTGAGAAGCTATAGGGGTAATACCTAATACTTTGCAAATAGAAAAAGGCATAACATTGGTAGAGGCTCCTGAGTCTAGAAGACAATTATGCAAATTATTTCTGAAAATACGAGCGGAAATCAAGAAAGGAGGGGTGTCTGTCTTGCCTTGAAATAAACTCAAATGAGTGTCAGCTTGTGCAAATTGACCTTTATCTTTATCTCTCCCTTTGTCTACAGGTGGGACCTGACTTCTAGGTGTCTGGGACTTAGAGGACCTAGTAACCGCCTCATTGGCATTTACCCCTTGTGATGCTATATTAGAACTAAATGACCCAAAAACTGCATTCCTAATAGCAAGAACTCTTAATAACTCAAAAGTAGAAAGAATTACCTTTATTTTCTTGAATTCCTCAGTCACATATTCGCCTAATTTCTCCACATTCAGGTCAACATGGGCTTCCTTGTAGCCACTGGCCTACCTATCTTTGGACACTTCAACATTGTTTCCCTTTGACAAGTATTGTGTGGGTACATGAGGATAAGGTGGATTATTACTAGCTTGTGGATCTGGTGGAGTATTAAAATTGTTAGGAGGAATAGAAGTAGTGAAAGGACCTCTCACCTGTGGACTCCTATTAGGTCTATTCCTCAAATCATATTTCTTTGTTGGTTTCTGAAACATTTGAACTTCTTCAATACTAACTTCCTCCTCATCTAATGGACCATTATCATTCTCATTTTCTTAATTAAACAAATGGGAAATCTCATCTTCATTTAGCACCTGCTCTGCCTCATCCTCCTGGTCACTAGATTCTTCCTCTGGTTCTTTTTCCTCACCTTTTTGGAATGTGGCATGGTTAAGTACTAGTACTGGAGAATCGTAGGGATTTGAAGGCACAATTTCTTAACCATTAGAATTATTCTCCACTTCATACTGGAAAATAGAAGCCGTAGTCTAAAATTTGGTACAGTCTAACTCAAAGTGTTGACTTGTCTTATGGGGCCTGCACCAACTAGACAAAGTTGCTTCTGCCATGTATACACCATTTGGCGGCTTCTTCTGAGCAACAGGCTGATCCAATGGAGTAGGAATCCCTCCATTATTAGGTCCATTATTCCATGACCTATTCTACCTAGGTGGTTGCCCTCTGTCAAATCCCTATCCACCTTATTGATTTCTATCAAAATTCTAACCAAAACCTTGTCTCCTATCGAAATTCTGACTAGAATTTTGTCCTCTGTCATAGTTTTGATTTCTGTCAAAATACTGCCCCCTTTCAAAGTTTCTATTCTCCCTACCGTAGTTAGATTGCATGCTCTTCTGAGCAGCCTGAAGATGGATATTTTGATTTCTCAAATAGGTTACCTCCATATTCAACCTTTTCACTTGCTCAGATAATTCATCCAACCTCTCCTTATCTAGACTGTTAGGTGGTGCTGGATTAACACTACTAGAAAAATATCCAGGCATGCTTCCAAAACCAACAGCCTGATTCAAAACTTTTGAATTCTGTAGATATGTAGAAAAACTAACTAGTTTCTAATGAAGGGGTTGATTATCTCTTTGTTGAGGATAAGAGGTCATAGGTTGAGCCTGATTTAAAGGAGGACCTAGATGAGAGACCAGAGGAAATGAAGGTATTGGATTCATTATGGGAGCATCACTGGTCAAAGCTTGGTTAAGGGCTTGAATTTGTCTGAGATGAGCAGCAGGTCCTAAGGATGGTAAAGGTCTTGATAAGTGTTTCCTTAAGTCTGTGCTGACCTTCACAGCCTCAACATATGCAGTGAGTAAATTATTCAGAGCATTAGTCCTTTGTTTAAGAAAAGTGGTTGTAAGGCTATCCAAGGCCTCAAGGTAAACTTCTAAAGTAGTATTTTCATTTCCAGCATAAGGTGCCTGGAGTTTGGTGTATGCTCGGTGGAACCTATCATTGAATGATCCTATGGGTTAATTAATCTCTCTTTTAACTCCAGTAAATTGCAAGTATAGCTCATTAGCACTGATGAGAATCTTAAAATTTTGTAGAAATGCAGTTTCTAATTCAATCCAATTATGGATGGAAGCAGCAAGTAAGTGATTGTACCAATAAAAGGCCTCTTCTCCTAGGGAATAAGGAAAAAGCCTACATGCAACATCCTCATGGTTAATTCCTCTATCTCTTAGGCAGGTTTGAAAAATACTAATATGCTCTTCTACTGTTCGGTTGGGGTCATGAGTATGAAACTTAGAACAAAAATGCTCAGGGTTCTTGGGCATGACATTGTAATTATTAAAGATCAATGGGGATGGATTATTAGCAAGGAAATCCATTGGTGGGGCTGGGGGTGGTAATGGCTGATTTATGACTGGTTGTGGATGTGGAATAGGAATTCCCCCAGAGTCAGATGAGGATGGAGATAATGGAGATGATGGAAGTGGGTGAGTGGATAATGATTCTTCCCCTCCTTTGGTCCTTCTTGA
Source organism: Sequoiadendron giganteum (assembly GCA_007115665.2). Classification (NCBI taxonomy): domain Eukaryota; kingdom Viridiplantae; phylum Streptophyta; class Pinopsida; order Cupressales; family Cupressaceae; genus Sequoiadendron; species Sequoiadendron giganteum. The sequence continues at coordinate 72,234,181 of CM021107.1, forward strand.
CCTAGTAGGGGCTTGTAATTACTGAAACTCTTCTTCTCCTCGAGTAGATCTAGTTCTTCTTCTAAGCCTCTTAGGAGAGATGGCATTTAGGAAATGCTCCAACTTGATTATTCAAGGCCCTCCTTCTAGTGCCAATCTATTGATGGTGTTTTTTGCACAACAACTCAGATAGAATATGATATCCTATCTCTCTTGAAAGTTAAATCTCTATGAACAAAGAGATAACCCCAAGGTCTCTAATGTTAGGTCTTGACAATGCAATGAAACAACTCAGTGATAAATGTGAAAATGTTGGTAATCACAAAGGGACCTTACTACAAGCAAATGCTAGATTTTAAATTTATCAGATCCAAACAATGGATTGATACTTGAATCTTTAATTAAACCCTGATAATAAAGAAATAGAAAAAGATGAAAGTTTCAGAGATAATTATAAGACTACTTATAACCCTAAGATTGATAATGCCAAAAGATAAAATTCTCAAAATGGACCACTCCCTCATAAACTAATTCCTATACAATCTAGACAACTCTGCAATTTCACAGAAATAGTGCAATATTCTAAGGTATTTAAAGATTTTCAAATCATAGACATTCATTCAACCAATCCTGAATAAATCTCTATAATTGAACTAAGCACAATTTTAAGTCTAGACTAACTTTGCAAAGCAGCTAACAATCAACTAAATGCAAAAAGTATGTACTAGAGATTGATGCAAACATTCCAAAAATGAAACTCTAAACATCACCAAACTATTTAAATATCAACTTCAAGAATTTTAATGATAGAAAAAAAAGAACCATGCGACATAAAACTCCACAAGATGGATACCAAATCACAATATCCTTTCTTATATTAAGTCATCCAAAATGGCAACAATTCCAGCTTTCTGTTACAATACTTGCTTGAAAACAAACCCTAATTCGCTCAAATATGAAATCTCTATTCTACTTCTCTATGCATATTATGTATCACCTATCTATATCTCAAATGAGGCAACATGCCCATTTTATAGAGAATCCCTAAAATAGGTCAGCCCCAAAATAAGAATTTACAATAAAAACATGACCTACAAGAGGTCGACCTCAAAAGATATTCGAATATAATATGAAATGTGCAATTAGCACCAATTTCATCCAAGTCAGCCTAGGAATCAAAGGATCAGTCCAATGCATGTGAATAATATGAAGCACAAATGTCAATGTAACCCTACATAACTACTCCCCATCCTTGTCTTTAGCTTGATCTTCTTCACCATGCATGGCCAACAATACTCTGTCCAACTTGGCAATAGGTGGCATAGGAAAAACCCTAATCCTTCTCTCAAGAGTTTTAATATCATCCCTTGCCTGCCTCACTATACCATCCCAATCAGATCTATCAGTTAAGTATCTGTCAATAACTGCAATATAGGTCACAACATCATTTAGATGATGTCCAATGACTGGACCTTCACTGACTGGAGAATAAACATCTCTCCACCATTTCCTAAGTTGCTCCAGATTAAGATGTTTCAGAGAAAACTTCTTCCTTCCTGTCATGACCTCAAATAATGAGATACACTTATCATGGATATCAGTCAAAGTGTCCTCAATCTGCTTTCCTTGTTTATGAATCTTATTTAAGGCCTTCTACCTCATTTACAGCATTTCAACCCATTCCCAAGGTTCAGAAACCCTTGGAAAAGGAAGAATCCCACTCTTTACCAATTTATTTTTGTTGAACTCCATGATTGTCCTTGTTTTCTGCAGTAGGAGATCAATATCCTCCTTGCCTTGAGCAAGCACAATTTTCAACCATTTTACTAACCTCATGGAATCTCTTGCAGTCGACAAGATGTCTTTGATGGCGGTATCTCGCTTGGTTTGTACACCTTGCAACCAGTAAACTGTGGCATGTGTGGTGCCCTTCATCTTCTCAAGCTCAGAAATGGTTTCCTGGGGCAAGAAACCTGCAACAAAGGAGGAAGAGCTAATAGACTGCAAGGGTTTCATCAATTCCTGCAAATACCTTTTCAGTTTCTCATTCTCTCTCTCCAACTCATGCTTGGTTTGCATAGCCTTCTTCAATCTACCCACAATTACAACACTAGAGCCTTCATACTCCTCGATATCTTGCTCCACAAAAGTATGCCCTAGGTCAATAGTCTACACATGATAATCCTTTGCATTCACATCATCTCTATCCTTATGTGGAGCAGGGGTAGAAATGTGAGCCACACTATTGCATGACCCATCCCTCTCAATCTGGGACACAACTCTAGCCTTCTTCTTAATCTTTCCCTTTTCAACATTGGCCATTAAGTCCTCCCAATTAGGAGGAGCATCCTCCACTATTACCTGTTTACTTTTCAATTCCTTATTCAACCAACTCGGAACAATAGGCTCAATTGGTGTTGTATCTTGCTTATCTTGCTCCTGCTGGTCAATATGGACATCCTTCTCAACACTTGGTACATTAGGGATATCCAAGATAGGACTATCTTTGTCTTGCAACTGCTCTTCTACAACAAACTGCACTAGTGAAGGGACCTTAGCTAGCATCTCCTCTTGTTGAGGAGACTTGTTCAATTGCTCTCTAACAGGTGAATCTGTATATGCTACTAAGGGAGACTGGACCACCCTATCAATTTCTGCCTCTGCATTGTAGAGGTCCCCTTCCTAAAATTCCTCCTCACCCAAGTCTGTAGGATCTTCATCCTTCCTTGGTTCTTCTTGTACACTACCAGTATCCTAAGGAATGGAGATACTTTCCTTTTCAGCAATGGGAGCAGTCATAGAAACATCCTCTTTTATAGTAGCATCCCTTGGGGAAGGAGTCCTTGACCTACTCATGTAAACTTGTGTTCTTTCCCCTGAACTCTCTACTTCTACCACTAGTGGTTCAACCTCCTTATCAATTTTAGGAACCTCCTCGAGCTTTTGTGATAGCTTCATAAGCCTTCTTCTCTTTTTCAATGGAGGGGTGACATCTACTTCTTCCTTCTCCTCCTTGTCCTTTTCAACCTCTTTCCTCGAGGCATGCCTCCTCTTCTTGGCAATAGGTTTCCTCTATTTACCCACTTCCACCACTTTCTCAATTTGAACATCCCTGACCTGAATTTTGAAAGGAGAACCCACCTTTTCCTTACCTTTAGGATCTTGTTCGTGTGATTCCTCAGAAGCAGAATGAGACTCCAAGTCTCCCATCAGATCATAATTACATTGGATACCTTCAATCTCTAATTCTAGCATCTTGTGCTTCAACCACATTTTGGTGTACTTGATCTCGAAAGCCATGATTTGATCCAATTATGTTATCTCCTCTTCCAAACAATCAACCTCTCCAACCGGTTTTTCTTTCATGGCCTCAAAGATATGACCCTAAATTAAATGGTCATCATCTTCCACCTGTTCTGGGATGGCCTTCACATTATATAAGCTTACTAAGTCCGCTAGCAATCTGGAGAATTTCTTCTTCCTTACCTCAAACTCATCACCAAGGTTAACCCAATAATCTTCAATATTGGCCTTATGGTTGTACTCCCTACTGGCCTTCTTTTGTGCCTCACCATTGATGTCAAAGCTTGCTCTCTTGGAATGGAAAGAGAGGCCAAAAGTACTCATCTCCTCCTCAGAAGAATGAGCAACTGGATAGAAGGACAAACCGCACCCACTCCTATCTTCAAGGGAAAATCATTCCTGAATCCTATTTTATGCATATCTCCCTTTACAACATTGTCAAAGTCCCATATCTGCCTAGTGACCTCCAACAATATGATATGATTAGTAGGGTACCTCACGAGTCTATAGGGAGCCCTTTGACAACCATCAATCCGAATGTAAGAGAAAGTGGGGAACTAGATAAACCATGCCCCATACCTCTTTATCAATTCTTTAGCTCTATCAGAAATCCTCACATGCTCTGCACCTTGGAGCAATCTGGTGATGTACATTGTGAAAGCATCGTTTTCTCTTCTATAACTTCCTCCAGTTAGGTGCAGCTATGGATATACCTCATAAATTTCATCCTGTCCAAATGTACCCCTAATGCTCAACCCCTTATATGGGTGAAATCTTGCCAATGCATACACTAACTAGGAGGTCATGGTGAAAGTCTTGGTTTGCAAGAAATTGCACAACTACTCATGGATCACAACACTTATAGCACCTGGCCAGTGGTAATTAACACCTTGTTCCATCCTAGCAATGACATTAAACATACAACTTTCAAACACTCCTGCACTCTTCAATCTTACTAGTCTACTGAGAAGAGTGATAACATTGCACCGTGGAGGGAAAACTTGCTACATGAGCCAATCCAGATTCCATAGTTCTTCTAGCCAACAAAGGAAGGCTCTGTGCTACCAATTCAGCCTTGAATTCCTCATAATCCAACATACCCACATTGGTATCAGTGATTCCTGACCAAATTGAAGTTAGTTTGCTCTCAGGAATCCTTCTCTTTATATCCAATTTCATCTTCTCTGCCTCAGACACAACATAACTCTCTGCACCTGGATCTGTTTGCCTTTCCTTTGCCATGACCAACAACATCTTGTCCTGATCCTGCCTACAAGAAAATAAAAGAAACCAAAATGAGGTCCAAGAGAAATAACAAGTGCAAGAAGTCAATATCTCAAAGTTTGGGTTTTAGCCCCCTTCGCGGATTCCACACTGGAGAGGAATTCTGGGGAAATCCGGACCAGGCAGAATCCAGCGAAACAAACATACAAACCCCCATAACATCATTTCAAATCCATCAATTCGATAAAGGAATAACCTTAGAAATACTTAGCATAAGTTCATTTGATTAATTAAATACATCATCCATAAACAAATCCCTCATAATCATCATACTCAACATTTTCCCGAAAAACCTTGAAGAATCTGACCAGGGCGGATTTTAGCGAAAACAGTAACAGTTACAGTCAATCCGGGTTAATGAAGAGGGCACGAAACATTCGAGAAAATCTAGAGGAAGCAAATTTTAGCGGGATTCGGATAAATTACCATTAACGCAAGAATCCGACAGAATGACCCAACCGAGGAAATCCAGAGGAAGCGGAATTCCGCGAGGACACCGATAACCCGAACATGAACCCGTTTCTCTTACTCTTACAAAATCGATTCAAACGACCATGGACCTAAGGCCTACACCTTAAAAATAACTTAACCTAGACCTCCAAAGGATCAAATATGAATTAGAAACTCTCCTCACAGTAATTCGAGAGGGATTGGCTATGCCCTAGGTCAAGAACCCTAAAATATCCACCATGAAAGCATAGAGAACCATGCATGACTTGCTCATAAAAAAATATGGGAAAGACAAATGCAAGCAAGCACCGAAAAGAATAGAGACCTTAGACCAAAATGTATCTATTCAGTCACTCAATCTAGCGAACTGGAAAAACAATGGCAACCCCAAAAATACTCGGAAATGATGCACATACCCAAGGAAATAATGAAGCAATGAATGACAAGGAGGAAAAAAAAGAAAAGTAATCCAAAAGAACCAGTAGAGGAAGAGGGCATATCTACATACCATGAGAGCAAAGGCACTGGGACTGGTGATGCCAACAAACAACTCTCAAATGCAAGCAGGATACGAGCCACGTATACGAAATTCAAATGTAGCAGTCGGAACAACTTCGAAATCCATGATCCAACAATACACGACAGGCTCCAGGACTCAAGCTCAAATGATAAGCAAATAAAAAAAACTCAAATGGCCAATTACTTCCCAAAATTCAATATATCATTTCCCCAAAAATTCGCACAATCGCCACTAATGCGATCGACAAGACAACCATGACCAAAACCCAGAAATTCGACAGGGCAACGGATTTCGTTGAAATCCGAACACGACGGATTTCCCCAGATTCGGGTTGAGAGGCAATCACTTCCAGACTCCGAAAGAAAATGGGGAAAATCCGGCCAGGGTTGATTTTCCTGAAAATAGTGAAAACTCTGGAATGCACTTAGTTCTTCAAGATTTTCAATAGAATTCACAAATGTGCCACCTCAACTGGCAAGATGAACATCAAAGCAAGGGCCTCAAGCAAGCGAAACCCCCAAGAAAGAAGGGCCAAGACACAAAAAAATGAAAAAAAGAGGGTCCCCACTTTCAGTGGGGTGTGTGTGCAAAACCTCCACAATAGTAATGATCACACAACTTGCCAAAAATCTCTTTAGATGAGCCAACTTCTACATATGACATGGTTATGGAAGTGGCATTGTAACTCATTTAGAGGTTGAGCTTGATTTTTGGTCTATGATGTATTAAACTTTAATTTTTATTTATATATGATGTAAATCCATAATTATGCTCTACAAATTTAGTAATATCTATGTTTTTATGAATATTTTATAAAAATTATATATTTTAAAATGTTCAATAACACTGTCAAATTATTCTAGAATTTTTCTCTAAGTTTTTGACGAGTCTTGAGTTTTTGATGATTCTCAAGTTTTTAAATTTTTTGGGCATGTTGAATTACCACCAAGTCCAAGTTTTTCAACTATAATTAGCCGACAAGTTACATATAATGTGAGATTTGAGCCTAAAACAAGTCTCACACTTGCAAACCACTGTTGAGTCATCAAAAAAGTTGCAGTTGTTATTTAATGGTAAACCAACTATCATTTAATAGTAAAAGCCTCCAAAATATTAGGTAAAAGCCTCCAAAGTCTCACTTATCATATAAAAGCAAAATTAATATTGATTTGAAAACTCGATGAGAAAATTTTATTTCCATTTACAGTGTTTTTTTCAATTTGATGACAACTTTCTTTTCTCATTTGCATTGCTTTATGTTTTAAATAATCAAAAAATACTTAATTTATTTAAGAAAAAAAACTTGATTTCTCCAAGTTTATTTCATTCCATTATTTAGCACTTATTATTAATTGTTTAATCCAACCATTTACAACACATCCATGTACAAACACATACTCTCTAACATATTAACATACATATAGTTTTTGACAGGTGGGAGGATGAAGCATGCAGGAGGTGTCTAGTTTGACGGCTTTGTTGCCTATGGCCTTTGAGGCCTAGGTTGCATGCATCCTTGCTTCCATGCATGATTTCAGTTGCCTATGGATTGGTGTTGTGGTGGTAGTTTCATTGTGAGGGGGGTCTTTTGGTTTCCTGGGTGTAGCTGGTGGGTTGTTTTAGATCGACCTTTTCTCTACTTTGCTTGTTCCTGATATAATCTTCCTTGTTGGTTGTGTGGGTTTGCTCTACCTTGGATCATTGGTGTGCTTTGATTTCTTGGGGTTTCAATCTTTTGTAGTCTATTTTCCTCTATTTAGGTGTGGAGTGTGCTTGCCTTGGCCACTCTTGTTTTGGTGTGAGGATCCTTTTCTCTTCCTATGTCGACTTATCTTCTCCTGATGTGTGTGTTGTGCTAGTCAGTTCTCTTTACCTTTGTTGTGCCTTTTCTTTGCCTCAACCTCTCTTCTTTTGTATCAGATGCATGTGGGGGGACTTCCTCTTGGGTCTCGCTTAGTTGGAGGTTTTTGTGTGCTACTCGACACCCTCTGGGTGGTGTAGGGTGCATTTTTTGTTGTGTCATAGGGTGGGGTTTGATTGATCACGGATATTTTAGGAGGTGAACCATCTCATAGAAAAGGGCCTCACTTGCACAAGATTGATGGTTGCTTGGAGAGATCATCAGATCATCCAATACTAGTTATTCAGCCAGAGTCTGTTGTGGAGGATGTTGAATACTATAGCAATCATGTTTTAATTTGGAAATTTATGGGGTTATGTGTTTCACTACCCTTTTTGGATTCATGGATATGAAAGACTTGGAACCCAAAGGGTGACTTTGAGATTTTTTTGGCTGCTAAAAATATTTTCATGGTGGATTTTTCTTGCATTGTGGATCAAAATCGAGCCTTTGAAGGTGGACCCTATTTCTACAACCAAGTGGGTCTTTTCATTAAACCTTGGCACGGGGGTTTTAATTTTGTTGAGGAGCTCCCCTTGAGGGTTCTGGTTTGGGTTTGCCTCCCTCATTTTCCTTTGGAATGTTGGATAAATGATATATTATAGATGATTTCTCTTATGCTTGATAAGCCCATTGGTCCATCACAACAAACCTTGTTTAAGAATATTTTTTCTTATACTCATGTTTCTGTTGAAATTGATCTGAATAAGCCATTGCCAGACTTGATTGACATGAGTGTTGGTTCAGCCTCTTGGACTCAACAACTGGATTATGAGATAGGCTCTTGGACTTAATAGCTGGATTATGAAACTTTTCCCTTTCACTGTCATTTTTTTCATGAGTATGGTCATCTTCAACAAAAGTGTCCCAGAGTGGTTAATAATTCTAGTAATGGTCTTACTCCTCCATAGCCATCTAAGAATATGGATAAAGGGAAGGCTCCTATACAAGGGTTGGAGATGGATAAGGATGGATTTTCTCAATTTAAACACCGCAATAAGAGTAGGGGACATAAGAGAACCTTAAAGGATAGATAGGAAGACGAAACATTCAACATGTTTGATGCTTTGGAGGACTTGGTTTAGGAGGATTTTCTCCTATTTCATTGCAAGTTGTGGATGGTTCCGCTATAGATCACCTCCTCGGTGAACACCATGACCCTATTTTTAATAAGAATCAGCCAATGAGCCCTACAACTCAGATGGTTTCGAGTATTCCTCCCTTCGACTCTCCAATGTTGGAGGCTTCTTCAGCTCAAGATACCCATATGGGGATTTTTTTTCCTTCTTTGAGTCCTTCTCCTAAGAAAGGTGCTGATGAGACTAGAAAGACTAAGGCTTCTTCTACACCTTTAGGCTTACAACAAAAACCTCTTAAAAAGGGTGCTCTCGAGAAGCCTATGAAATCAAGTAGGAAGAAGGATTAGGAAAAGGTTAAGCTAATTAGGGAAAGTCTGGTGGAATCAGGCTTGGTAAAGACTATTGATTCCCACTTCTCCCAATCTCTTAGATGATTGTGCTATCATGGAATGTGAGGGGTATGAATAGAAACCCTAGACAAAAGGCTATTCGTGATTTGATTCAAGAGCATTCTCTGGACTTAGTTTTCCTTTAGGATACCAAGCTACTTGTTAGCAATTTAATGAACTTGGTTAACAATATTTGGGGTTGTGGTATGTGTCAGTGTGTGCGATCGTAGGGTAGGTCTGGGGGCCTTGCTTGTTTGTGGGATCCATGTAGAGTTGCTCCTTCTTGGTGGATTTCATGTCAGCACTCTATTTCTTTTGTTTCTATTGGTCTGGAGTCTAGTGAGAAAATTATTTTCTCTAATATTTATGCTCCTACAGACTTTCTTGGTAATGTTAATTTGTGGGCTTATACTAGATATGTTCATTCCTTTGATCCTTTTCTTCCATAGGTGTTGGAAAGAGATTTTAATGCCATTTATTCTTTAGAGGAGAAAAGAGGGGGCATAGGTAGATTGGATCCCTTTGTTGTCCTTCTTAGAGATAATATGGAAGCATTGCATTTAGTGGAAATCAAACCTAGGAATGGTATATTCACCTAGACTAATAGGAGGTCTGGGAACAAGCCTATCTCAGAAAGTTTGGATAGATTTTTGGTTTCCAACTTCTGGGTGGGTGATAGTTGGGTGACAAGCTTTGAAATTTTGGATTGGCAAAGTTCAGATCATTGGCCAATTAAATTGGTGGTTTCTCTATCTAGGTCCTCTTTGAAGAATCCTTCTTTTAGGTTCCAGCTTATGTGGCTTCGGGATGCTTCTCTTCTATATAGGATCAAATTTGCACCCCTAATGCAAATTCCCCTTTTACCCTTCTCCACTTTAGAAAACTAAATTCAGAGGCTTAATTCCATATAAGTTCGCTACCCTGGTTCCACTTGGCACCTATTTTGATTGTCATTAGGGGAGTTACTGTCAGGGATGCCCGCGCAACACATAGACATCTATGTGGTGCACTTGCATCCCTAATAGATTCCTGTGGGTGGAGTTTAAAGAGACATTACACTTCCTATTGGAAGTCAAATTGTAATGCCTCCCTTCGGCTAGCCAACATGAATATGGTCATTTCTTCATCTCTCTTCTACATATTCACCTCTCATTCATTCATTTGATGGTTGGTTGATCTCTACACACTCATCCACAAGCTCTTGGCATTCACTTCAAGCATTGAAGCAACATTTTACACTCCATAGCAGCAATCTCATCACTCCATCACTTCATTAAAGAAAACACAGGACAAAACCATTGCAACATAGGCTTGAGTTCCTCTCATTTTCTCCCCCACTAGCTTTGATTTCCTGCTTTATCGTATCATTTCTATATAATTGCAAACTTGGCTATCTGTAGAGGTGGAAACACCAAAACGAGGGTCTGACTGAGGCAAACACCTAAACAACCCCCCAACATTTTCCCTCTTTTATGTGTGTAGGTGGAGATATCTTGCAGTGAGCTAGCAAACAAGCTATTGTGTGAGATCAGTTTTGTCACACTTGCAGTAATATACTTGTTTTATCACATCCATTTATATGTTTCATATTTCATAGTATTATTCTGCTCCCTTAGAAACTAGTAACTAGGTTGTTAGTTTGTTTTTTAGTGGTCAAAACATGTCTTCTTGGTTCTCTGGCCGTATGGACGCTAGCGTACCTAAGAGATTCCAATGCGGTGTGTTGTCATCCCAGAACCACGCTTCTATCCTCTGATAGAGAGCTATTTGAGACATAGAGTTGACCTTGCAAACTGACTCGCCTAGTCTCCTTTAGAATCTCAGGTTTGTAGGGTGATCAAAGGGCCTTATAGAGCATCATTCTCATCCCATATTTCCTAACCTTCCCCTAAACTAATGTAAGTTAGGGAAGCCTACTACTCTAGGCCCTCTGTGACCTGGGGCCTTACAGTGGTTGGTCCCCCTCTCTTACATTTTTGGTGAACTTGATGTGAACCAACGTCTACTCATTTGTCAGTGTTATGAGTTTTTTCTCTTGTACCCTTTGATCATTGTACTCTTGTGTGTTGTGAAGGTTTATGAGCATCACAACCTAGTCCATGACCTTTGGGTATATTTTTAGGAGAAGTTTGTGACACCTTTTGATGGAGAAGATGAAGGTCTCTTCTAGTTTCACTACTGGTATTTTCTTTGGTTCTGCGGTTGGTATTTCTACGTAGGAGTAGGTGTCACAACATGAGTCTAGATTCTTCAATGAAACTAACCACATCCATACTCCTCCCACATCACCTAACTCATTATCCATAAATGAGTGTGAATTTTTCCACATCCCTTTTGAATACGTCGCCAGTGTGAGCAAAGGGTTAAGTGCTTTGGAAAATCACTTGGAAAAAAACCCGAAGTTGGCTAAGGTCGCTAAGGTTATTAGTGAAATAAAGTATATGGTTGGAAAAGACTAAACAAATGTAGAAATACTGGCTAGTATCACTGGTCTGACTGAAGTGTATGCTCCCTTGAACCATGGCAACATGATGTGAGGTATCCACCTTGAGGATCATGAGAGACAATTAGGAGTGTCCATGCTGTGTACTTGGCTGCCACAGTCCCTTCAATCACTATCCCCACTACTTTTGACAGTTTTAAAATTGTCAAAGTAAACAAGAACCCTTTGGGTTTACACTTCATCCCTCCTATCGCCTCTGATGGTGGAGGATTGGGAAGGATGATTGGTGGAGGCTTTATCAGTGGTAGCTTTGGCAGTGGAGGTGGTGCTGGCAAAAGTGGTTCTGGCAGAGGTCATGGCAGTGGCTTTGGAAGTGGTGATGGCTTTGATAGAGGCCACACTGGTGGCAGTGGCATCTGTGGAAGCTCTAGTGGTAGTCACGGTGGTGGTCCTGGTGACGGCTCTAGTAGCGGTTCTATTGGTCCTATGTCCTCTAACAACCTAATTCTGAATACCCTTCTTCAGAATATGGGGAAGATGTAGAACCAGCTAGCGAACCTTTCCCAAGCTTCTGCCTAGCCTATCTTCTAGCCCTTCTTCCAACATAGCCCATTGTCGGTAGCAATTCTAAACACTCCTTTCCCACAAGGGATGGAGATTCCTAAATTTGAGGAATACGGCGGCAAAGGCGACCTGCAAATGCATGTGTTTGCCATTAATGCCTTGTGTATAGATTTTTTCCATCATGATGCATTGATGGCCAAATTTTTCCCTCGATCCCTCAAGGATACAATGCTTGAGTGGTACTATTCCTTTCCTCACAATTCTATCTTTACGTTCAATCAGATTGTGAACCAGTTCCTATGATAGTTTCAAGCCAACATCGGGCCTAAGATGACCTTTTCTGACCTTTTTCGGTGTAAACAAGGGGACAATGAGAAGATTATTGATTTCATAGTGTGCTATCAGGCACTCTTTTTGCAAATATCATACCCATTACCAAACTTCGATGTGCAGAAGGTGTTCATAGGGAACTTACAAAGGCCTTGGCAAGAGAATTTCACCCTTATGAAATACCCTTCTTTTGCATATTCGTGCATGGCCTTATAGAAGTATCAACAAACGGTGGTTCAGTTCAAGGGATCTTCCTCACCCTCTCATCCTAAAAAGAATTCCATCATATCAATCTTTGGAAAATGAAAATTCATTGCAAATATAGTAGCCGTTGTGGATACCTCAGACATGACCAAAAATTTACAAAGTTATCAAAATCCTATTCCTCCTTCTTACAAAAGTTGTTGAAGGATAAGATCGTTAGCTTGCCAAGCCCTAAACTAGTTAGGGAACCATATCCTAGCTTGTATGAAGCAAATACTTATTATCAATACCATCGAGTTAATGGACATGATAGTGAACGTTGCATGTGCCTGCATCATGAGATACAAGATCGCATCAAGGATGGTACTATTCGTCTTGATGGGAACAAAAAAAATACAAACAAATCAGTGGAAAAAGCTAATAGTGAATTACAGATATACACAAACTCATTTTCATCACATTCTGCTAACATGATTATCGATCCCTCTTATTTTATTTCCAAACCTGAGGCATATGTTAACATGGTTTTTGTTGCCCCTTCTCCTCATCTTGTGACCGATTCACCAGATATAACATTCACTTCGCAACATGTACCAAAAAATGATAAACCTTCTCTGATTTACATTCCCACTCACCTCAATGGCAACACTATGATAGGGGTCTTAGTCGACCCATGAGTAGAGTGAATGTCATTAGAGAGGAGACTCTGTTCTTGAACTCCCTACAAAGGGAGGAATATGAAAAAAAAATTCCATCATTCGTACACATGATGGTCTTGCTCTTAAACCAATTGGATCATTAATGTTGTTCACCTTGGTTGGACCTAGGAACGTATACATGGTTTTTGATGTTATTCCCTAAGTTAGACCTAGTCAAGGTGAAGCTAGGTATACCTTGGCTAGCTTCCATGAATGGGATCGCCTGTGTAATTCACAAGTGTCTTAAGTTTTCACACGAAGGTGTCATGCACGTAGTGCATGATATTGGATACTATCCTATGGTGTCCCATGGGGGATATTCATTGGATCACTTTTGGCCCACCCCGGTTGGTCCTCTCCCTCTGAGAACGAACCTACTTTATAAGAACTATGTAAAGTATAAGACTAGGGGCAAGGGATAACCGAAGTTGAACCTTGTTGTAGTAGAGCATCCAACTGCCTCCTCCTCTTGAAAGGGAAATGAGAAGCTTACTCCTTCTTAGGCTACCTTATCTACTCCCCTTTCTTGAGAGAAGTATTGGATGATTAAGCTTGGTCTCTATCCATTAAGTCCAATGGTGCCTGCTTGGCGTAGACCCAAGATTAGGATATCGGATCTACCTAACGGGTCTCCTAAGCCTTGGTACTATTTGTATGGCAGAAGGAAAGGCTCACGAAGAGAATTTTCCCCATGACCTCTTACCATTCCCACTCCTAAAGCAATGGACGAGAAAAGGCCTACCGTCAAGGCACTAGAGTCAATTCCTCCTACTGTCTTTGAACCTATTCCTCCTACACCCATCCAAGAGCTTATCCCTCCACTAGAAATAGTCATGGAGGACACTCCCATGGTTGAGCAAGAGCCTTTAGTTCCTTCACAACCTTCAGCCTCTAGTTCAAATTGTGATAGAAACCACCTTGCCTGTGAGTGCAAGTGCCGGAAAAAGGCTCTCTTAGCTGAGAAATTTTCCTCAGAGAAGAAGGAAGAGGAGATGACTACTCCTATATCAGGACCCCCTATTGTGTCCTCCTCTCTCCCTTCTATTCAAAATTAGCTTTGTATCACTTCCTAATTTCATCGTGAGTGCACATGCACCTAGAAAGGTCCAGGTGTTCATCACTCCTTCAATGGAGCAACCTTTGTTGACATCCATTTTGGATGTCCCACCTTTCCTGAATCCCATATATATGATCAACACTTCGGTTGCATCTACTATGGTTCTTTCTTCCTCTCCCTCTACCCTTCTTACTTTGTATGTGGGGAGTTCACCTTCTCTGATGAAGAAGAAGGTAGAGAGTGACCTCCCTCTAGCAATGGAGGATGTAAAATGATCCCACCTTCTCTAAAAGGTGGTCTCGTGCTAACTTGTTTTGTCTTAGTGACAAAACCAGTCCTAGCCTCTCTTGAGGTTTTTTACCACTTTGAATCTCTTAGTGAGCTTGGCGGTGAACCTTGGGCGCAAAATCTTGCATCTGCTAAGGTGAAACATGGAACTCCCATTAAGTGCATGTTTAATTTTATGGATAAATTTATCACCTTGTCAACGATCTTCATGAGATCATTGAACTTGGACCCACAAGAGTTGAGTGACAAAGACCTCACAGATTCTTTTTCTTTAGCCCTTGTTGTGGGAGGATCGAAAGTCCCTCCCCTTAACATTTCACCACTATAGGATTATCCTCCTCCTCCCTATGATGATCTAGAGTGGGAAGCTAATGACCTCGTGGTTGACCAGTGCTAGGGGAGACCCCTTCTTTATCTTTAGATTAGATGTGTGTGTGTTGTGATGTGTTCCCCCGTGATCATGTTATATGTGCCTGGATGACCCTTGTCACCCCTATTGGTGCTTGGATACATGTGTGGTGTTTGTGTTGTAAAGCTTCTTCTATTTATATCATCATTCTTCTCTACTTGTGATTGACTTTCAAAAAATTGGGGACAATACAAAGTGTTGGGAGCATTTAGGCTTCCTTCTATGTTCACCCAATTTTTTATTTTTACTTTGTCTTCTTGTGCATTCCTCACATGACTTGATATAGTATGGGGTTGATGACAGTTCATCTATATACTACTATTATACTTATATATATTTACCAGCAGTTCTGACCTTGAAATATCAGGCTACCCCTATGCCCTTTGTTCGTGTTCTCTTTCCTTTTGCTTCATCTTTATCTTTCTCTCTTCTTTGCTTGAGTTGTCCCTCTCATGTGTGACAATGCCACTTCTACATTACTTTGATCTTTAGAAAATGCATTTGTTTCCAACGAATCTTTTCTCAAAACCCTTCACACACTTCTTGGCTAGAGTTACACTCTCGACTTGAAACCCTAATGGAACATGTTTCCTTCATTATGGGTTTGTAAAGAAAGGACTTGAGAACCTTCCTCTGAAGCAGAAACAACCTTGATCTTCCCCTCACGTAGGGGTATATCCTTCCTTTCAAATTCCTTGATGAAGTGAACATCTTTCAGAAAGATTCCTTGATGATGAATCGATTCAAGAAAGAAGGCACCAAATTTTGAATAGTGTGTCCCTTAAGTGGACCCTTCCTTTTCACATCAGGTTCCCAAGTGACCCCTTCGAAAGATTTTACATATTGACATCTAGCTTAGGGGTATCCCAACTAGAAATTTTCCCTACCTTTGTGTCTAGCTCAGAGGCTACCTAACTAGATCTATCGTACATCTTCATGTCTAGCTTGGGGGTAGCATGACTAGACCTCACTTCACATCTTCATGTCAAGTTTGGGGACAACCCGACTAGACCTCACTTCACATCTTCGTGTCTAGATTGGGGGTAGTCTGACTAGACCTCGCTTTCAAACAATGTGTCCCTTGAGTAGACCTCTCTTCCTTTTGAAGGGTTCCTAATGGACCCCTTTGGAATTCTTCCAACTTGACGGTTTGTGTGATTATCCGTTAACTGGCCTACACAACCGCTTCTTGATGTGTTCTATCTGCCGGTAAACATGTTGCCCTTTCTAACTCTATAGAGTCCCCTTTTCTCAGTTTCCCTCATCTGAGAGTTCTTGGGGTGTACCTTCCTTGCAGGAATTCAGGTCAGTAGGGCGTTGTTCCTAGCTTCCTTCATGTGAGAGTTCATGGAGGATACCTCCCTTGCAGGTCCACGGGCCTGTAAGGCCTTTCTCTCTTTAGCTTCATAAGTTTTGTGGACCTATGAAGTCCTTTTATTGTCCGACACTCTTGGGTTTGCTAGACCATGATCTTCTTCCTCAATGGTTTAAGTATACATCTCTAACCCTGCTACTCCTTTGATCTAATTTAACAAAGCACTCATCAGTATTCGTGCTCTCTAAAGTGGGGGAAAAATGTATAGGAGCGAATTTCCACCCCTAATGTAAATTCCCTGTTTACCCTTTTCCACTTTAGGAAACCAAATTTGGAGGCTTAATTCCACATAAGCCGACTACCTTGATTCCACTTGGTGCCTATTTTGAGTTTCGATAGGGGAGTTACTATCGGGGATGCTCATGCGGCGTAAGTCCCTAGCAAATTCTTGTGGCTGGAGTCTGCAGAGACGTTACACTTCCTTTTGGAAGTCGAATTGTAATGCCTCCCTTCAGCTAGTCGACCTGAATATGGTCATTTCTTCATCTCTCTTCTTCATATTCACCTCTCATTCATCCATTTGAAGGTTGGTTGATCTCTACACACTCATCCACAAGCTCTTAGCATTCACATCAAGCATTGAAGTAGCATTTTACACTCCATAGCAGAAATCTCATCACTCCATCACTTCAACAGAGAAAGCGTAGGACAACACCATTGTAGTAGAGGCTTGTGTTTCTCTCATTTTCTCCCCCACTATCCTTGAGTGCTTTGGGCAGAGGTGGTAAGCTCCTCACTCATCTTCTCTATTACTTGGTTGAGTTAGCACATGTTACTATTTTGTAGTGTTTTAGTGTTCTATTGCTTTGATTTCCTGCTTTATTGTATCATTTCTATATCATTGCAAACTTGGCTCTCCATGGAGGTGGAAACACCAAAACTGGGGTTTGACTGAGGCAGACCCCTAAACAACCCCCCCAACATTTTTCCTCTTTTTTGCGTGTAGGTGGAGATATCTTGGAGCGAGCTGGCGAACAAGCTATTGTGTGAGATCATTTTTATCACCCTTTCCATAATATGCTTGTTTTATCATGTACATTTATACATTTTGTATTTCATAGTATTAATCTGTACCCTTAGAAACTAGTAACTAGGTTGTTAGTTTGAATTTTAGTGGTCAAACCTTGTCTTCTTGGTTCTTTGGTCGTTTAGACGCCAACGCACCTAAGAGATGCCAGTGCATTGCGCTATCATCCCAAAATCACACTTTTGTCCTTTGACAAAGATCTATTCAAGACATAAAGTTTACCCTGAAAACTAACTCGCCTAGTCTCCTTTATCTAATCTCGGGTTTATAGGGTGATTGAAGGACCTTATTGTCCTCATCATTCTCATCCCGCCTTTCCTAACCTTCCCCTAAACTAAGGTAAGTTAGGGAAGCCTACTGCTCCCAACCCTCTGTGACCTGGGGCCTTGCAATGGTTGGTCCCCCTCTCTTACATCTTCATGATCTTGTTTCGAGATGGTGGTGTGTTGGAAAGTCGACCTTCGACACAACTATGTACTCTTTTGCTAAAATACTCTAGTTTACCAAATATATGTTGAAATGTTGGAGTAGATATCACTTTGGTAATGTATTCCAGGCTAAAAGGAGAGCTCAAGATCAGTTGGATTCTTTGACATGACTAATCCATGACAAGGGAATTTCTGAGGAATTGAGTAGGGATGAAGTGTTGGAAATAAAAGAGGTGGAGGAATGGGAGCTTTGTGAGGAATTTTTTTGGAAGTAGAATTCTCATATTGAGTGGCTTCAGGAAGGGGATAGAAATACCTCTTTCTTTCTGTAACTATGGGAATTTTCTTAGGGTTAGAAAATTAAATGCAAAACATGAAAACCCAAAGCAATAATGAAGCGCAAAGGAATAGATGAAACAATCTCACCAGACTATCTTCATCCTCCATGACTGACCTCCATTAAACCTTCTTAACTTGCTGAAATATGTAGTTGCCCTCAAATTTATGATGAGCAAGCCAATGGAAATGACAAGCCCTAAGCAAATGTTGAAGGATTTTGAACAACTAAATGCAATACTATGCCCTACTGCAACTAGTAAGCATTTAAAAATGTCTAAACTATATCAAATGAAATCTAAATATGCCTATGACAAATGAAGAAGTATGCAAGATGTCAAATTACAAGATATGCCAAAATGAGACCAAAATTACCATTTTATATAAAATGCAATTTTGGGTGAATGGCCAAGATTGAAAGTTAGCAAGTGCCCTAGAATCAATGGACGAGATTCAATACAACAACCCACAATTAGGGTTAGGGCAACATTAGGTCAGATTCTAAATGAATGGACAAGATTGATTTTTAGAAAATCAAATCAATGGCTAAAAATGCATATGACAAGAGATTATGGGCACACAAACCAAAGTTGTTGGAGAATCAAATAATAATTTAAAATTATTTACTAAAAGAGGGAAATTAGAAAGTGGGTCTTATTTTAAATAAATGAGATTTAGAAGAATTTTAAATAATAAAAGTTATTTAATTTAGGTGGAAATTAAATAATAAAGATATTATTTAATTTATAGGAGAATGTGACAAAGGGAACCTTTTAAATTAAATATAATGATTTAATTCAAAATTCAAGAGAGTGGACCAAATTAAATAAATAAAATTTATTTAATTTAGGAGAGAAGAGGCTAATGAATAATTAGATAATTTAAACATCATTATTTAATTATAGTGGGAAGTGGACAAAGATTAAATAAATAAGAATTTATCTAATATTAGAAAGAGGAGAACTTAATTAGTGACATAATTAAATAAATAAATAAAATTATTTATTTAATAATCAAGAATTCATGATGGAGAAAAATAATTAATTAAATTAAGAAATTTAATTAATTATAGGAAGACATTAGACAATTAGTGACGCTTTAAATAAATAAATAAAATTTATTTATTTAATAATCATGAAGAATATAAAATGATATGAATTAATTAAATAATTATGAATTATTTAATTAATAGTCGAAGGTGAGTTAGAAACATAATTAAAATTTCTTTATTATGCCAGGAAGAAAATGATTAAAAATAGAGATTGCAGGTCTAGGTCATTTTTATGTGTCTACATTTGCCCCTCTTTGTCATAATGTAGCTTGTCGCAATGTGGCAAAGAAAATAAGTAAAAAATATGCCCCAGTGCAAAAATAGGATGAGGAAAAAATGATGAGGAGGGTTGCGGTATGCCCCCTCGAGAGGATAGTTGGGTTCCGAGGATACGAGTGTGCTCTCGAAAATGGACGAGAAGACTAGAGGATGATAGGACAAGAAAGTGTTAGTGCAAAAGATATGGATGATGATATGGATGCAATGCCTATATGAGATGCATGTTAGTTCCTAGACCAAATCCTTCAACATATTACCATAGGACTTTAATAATTATTGCTTTTAATCATCATTGGGCAGATTATTGTAATGGTCAACAAACACCATGATATGACATAAATCAAGGTGTGCAAGGTCATACCATCACATGAGACAAGCAGTCACAGACAAAGATGATCATGACTCATACTAAGAGCGCAATTTTCCCCAATCTTTTTGTCATAACCAACTGCAAGCAGAAAAAAGAAAAAGACAAGAAGGACAAGCCATGAAATGTCATTGCTTCTCTAAATCCTGTTTCCATGACATCCTCGAGAAACTAGCAACATGATTGCCAAAAGCACAAAAATAAAACCACCATCATGATACGTCGTTGTTTTTCTAAATCCCGTAGTTAGGATATCGCCGAGAAACTAGTAACATGAGTGTCAAAAGACAAGACAAATGTCATGAGACATCATTGTTTCTCTAAATCCTATTGTCGGGATCTCGCTGAAAAACTAGTAACATGATGAAAAAACAAAAGACAAGTGCCAAGTGTGTCTGAATGTCAAGTGTTTTAATGTCAAGGTTGCCAAATGTCGAGCGATATCAAATTCAAGAAGGACACATCCTGAATGATGTTGATATCTAGGAGATCAATTCTCGGAGTTAGGAGAATCCATCAAAATTCCAGATGATGAGGACTATGCTTAGGAAGGACACATCCAAAAGCATAAAGAAATGAGGAGAGTTTCTCTTCAGAAGGACACATCTGAAGAAGAACCCAAAGTTTTCCAGGTTAAAATGCCTTGATAGAATTTGATTACATGCCATTGCTAATATGTCGAATTGACTGAGATTGCTGATGAAATAGACTGTTGATAGATTGCTTGCCCGGGATTGATGGAAGATTTGCTTGATTTGAAGATAGTTGGACATGTGTGA
The DNA here is from genome assembly GCA_007115665.2 of Sequoiadendron giganteum. Classification (NCBI taxonomy): domain Eukaryota; kingdom Viridiplantae; phylum Streptophyta; class Pinopsida; order Cupressales; family Cupressaceae; genus Sequoiadendron; species Sequoiadendron giganteum. The sequence goes on from CM021107.1 coordinate 72,254,720, forward strand.
AAATGTTGTGCCATGAACCCTAATGGACTGACCTAGTGCAGCCTCGGGGGCTCATCGATTGATGGCCTTGCCTACGTCGTGCACTCAGAGACCTCGTAGTTCGACAAGACCAATGACGGTGTCCAAAGGAGAGAAGTTTGAATCATGATTTTATTTTGACAAACCTAGAAAGATTGACCTAATGTCTCAGAGATTCAAAGATGAATCTTGCCTACGTAGCAAATGCATAGAGATAACGTAGTTCAAACTAGGATAAAGATTGACTGATGTGACAGATTGGACTGATAAGACAGATATTGACTTTGACTCTATTTTTGGATTTTCTTAGGACATTTTCAGATTTTTTTTATTTTTTTATTTTTTTCAGGACTTTTTCAGATTTTTACGATTTTTTCAGACTTTTAGATCTTTTTTCAGGACTTTTTAAGATTTTTAGGATTTTTTTCAGGACTTTTCCAAATTTTTATGACTTTTTTTCAAGACTTTTTCCAATTTTTATGAATTTTTGATGTTTTATGGAAATTGTGACAAATGCATGTGAATGATGCTGACACACATGAATCCAAAGACAACCATGATTTTGCTGCTAGTCAAGCTGAATACTAATTGACGGGTGACGATGTCAAAGACAACGTTGTTTGACGTGGGAAGGACACATCCCGAAACAACGTGAAGATGACAATGATATGACAAGAGGATAAAAGTCTACAGCAGGGCCAGGGACAAAGCCAAGGAATGTTTTGGATGATGGGCCAGGTTTTCCATATTGTTGCATTTGGAATGACTTGGTTAGGACTAGATGGGATGACGAAGGATTGTAGGACCATTGACAAGGGAAACCAAGATAGGTGATAGGTAAAAGGAAGGAGAGATGGATGACTTTGATAAAATATAGGAGACATGGATGGCTTTGACTAGGAGAATTTTCATATGGTCTCCAAGGATGATGTTGCATAGTGAAAAGGAGGCTATGAAGGTAATGACATGATATTCAATGAATAAGGTATGACCAAAAGATAGACATGTAAAGAGTTTTCCCAAAGCATGATTTGTGTTTGTATTTTAGTCCTTCTCAAGATCAAAGTCGATGGGAAAATGGATGGAAAGATGATAGGGTTTAGATGGATAGATGGAAATGCCACAAGAAATGTCATGTGAAGGGAATGGGAGATGAGACAATTTGCCCCCAAGTTTAATGGCCCACATAGATGATTCATTCTACACATGATGCCTATTTTCCAGGTTTTCATCATGGTACTTGTCCAAAGCGCCATAAAAATGGTTTTCACTATTGGATGAAAATTTTCTCTTTACTATTTTTGTCATTTTTTTGATTTTTTTGGTTTTTTCATTTTTTTTTATATTTTTGAATTTTGTCGGATAACCTTGATGCTTTAGATGGCCACCGACCGTGCTGAAGCCTTTGATGGTGCCAATGTTGAGATTGGTGGCATGACATGCAAATAATGACCTTTCTGAAGTAGTTTCCTTGTCAGGATGATAGCGCTTGCATACAGTTGATTGATGTCATTGTGATCCTTGTTAATACAAGAGTTGGCCTTATCAGAATACGCACATCACGATAGAATGCCATGAGAGTCCTTGTGGTAGAGAGTTTCTGCCAAGATGCAATGGATTTGTGACATGGGATGTTTGGACTTTAAGGAGGATGTAGGATTATGATGGATGATGGTGGACATGGACAGGTTGGTTGGATGTTTGGGTGTAGCAGTTTTTATTTTCTAAACTTTGGGTGTTGGATGGCGGAGTTTGGAATTTTGATAGAATTTGGAACCAACACTTTTATATGTCTTGCTTGATGGCCATTTTGAAGGAGGTGGATATGTATTATATGTGGGATTCCTCTTATGCTGTGGCTCCACATTGTGATTGACTTTTGGATTTGGCATATTTTCTTTGCCTAATTCATTCTTTTCTTGACTTAATCCCTTTTTTTTTGGGATCCATTTTAGCTTCATTTGTCCACTTGTATTTTTGATTGATTCCATTGCCTTTGACATTTGATTTTGGATTTTTGGTTTGTAATACTTTTGTTGGTTCCAAATGCAAGGTTTATTCATGCTGGAATGATGATTTAGGGTGTGGAGGGAAGGGGTATTGGCAACAATCTTATGACAAGGACTATTCATGACACCCATTTTGATGTTTGTATTAGATAAGGTTGCCCCCAATATCAAGGAGGGACCACTAACATCATTAGATTTTATGACTGAGGAGTAGCCAAGACCTTGATGTCTTTAATTTGCCTAAAATTGTACTGGTTCAATAATTCCCTACTCATGTAGGCCTAATCCTTTTCCCTGATAATGCATGTTCTAACAAATTATGTTTGCGATGGGGTATTTTTTATTGTGGAAGCAAGATGCTAACCCATCCTTATTATGAAAATTAATGCTCAAAATCTTCTCATCTGTAACAAATTCCACTCTGAAAAAGATAGATGATCCTAATTGATAGGATGTTGTAGCTTCACTGACATGTTGGACATATTTTTTATTAATATCTTCGGTCTAATTTTGTGACATATCAGATTCTGATGATTCTGCTGGTGCTTCCAAGTCGATGTTGAAACCATCTTGATGGTCAATTTCATAAAGCCCATTGAATTCAGCTATAGCTTGATCATTTGCAAATATGTCCATGCTAGAAGACTCTTGTTCTAGTGGTAGATAGTCTATGTGTCCCATGGAGGCAAGTGTCTCACTTTTGAAAGTGTCAATATCCAAAGTTTGGATAGGATCATCTTCAAGTGTTTGATCATTATTGGCATAGAGGTCAAGGAGTGGATCATTTTGGACTTCTTGATCAAAGATAGTGTCTTGATCAAAGATGGGTTCATTTTGAATGAAACGATCAAAAATAAGATCTTGACCAAGGATATGTTCGTCTTGAATGATATGGTTGTGGATAGACTCTTGACCAATGATAGGTGTCTGTGGTATGCTATGGTTGTCTAGGGGGACTTCTTGAATGGACGTAAAGATAGGGTCATGGGATGGACTACTTAGATCTTGACATGACGGTGATGTTATGATGTCGTTCTTTGGACTTGCCTCTTGACATGTATCCTCAAGTTTATGAAATGGGATGGGACTTTGGAGACCATAACTAGATATGATTCCATGACCAAATGTATTTTGTGTTGGAGTGTCTTGGAATGGATTGGTGTATGATGGACTAGGATATGACATGGAGGTTTGGACTTGGTTGAGGGATGATGGGCTAGGATAGGACATGAATGCATGACAAGGATATGACATGGATGGAGGACTAGGATATGATGTGGATGGAGGACTAGGATATGACATGATTGGAGGACTAGAATATGACATGAATGAAGGACTAGGATATGATGTGGATGGTTGGTTTCCCTTGTCAAGGTTAGGGTGGGTATGACTAATAGAATTTTTTTGTGGCTTAGTGTCATGGATGGTGTTAGGGGACTCTTGATAGTAGATGGATAGAGGACCAGGACTCCTGGATTGTTGGTAAGATGGATAGATGGATGGAGGGCTATGGGTTGTAAATTTGGACTTCGATTGGATGTATAGTGTTTTGAAGTCCCTAGCCAGTTGTGCCTGACCATTACTAATAAATTGGCATTCAATTTGACTAGAAAGTATGTCATAGTGACTTGAAGACATGGTGGTGGATGAAATGAGACTAAGACTATGCAAAGTGGTAATGAGGATAAAAGGAACATCAAATGTGAAGTGGTAAAATGAAAAATGAGAGCCTTATGTCAAACGATTCCTAGGAAAGGCTTACTAACCAATCAAAGTTTGGCCAATGTCTCAATTTGGATTGTCAAAGGACTGGTTTGAAGGACAAGATGATAGAATGACAAGGTGAGATTTCCACACTAGACTTATGAGTTGGAAATAGCTCACAAGAGGATAATGACTAAGGACTTGTTTGATTTGGTCCAATGACAATTTACTTTTTGAGAAAATGGTTTGACAAAGCAAGGAAAGTTTTCCTATCCCAAAGTGTGCAAAATTGAGGACTTGATTTGACAAATGCGGTTCATGATGGCAAATGTGTTGCAGGAAGTGATTTGACAAAAATTTAGGCCGATTGCAAAGATTTGTTTCAGTTGGCAAAGTTGTTTCAAATTTTAGCAAGTTTGATGTTTATTTGTTGGAATTGTTTAAAAACAATTGGCAAACACATGGTGTTGTAAAAAATGAAAATCAACCACATAGAAGTCATTTTACAAAAATCCTATGGCTGCAAGGACAATATTCTTTTGGATCCCATTAACTGCATAGCCTTAGTGAATGAATTCAAAAGCTTGGCCCCATAGGCTCCCCCTTACAGTGCACTCACTTCTCAGGGCAACCAAGCTTCCAACCTCCATGAAACTCCCATGGAAGATTGATCATTTCTATTAAGAATTGCGCAGGTGCAGGTGCCTTGGCAACGACCGTTGCTGCACCAAAAAATAGAAGGTTTTTGGCTTTCTATAACAAAGGATTTAATTCGGGCACCCATTCAGAAGGCCATGCGAGAGGCATTATCATCCCAGTCTACAAAGGTTACGCTCTAGAGATTTTGACGCACCACAAGGGTACTCGAGAGTCAATTGCTGGTCCGCAGGAAGCTCTGTAATGCTAAGTTTTCCTTAATATTAAAATTTATATGGGGCATCACTTGGCTTTAGCGTGTTTCTGGTTTGATTCACTTTGGGGTGAGTACTTTTTCCCACCAAAGCAGGCCCAAAATTTAAGGTTAACAAAAATGAGCCAAAATATTCATAGTTCAATCAATCTTTGTTTAAAAACAAAGAGAGAGCACATGAATATCTTAACTCACACTCGCATGATGTTCTTTTTAAGCCCAAATCGAAATGTGTTGACAAACATAAAAAACATGGAGTTTATTTTAACCCTTTGTAGTATTTGTCAAAACATGGGGTTCATTTTAACCGTTTGTAGTGTGAGCTAACTAAAAGTTCATTTTAACCCAATGCTATGAAGAGATGAAAATTTATTTTAATCCAATGAGTTATCATGCAATATTGTGTTCTTTTTAATCCAATGAATATGAATGCATGTTCATTTCAACTCATGAATGTAAAAAAAAAAATGCAAATTTGTAGTTGTTTGTTTAAGATTTGTGAAATAAAACAAAGCAAACAAATATTAGACTCCTCACCACAAGCTGCAAATAGAAAATCAGTAACCCAAAATCTTTAAACTACCATACAAAAAAAGTGTTGCCCTAACCCGAATTGACCTAGTGCAAGCCCAATTCCTAGATTCAATAATGGTTTCTCTTACACCCAAAATCGCACAAGTGCACAAGGGGAGAGGATACTTCTATTATTGATCACTAATATTAGACAGTTAGCTAGTCAGAATAAATCTGATTTTTAGAACTAATTTTTCATCAAAAGTAAAAAAACAGAAAATAAACCCTTGCTGAAATTCAAAGAGCTTTCCAGAAATGTAAAGAAATCTGAATAATTTTGTGTTTTACATCCAAAATTATTATTTTAATGAAAAATCATAAAAAAACTATTAAAAATTAAAAACAAGTCCAAAAAATCTGATATTTTTACTGAACGTGCCTGACATCATTCCAAACTTGCAAAAAACATTTTGTGAACAAATTTGCAAAATTTTGTGAGATATAAGTCAATCTTTGTAAAACCCTAATTTTTAAAGATCTTTTTTTTGTCGAATTATTTTGCAAGAAAATTAAAAACATAAAACATAGACCTCTATTGAAATTGAGATAGCTTTCCAAAAATGTAAATAAATCCAAAAAATTCACTAATTTTCTCTCACAATTGATTTTTCATGAAAATAACAAAAATTTTTATAAAAAATTAAAAACAACTCCAAAAAATATGGTGTTTGGACGGGAAGCTCTTGATATTGTCTACAACCTGCAAAAAACAAAATTGTCAAAAAATTTGCAGCCATTTGAGAGATATGGTCAAATATTTGAAAACTAGGGTTTTTATCTCCAAAATGGTGCAAAACCTGCAACAAAAAAGATCCAACTCCAAAATTCCTCAAAATTTGTCAAAATATGTGAGCTTCACCAATGTAACAATGGGTATTTTTCTAGGGTTAGCAATATCACATGCCAAACATAAAAACCCCAAAGTGATAATGAAGTGCAAAGGAATAAATGAAAACAAATGAAACAATCTCACCAGATGTCTTCATCCTCCATGACTGACCTCCATTATACCTTCTCAACTTGCTGAAAAATGTTGTTGCCCTCAGATTTATGATGAGCAAGCCAATGGAAATGACAAGGCCTAAGCAAATGTTGAAGGGTTTGAAATGATTATATGCAAGAATGCAAGATGAAGAAGAAGAAGATAAAATTCAGAGACTAAGAGATATGAGAGAGATATCTATTATATCTATGTGACTGCAAGATATGAGACAAAATTGATATTTTATAGAAAATGCAATTTTGTGTGGACAAATGAGATTAAAGATTGAAAAATGCCCTAGAATCTATGGATAAAATTCAATATAACAACCCACAATTAGGGTTAGGGAAACATTAGGTCAAATTCAAAATGATGGACAAGATTGATTTTTAGAAAATCAAATCAATGGTTGACTATGCATGCGACAAGAGATTCTGGGCACACAAACCAAAGTTACTGGAGAATCAAATAATAATTTAAAATTATATTATTCAAGAGGGGATGTTGACTTTTTGAATTAAAAATTATTTTAATTCAAAAGTGGCGGGGTCATGTGACAGTAAATAATTTAATTTAAATTATTTACTAAAAAAGGGAAATTAGAAAGTGGGTCTTATTTTAAATAAATAAGATTTAGAAGAATTTTAAATAATAAAAGTTATTTAATTTAGGTGGAACTTAAATAATAAAGATATTATTTAATTTATAGAAGAATGTGACAAAAGGAGCCTTTTAAATTAAATATAATGATTTAATTCAAAATTCAAGAGAGTGAACCAAATTAAATAAATAAAATTTATTTAATTTAGGAGAGAAGAGGCTAATGAATAATTAGATAATTTAAACATCATTATTTAATTATAGTGGGAAGTGGACAAAGATTAAATAAATAAGAATTTATTTAATATTAGAAAGATGACTTAATTAGTGACATAATTAAATAAATAAATAAAATTATTTATTTAATAATCAGGAAGTCATAATGGAGAAAAATAATTAATTAAATTAAGAAATTTATTTAATTATAGGAAAACATTAGACAATTAGTGACGTTTTAAATAAATAAATAAAATTTATTTATTTAATAATCATGAAGAATATAAAATGAATAATTAAATAATTATGAATTATTTAATTAATAGTCAAAGGTGAGCTAGAAACATAATTAAAATGTGATGTAATGCAAGGAAGAAAATGATTGCAGGTCTAGGTCATTTTTATGTGTCTACACTTTCATAATTTTGTCAAACATAGAAGACAAGGTAATGTTATTTCTACTATTCAGGCTTAGGACGGGAATCTTTTTTGTACTAGTGTTGATATTTTGGGAGAGGTTGTCAGATATTTCTTTTCTTTTTTTACGAATGATTCTCCCCTAGCTTATGCAGTTGATGCATTCATCCTTGTTTATATTCCTGCTTTGGTGATTGAGGATATGAATGAATCTCTTACTAGACCAATATCTCTGGCTGAGTTGGAAAATATTGTGTTCCAAATGAAGAAAGGTAAAGCTCTAGGACCTGATGGGTTTCCTGTTGAATTCTTCCATGAGTTTTGGGAAGATATCAAGTTTGATCTTTTGAAGGTTGTTATGGAATCTCAAAGGAACAAGGAAATGCTCAAGGCTATGAATGCTACCTTTTTGGCTCTAATTCCTAACTCTAAGCGGGAGGGGGAAAATTCATTGGGTCTTTTTAGACCGATCACCTTATGTAATGTTGTGTATAAAATTATTACGAAGTTGATTGTTGAGTGCTTAAAGCCTTGGTTGGATAGGTTAATTTTTGAGGAGTAGGGCGACTTTGTGGCTGGAAGGAAAATTCTTGACGAGGTGGTTATTGCAAATGAGATTGTGCATTCTATGGTTGCTTCCAAGGAGAAGGCTATGTTTATTAAGCTGGATATGACAAAAGCTTATGATCAGTTCAAATGGGATTTCCTTTCTAAGATCTTGAAGGCTTTTGGGTTTAGTGATGAATAGACTGAGTGGGTTATGAGCTATGTCACTTCCTTGTCTTTCTTAGTTTTGATTAATGGGGAGTCTTCAGATATTTTTGGGGCTTCAAGGGGTTTGCAGCAAGGTGATCCTCTTTCTCCTTATTTATTTCTCTTGATGGTTGAGGGGCTTAGGAGATATTTAAGATCTTAGGTGGATCTTGGTGTGATTTAGGGATAGTGTTAGGGTAATGAGATCCCAACTCAATCCCATTTACAATTTGTGGATGATACTACTTTGATGGGTATTACCAAAGTGGAGGAAGCAATTAACTTGAGGAAAGCTTTGGACTATTACTTGTTGGCTTTGGGTCAAAGAATTAATGAGAATAAATTCTATTTATTTCTTCAATACTCCTAATTTAATTCAATAGATAATTTCCAAGATCCTTCATTTTCATATTTGCTCCCTCCCCTTTGCTTATCTTGGTATTCATATTGTTGGGCACTCACTTCTGAGATTGTACTAGCAGGATGTGATTGAAAAATTTAGTAGGAAGGTCAATCACTGGACTTGTAGATGGCTCTCTACTGCTGGCAGAGTTACTCTTTTGAAGTCGATGGTTCAAGCTCTCTTGCTATATAGGATTTTTGTGCTTTCGGCTCCTATTAGCTTTGTTAGAGATTTTGAATACCTTTGCGGACAATTTATTTGGTCTGGTAATCTCCTCTTGAGGAAATGGATTTTGGTAAAGTGGGAGGATTTGTGTTGTCTGAAGCAAGAAGGGTGTCTTGGGTTGAGACGGGCTGATCTAAATGGTCAAGCTTTGGCAGAAAAGCTTTACTAGAGATGGTGTACCTAGCAACAACATACTTGGGCTAGGATCCTCACTTTCAAATACCTGGGTTGTGTTGTAGACAATGAGGTTCCTCATTTTTGTCTCCAGGGTAAAGGCTTGATGGTTTGTACACTAAAAAGAGGAGCTAATTTCATTAAGCATGGTTTGTTTTGGATTTGTAATAGAGGTTCTAAGGCTTGTTTTTGGTCTGACTCTTGGGATGGGCATCCTCCTATTTTGGTTACACATCCTCATTTTCAAGATCTTAGCAAAAATTTCTTGGAGGTTGGCTAGAAGTACGTGAAGGATTATAAGTCACCTTAGTTTCTTAGTCAGAACACTCTTTATCAGTGGAAGAATTTTCAAGAGTGCCCCCTTGGTGGAACAAGTGAGGATCATCAAGTTCTTGCCAATATCTTTGATAAGAGATTTTGTAATTCCTTGGAGGACAAGGATGTCCTTGCTTGGGGTCATGATCAGAAAGGTAAGTTTTCTATTGCTTCTAGGTATCAAGTGTTGGATAAGTAGATTTATAGGAGTATGGGGGACAATTGGTGGAAGCAAATTTGGAATAAATTCTCTTCGCCCAAGAGTACTTTCTTCTCTTGGATTGTGATGAGGAGTAGATTCTTGACTTAGGAGAATCTTTGAAAACATGGGCTTCAAGGCCCCTCCATGTGTGTGTTGTGTTCTAGCAGCAAGGAGTTTGTGTCTCATCTTTTCTTTCAATGTTCTTTTGTTAGGGAGATTTGGCACTATTCTTCTTGGGGTCTTCCTTGTTGGCACGCTTCTTTGATGGAGGACTTCTAGTAGCATTTGGGTAGTCCACATACTAAGTCTGATTTTCTTCATATTGCTTGGATAATCAGTCCTAGCTTATTCATTTGGCAGGTTTGTCTTGAACGAAACCGTAAAACAACATTTGATAAGAGGCTCCAAGGGAGGCAGGTTTGGATGAGAATTTTGGGAGCTATTCAGGAGACTATTATGGCTAAGTGTGATCTCTCGGTTCCCATGGCCCCAAAGGATAGGTGGGTTGTTCAAAATTTGGGGATTTCTGGTAATGTCGTGGATAGGCCTGGTGCTGGTTTGGGGCAGAGAACTAGAGGGAAGACTGTGTGTGAGGGACATTGGAGGCCTCCGCCCCTTGGAGTTTTGAAGATTAATACTGATGGGTCTTCCAAATATAACCTTAGTCTAGTGGGGGTGGGGGTTATTGGTAGGCATAGTGATGGGATTGTGGAGTTCTTCTTTTCTGAGTACTGTAGGCAGTGGTCGAATAATCTCATGGAAGCTCTGGCTATTTTGGTGGCTATGAAAAGGGCTTGTGCTCTTGGGTGGAGAATGATTATTTGTGAGTCTGATTCCCAGATTGTGATTGACTTGTTGAATAAAAGAGGATGTGAATTGGCAACTGGCTATGGTTGTTAGGCATATTATTTCCTTGGGTCATTTGTTGGATTCTATCACCTTTTCCCATGTCCCTCGGGAGTGGAATAAGGTGCTTGATGGCTTGGCTAGGTGGGCATCTAAATGTGGTGGAGACTGGAAGGTGGAAGATTGGGGTGTTTTACCTATGGATCTTTATCGGGAGCTCGAGGAGCTTATTACTGATGATATGAGACTATATCTTGGAGTCACTTGATGGCTTGTGTTGGCCTTGGGCCTATGTAGTCTTGATTGGATTTTCTTCCAATATTCTTCTTTTGATGAAATAAAGTTTTTACCCTCTTTTTATTTTTAAAAAATCATACATATAGTTTTTTATGGGAATAATCCTTGAACCTCCTTTAGATGCAAGTGCTAGTCTATACCTCCTTGAATCTTTACTCTTTAGACTTTAACAATAGTTGGCACTGTCTAAATTTTTTTATATAATTTTCTAAGATTCTTTTAACTAATATATTTATCTTTTTGAAAAAAAAAGTTATCAAATTTCTAATTAAAAAGTATTAATAAATATTTATACTAAATAAATTTCAGTGATACCTAATAAAAAAAATCTTGTACCCATTAGTGATGGTATATAACAATAAGGGTGAGGTCCCATCGGGGGCTTCAGGAACTAATTTGAAGGAGAAGGGGTCCCATGAAGCAAAAACTGAAAATGCTACAAGATTACTTAGAATCTTTTCCTCAACCGTAGCAACCCCTAATTTTTAGCTCAAAAACTTAAGTGGGTGCAAAAGGGGTGGGCTAGAAATTGCCCCACCAGTTTAGGCTTTTTTCTACCACTTGTCAATCTATATAAAGTTTTAAAATTCTCATCAATTAATTTTTTAATTATTATATATTTATTTAAGTTGTTGAATTGAATTTGCAAAATAATAATCTTCATGAGACCACCAGCTTCCATAAATATAAGAGCTTAAACTTTTAAGCTTAAACTATGATATAAAATTCGTGAGACCACCCAATTTAAAATGATCCTAAAAAATCTCAACACCCACTAAATTTTTTTAAGAAGTCCCCCTCCATGGGACCCCCACCTAAGCTATTGTGACTTGAGCACCTAAAATACCGTGTTTAGATTCCTCTGAAGACACATATGGATAGCGCTACCTTCCAGAGCTGACTTAGACAAATTATTCAATCTATTGGGTTGACCTAGAGTAAACTGAAAATAAATCGTAAATGCTATTGGCTAAAGAGTTGTTTGAATTTTGAAACAAATGTCTAAATTGAGAGTGATATTAGGCCTAGTGAGGACTACTTTTGTCCCCACTATTGGACCTTCACAACTTGACTTCGCCGATCAACAGGCTAAAGTAGAGAGCAAAAAACTTTTTCAGTTATGTGCATGCAATGCTTCTTTGATAAATCAATTCAATGTGAGTTGCAGTTTTCAAGGTTTACGTGTCATTCGAATTTCATTTCCATTCATGGCTTCATCTACATCATCTCGCCAATTAAATGTGGAAGAGGATGCTTTCGGTGAAATGTTTTATCAAAGAGAAAAGATACCATCATCTCCATACCCTAAACTTTATGATGTTTTAATTAACCACCGAGGCCCTAATCTCAAAGAAATCCTGGCCCTTGAACTTTATATTTCTCTTGAAATGGTGGGAATCCGAGCCTTTCTTGATTGCAAAGAGATGGATTTAGGTGATTTATTTCCTTCCACAATTCAGAATGCCATTTACTCTTCATCAGTACAAATTTCCATTTTCTCTAGAAGATATGCCTAGTCTGTTTGGTGTTTAGCAGAGCTCACTCTGATGTTACAAAGTAAAAGAAAGATTATTCCAATATTCTATGATGTTTCACCTTCCGACCTCAGATACGTAGAAAAGGGAGTCTATTCTTATTCATTTAAATACCACATAGAGAAGTACAGGTATCTCGACAAACTTGACACCTGGAAAGCAGCCCTCTGTTGTGTTTCATACATCTTTGGTTGCAAATTCAACCAAAATAACGAGTAAGAATTTTTCTTCTAACAAATTCTTCATGATTTTTTCTCCCCACAATGTTTTATGATTTTAATCTTGCTAGATCTAATGAAATTATTTTTTTCATTGCAAAATTCAAGCAATCTTGAAACACTATGTAAAATTGTAGCGTCCACTATCTGAAGACAAGTAGAAAATACAAGATCTTTAGAAGTTGCAAGGTATCTGATTGGAATTGAAGAATTGGTTGAAGACTTTGAAAGGAAATGTTGGCAGAGGATGGAGGAAAAAGACAAAATGATTGGTATCTATGGTATGGGTGGGTCTAGTAAGACCACCCTTGTCAAAGATTTGTTCAACCAAAAGCGTTCAAAATTTAGTGGATCATGTTTTTTGTTTGATGTGTGAGAAGCATCATGTAACGGTAAAATGATTTCTTTGCAAACAAAGCTTCTTAAGGATATGGTGCAAGAAAATCATGAGTTTGACAGTATTCCTGAAGGATGGAGCTCTCTCAGGTCTAACCTAGTAAGCAACTCTTTTTTGAGCTTCTTAATTGTTATAGATGATATAGATCACGTGAACCAGTTGAATGCCTTACTGGTTTGGAATCTTTTGGTCAATAATTCTCGTAGTTTGATAATTGTCACTGCCCGTGATGAGAGAGTTCTGATAAGAGCAGGAATTAATTCTTGCTATAAGATGAAAGAAATGAATGTCCATCACAGCACATAGCTCTTTTGTTGTCACACCTTCCACCAACCGTATCCAACCAGGGGATATGAAGATTTGGTTGAAACCTCCATGAAAGAGTGTGGGGGTTTGCCTTTGTCTCTACAGGTGTTGGGTTGACTTGTTTTCGATAGTACTAATAAACATTATTGGAAACTAGTATTGGATAAAGTGAGGAAAACTCTACCCCAAGGTATAATGCAGAGGCTTAGAATAATCTTTGATTCCCTTGATGCTAAGGAAAAGTAGGTATTTATGGACGTTGCATGTTTTTTCGTCAACAAATCTCATCATATGGCTTTAAGAATATGGCAAGCATCAGGATGGAGGGCTAAGCACACAATTCAGGTCTTAATGGATAAATGTCTTGTTGAAGTTCAAGTGGGAAGGACGTACTAGAATGGATTTGACTTAGAAAACATTCCTCTTTTGAGAATGCATAACCACATCAAGGATCTTGGTAGAGAAATTGCAGCTGAATTGAGCAATCCAAATCGACTCTGGCGTTCCCAACACCTTCGTTCTCAGGTTTGTTTTTCCTCGTATATGGTATTAATTTGTTTATATAGCTTGATTGTTGTTTTTCTGATTGGAGCATGACAAAATTCTAGTTTCATCCTCAAATGCAGGAAGAGAAGGGATTTGAAAACATAATATCTGGGATAAGTGGTTGTAGTTTCAAGTGTCTCCATTCCATTTTTGACCAACACATCACTCTTCAAGTCAGATATTTTTTAGGTAATTTAAATGATTGTGAGGGCCCATCCACTGCTTTTCTATGGCTTGAACTTGACTTAAGTATATTGGAAAAGCTGGATGAACATGAAAATTTTGAAGGAGAAGAAGTTATGTCAAGCATGCCTTCATCACTCACTATTCTTTCATGGATTCCTCTCCAAAGTCTGCACTATTTAAAAATTTCCCATGGATGTTTCCAAAGTTTGTGGTAGAGTGATCAACGAGTAATATATTCTTCTATAGTGTTTGGTTAACGATGATATGATATAAAATGCATTCTTAAAGTAGCTATTTTGTGACCATTATTTAATTTAGACTTGGAGAATAGGTATTTTTTTCAAGAGTTGGAAACCAAACAAAAAGCTACTGCTTTGTTTTCTAGTAAAGCTAGAAATACCCAAATCTTAAATGCGGAAACACAAGGGAGACATGCAACTTTGATTCTCTATTAATCAACTGGAAATGACAAAACATAAAACAAACTAATAACAAAAACTATTACAACTTTCTGAGAGCGATCATAACCTGCTCAACCAGACTGGTAATGATCAAGAGCTATCAAAAACTCACCATCAAGAGCTACGCAGAGCTCTTCCTGGAGCAATCACTGCTCTTACAAAATAACAAACAACTGTTGTTGTTTAGGAGTTACTGGGAGCTCACAGAGAATGTTCTTCTCACAGTCTGTTGCTGCAATCTTCTTCTCTAACTTCTTCTCTCAACTTTTTCCCCCAACTGACATAATAATCTACCTTCAATCCATTTTGTCTAAAAAAACATTTCGTCTCAAAATTTTGAAATCACTTACCGTAGTAAATGCCAATTTCAAAATCAACTACCTCATTCAATTATGGAGTTGCCAAGAGTTGCAGGTAGAATCCACAAAACAAAGAGGCTCCTGACGGGTAGGTGAGGGCTGCAAGGGGTCTGCTAGATGAGTAGAGGCTTGGGAGAAACATTAAATTCCAACACTCCCCCTTTGTCCTGAGCCGACAAAACAACAGGATCAATCCTGATCCAAATCAACAACGCCCAATTTTCCTCTTAGGCGTACAAATCTGTCAATGCTCAAAGGCTTGGTGAAAATGTCTGCTAGCTCCTACTTAGACCTGCAAAAATCCATTTTAATTTCACCATTTTCAACCAATTCATGAATGAAATGATACGTGATTTCAATGTCTTGCTTCTTCCATGAAATGCGAGATTTTTCATCAAAGCTATCGATGAAACATTGTCACAATAGATCACTGTTCCATCCTCTTGTTCTTCTTTCAAATCTGCCAAGATTCTTCTTAGCCAAATACTCTGACATGCTACTGCATTTGTTGCTATATACTAAGCTTTAGTTGTTGATAGGGAAACAACAGGTTGTTTCTTGGAAGCCCAAGAGATAGCACCCGAATCCAAATGAAATACATAGCTTGAAGTGCTCTTCTTATCATCCAAACTTCCTGCCCAATCACTTTCAGTGTAACCAACCAGCCCATATTCTTTTCCTGCTGTGTACAACACGCCATATCCTTTGGTACCATTCACATACCTCAGGATTCTCTTACCCGCTTTCCAATGGGTGTCTCTTGTAGTCTCCATGAATCTGGAAATCAAACTCACTCCATGCATTATATCCGACCTAGTTGCTATCAAATACATCAAACTTCCAACCAAGATTTTGTACATGGTCGGATCCACATTGTTACTACAATCTTCTTTGCTCAACTTAAGACCTATGCCTGTTGGTGTTGGGGTGGGCTTGCTATCAAGCATTCTAAATCTCTTCAAGATCTCATTTGCATACTTCTCTTGAGAGATAAAAAATACAATCATACATTTTTTTTACTTCTATGCCTAGAAAATAACTCAAGAGACCTAAATCTATAATTTCAAATTCTCTTTTCATGGCCTCTTTAAAATCAACAATGAGGAAATCATCATGCCCAGTAAAAACAAAATCATCTACATACAAGAAAACAATTAAAATGTTACCATTTGTTGCCTTGATGTAGAGAGTGGGCTCGCCATCGCTTTTGCTAAAGTCGTTGCTCATCAAATATGAGTCAATCCTACTATACCATGCCTGAGGAGCTTGCTTCAGCCCATAAAAAGCCTTCTTTAGCCTATACACCTTGTGTTCTTGGCCTGGAACTTCATATCCAAAAGACTGCTCCACATAAACCTCTTCTTTCAATACTCCATTAAGAAAGGCGGACTTCACATCCATTTGAAATACCTTTCATATGTGTTGGGCAACAATAGCTATGACTGCCCGCACAGTCTCCATCCTAGCAACAGGGGAAAATATCTCATCATAGTCTCTTCCAAACTATTGTTTGTAGCCCTTGACAACTAATCTTGCCTTGTGTCGGTCTATTCTTCCTTCGACATTTCTTTTGGTCTTATATACCCATTTTATTCCAATAGCTTGCTTGTTTGGAGGCAAGTCAATTAGCTCCCATGTATTGTTTCTTTCTAATGCATCTATTTCCTCATCCATGGCTTCACACCATTTTTCCTCTTCCACAGCTTCTTCAAAATAAATTGGATCATTGTGAGAAAATAGTGCAAAATTCACACTATCATCAAATTCCTCATCATACCTTTTATTTTGGTAGATCTCCCTTAGACTCTTGGTATTTCTTGGCATTAGGGAGGCGAGAGTGGGGTTTGAAATTTTAGTGTTGCTGTTGTTCTACTGAACAGGCTGATTCTGGAGCGATCGGGAGCTGTCGGGAGCTCGTTAGGAGCTATCAGGAGCTCATCCGAAACTGACAAGAGCTCATCGAGAGCTATCAAGAGCCGAACCTTTAGCTATTTGTGGTTGCTTCCTTTTATGTCTATTCTGATCAGAAGCAGTCAAGAGTAGTCAAGAGCCATCAGTCTCTGTTGTTGCAGGATTTTCCTGATCTTCATCTTCAACTTCTTCATCACTCTGCATTGTCGGGAGCTGTTAGGATCTATCGTGCCATCCCATGACTGATCTTCTAAAAAATCCACATCTCTACTGATGATAATTTTCTTTGTGACCAGATTATACAACCTATAAGCTTTAGACTCTTCACTGTAGCCCACAAAAATGCACTTTTCACCCTTGTCATCCAATTTTTTTCTTTATTCTTTAGGCACATGTGCATAAGCCACACATCCAAACACTCTCAAGTGTTCAACCATCCATCTTCGTTTGTCCATGCCTCTTGAGGTATCTTGTCATAGACTGTCTTTGTTGGACTTCTATTAATCAAATGCACAGCTGTTGCAACAACCTCTCCCCAATATTTTGTAGGGAGTCCTTTTTCTTTTAGCATGCTTCTTGCCATCTCCACGATGGTCTTATTTTTCCTTTCAGCCACTCCATTTTGTTGTAGAGTATAATTGGCTATAAGCTCCTTTTTTATGCCATTCTGCCTGCAAAAATTCAAAAAACAATTGGAGGTATACTCTCCTCCTCTATCTGACCTTAGGACTTTAATAAAATGTCAACTCTCTTTTTCAGCCTAGGCTTTAAACAATAAAAACTTATTAAATGCATCAGACTTGTGCTGCAAAAAATAAACCCATGTCTTATAGCTGAAATCATCAATAAAGGTCATAAAAAATCTGCTATTACCAATGGAAGTGATTTGCATAGGGCCTACCAAATCCATGTGCACCAACTCCAATGGTGCCCTTGCCCTTGTAGAGTTTCCCAATTGAAAGGGTTGCCTATGTTGCCCAAAATGCAAGCCTCACATCTAACATTAGGCTCTACTATCCTTGGCAAACCATCAACCATATTGCTTTTGGACAAAAGACTTAAACTAGCATAACCTAAATGTCCATACCTAAGATGCCATAGCTTGGAGGGGTCTTCAATGGTGCTCTTAAGGGCTGCATGTTGTATTGTTGTACATTTTCCATCCATGAGAAGTGCTGCAACATACTGAGATGAGAAGCACATCTCAATCTTCAACGGAAACATATGGTTCTTTGTAATTTTTATTTCTACAAACACCTTTGTCCTCTCATTCTTGTCATAAATGACACATTTTCCCTTCTCCATGAGCACTTTGTATCCATTCTGGATCAGTTTTCCTACACTCATGAGGTTATGCTTTAACTCCGATGAAAAGAACACATTTTGGACCTCCTTCTCTTCACCTTGCTTGGTGCGGATCATGATAGATCCTTTTCCTTTGACTAGAACTATTCCATTGTTCCCCATTCTAATTTTTGATTTAACATTTTTTTCAATGAAAGAAAAAAGACTTTCATTACCACTCAAGTGGTTGCTGCAACCGTTGTCCAAGTACCAAACTTCAAGGCTGCCTTTTTCACCAACATTGCACATGATGAAGGTTGTGGATTGATTGCCTTCAGCCACATTTGAATTAGCAACATTAGCATTCTATCTTTGTTGATTACCATGCTTTTTCCAGCACTCACTAGCATAGTGCCCAAACTTGTGATAGTAGTAGCACTCAATGTTGCTCTTGTCACTTCTCCCACTCGAACTGTTGTTCTTTGTGCCTCTTCAGGAGTTGTTCTGAGAGTTGCTTGCTCCCTCTTGGCTGTTTGCTCATCCCAAACTTTCTCCACCAGCATTTCCTTGACTGGATTTGCCTCTACCTCCTCGGGAGCCATTTCTACCTCTCCCTCTACCTCTTGCATTCGATTGAGCTTTGAAAGTTTTCTCTTGGTAAGTAGTAGCAGATCTTTTTAAGTGCTGCTCATGGGTATGGAGATAACCCATTAAATCATCCACTGTCAAAGTAGAAAGGTTCGTCGCTGCTTCAATAGCAATGACAAGAAGATCATACATCATGGGTAGACATCTAAGAAGTTTTTCAACAATCTTCAGCTCCTCTAACACATCTTTATTTGCTCTCAACTAGTTCAATAAATCGAAGAACCTTGTTTGAAAGTTTGCAACAGACTCACTTTCTTTCATTTCAATAACTCCGAACTCTCTTCGAAGTAGCTGGAGCTTTACACCTCTAACTTTATCAGTCCCTTTGTATCCGGTTTGAAGGATCTCCCAAGTTTCTTTTGCATACTCATTTGCCGCTATTTTGGGAAAAATGGCTTTTGTCAAGGCTACTTCGATCAAATTCAAAACTTTTGTATCCTTCTTTCTCTGCTCCTTCAACTGGGTCTTCTGGTTGTTTGTGAGAATTGCAAATGTAGTTGGGTTAGTGATATCCACGAACCCATTTATGAGAAAATCCCACAAATCATTGGCCACCATGATGGTTTTCATCTTCTTGGCCCAAACATCATAGTTTTGTCCATTAAAGGATGGTGGCTGCTACCAACTCCTTGCTTCATCTCCAGCCATGTCTCCTACAACAAAAAACTCAACACCCAAAAAATACAAATGCCCAAACTCACAAGGAAATGGGGCCTATGGCTCTAATACCATGTCAAAAATTGAAAACCAAACACAAAACACAGAGTTGCTTCTTTGTTTTCCAGTCAAGCTAGAAATACCCAAATCTTAAATGCAGAAACACAAGGGAGACATGCAACTTTGATTCTCTATTAATCAACTAGAAATGACAAAACATAAAACAAATTAAAAACAAAAACTATTACAACTTTCTGGGACTGATCAAAAGCTGCTCAACCAGATTGGTAATGATCAGGAGCTATCAACAACTCACTATCAAGAGCTATGCAAAGCTCTTTCCGGAGCAATCACTGCTCTTACAAAATAACAAATAGTTGTTGTTGTTCAGGAATCACTGGGAGCTCACAGAGAATGTTCTTCTCACAGTCTATTCCTGCAATCTTCTTCTCTTACTTATTCTCTCAACCTTTTCCCCCAACTGACAGAATAATCTACCTTCAATCCATTTTGTCTAAAAACAAACATTCCCTCTCAAAATTTTAAAATCACCTACCTTAGTAAATGCCAATTTCAAAATCATCTACCTCATTCAATTTTGGAGTTGTCAAGAGCTGCAAGGAGGATCCCCAAATTAGAGAGGCTCCTGACGGGTAGGTGAGGGCTGCAGGGGGTCTGACGGATGAGCAGAGGCTCAAGAGAAACATTAAATTCCAACAATTTTACACAAATTAGTTTCAAATTTCAGGCCCCCTTGAAGTTAAAAGAGCTTGTGCTAGATGGAACAAACTTGGAAGAGTTTCCAAATTCATTGGCAGTGTTAAGTCATTTAGAAAATCTAGTCATTGCAGGAAGAGAAGAATGGAATGGAACATAATGGAATAGTTCCATGAAAATTCATGGGAGATTCTTCTCAAACTCACTTGAAAAACTCACTAATCTTAGAAGTTTGGTTTTGAGGGATTTCACATTTAGTGGAGAGTTGAGTTTGGAGACTAGCATGGAGTCAACTACTCTTGGGGCTCTAATTGTCAGCCTTGAAAAGATAGATATAAGGAATGTAAAACTTATATCTAAGGTTTTAATTAGTGGACATTACCTTCTCAGCCTTAAATCTCTCCATCTTGAATCCTTGGAAACTTTATTGGGAGTGGATTTAGGATTCGTAGCCACATCGATCTATCTAAATGATGGAAAACCAAACACAAGAGTAGAAGAGTTTCCATGTTCTGCAGGTCTATGCTGCTTAGAGACAATCACCATTGATGGATGCTCGAAGTTGCAGAAGATCAAAGGTATTAAAGAGTTGCGAGGACTGAAATATCTACGTCTTTCAGCTTGCACTATAGCCATATTGGGGTGTATTAAAATGTGGCAGGTATTATGCGTGTTGTTTTGATAGGAGAGTAGTTTTATATACTATGAGTTGTAACTTCGTGTTTTTACTCTACTCTTTACTGTAACTGTATTGGGATGTTTTCAAATGTTGCAGGTATCACACTTCCGTTGTACAATTATGTGTGACGTTTTGATAGGAGAACTGTTTTGTATATTGCTAGTTGTAACTCCATATGTTTACTAAACTCTTACATTTATTGGACTAATTAGTCTCTATGTCAATTCAGAGAATATCGTTAGGGGTTACTAGTTTTATTTGGGAATCAAATGTTGATGCGGAGAGCATTCTACAACAATTCAATTTGTCATCTTCTCTTATTGGGAAAGATGGCATGGTTACTGAAATTGGTAGTGATCCCAAGGCAGA
Source organism: Sequoiadendron giganteum (assembly GCA_007115665.2). NCBI lineage: Eukaryota > Viridiplantae > Streptophyta > Pinopsida > Cupressales > Cupressaceae > Sequoiadendron > Sequoiadendron giganteum. The sequence goes on from CM021107.1 coordinate 72,275,637, forward strand.
GTTAGTGGTTCCTATGACAGAACAAACAAGTGCAATTATCATATTTATGTTAGTTGAAAGTGTATTTAAAGGGAAAGATTGCCGAAAATATTTGAAGATTCCTCCTGTGGATTTGATGGTAGCTTATATAGGAAGAGGAGAATATATTGTTGTTGTTGTAGTGACTGAAGAAGAAAAAATAATCAAGATGCGATATGGAATATTGAATTGGATCCCGATGGTGTCAGACGGTACATCAGAAGGGGTTTCATAGTAACCATCGAAAAAAGAGGCGAATGGAAAACCCTACCGCTACTTCAACATCTTTGTTTTAAGGTTTATTGCTTCTTCTATATTTGTAATCCATATCATATGTATGAAAATGTATGTGTGTTAGTTAGCTTGTCTGTTGTCTTCTTCACTGCAGTATAAAAATGTATTTGTAGGAAAGAAAAGATTTGCGTAGAGAACACATGTTTGATAAAGCGGTCACTTCCAGTGATGTGGGAAAGCTGAATCGCTTGGTGATTCCCAAATAGCAGGGGGAGAAGTATTTTCCTGTGGATAGAAATGCAAAAGATAGGGGAGTGTTGCTGACATTTGAAGATAGTTCGGGAAAAGAATGGCAGTTTCGGTGCTCGTACTGGAGAAGGAACGAGAGCTACGTGCTCACCCAGGGCTGGAATCACTTCGTCGATGGCATGAAACTTCGTCCAGGGGACATCGTTTACTTCGAAAGAGCTATCGATGCCCAAAATATAGAACTTCTTTACATTAGTTGCAGGCGGCTCCCCTTAACAGGGCGGAAAAACATAAGTCGCCACCAGTTTGTAGTTGAAAAAGACTCATTTCTAAAGTCACAACACGATGGATTTGTTTCACCTCTTTGCATAACAGATTCCATGCCCATATCTGCCACCGAGTTCACTGAGCAAAAAAATGCCTGCTCGCCTACAAAAGTTGCTTAGGCGATGAGTGTGGAGTTAGGGGTGTAAGAGCGAAATTGGGAGGTCAAGCCTGCAAAATGACAATTGGGCTAAAATTTCTAATTGTGTGGTTGAGAGAAATTAGGAGTTCATTTTATAGAAATAGATTTATTTTTTAAAAAAATTTATGAGTTTTTAAAAGTAATAACAAAGCTTTTCAATAAGAAATCAAAATATTAAATAATAATTAAAAAAATCAAAATCGTCAAAATAGACAAAAAATTTCAACCCTTCTTTTCAATAACAATTAAAAAGTTTATGGTTGTAAATATAAAACTTTAATTTTAAGAAGATTCATTTAAATCTTATAATTATATTTTTAATCCTTTAAAATCTAATAAGAGTCATAATCTTTGACATTCAAGTGTAAAAAATGTCAATAACACATTGATGGAGGAGAGCAAATTGTCAATCATCTATCTATATGTTTTTTTATTATTTCATTTATTTCTACTCCTACATTTTTGCAAGAAATAAATGCTATAAAAAATCCACAAAGAGACAACATCATTATTACCAAGAATGATGAATCCTTGAATAAATCCACCTTTTATTTTTAGTAATCAATTGAAGGAATAGGGGAAGGGTACCAGTAATTGTTATAGCTAATTTCACACACCCTAAGCTCCTAAATGGTACATTAGATTGCCATGATTTTTTTGGGCTTTCTTTGTATGTGACTTAAGATCTTATAGCTATTTTTTCAGCTTCTAGGCATTTCCAATAAATGTGGGAGTTCATTATGCGTGCAAGGGTCAAAAATTGGTCATTTGCAGGTGACATCCAATACGTATTCCCTATTGCCCCAATTATCATTCACTTTGACCACCACAAAAAAATTGAAAAAGATCCTACTCCTATTCATATTAACTCGCAAAATCAAATATATGTTCAAATAGAAATTACACTACTCACTTATTAATCTAGTAAATTCATATTTTAATGTTCAAAGTTCAAGTTTGCAATACTAAATGTTCCAAATGCCACATCCACAACTTGTGTTGGCAAAAACCTCAATAATGTTTTAACTCAATTAAATACCACTCACATCCATTTAGGGGATTATTTCCCATGCTTTTTTCATTCATTCCATCATTTTTATTCATGCTTCACTCTCATCCTACTACAAATACCATCATGCGACATGCATGTTGGATGCCCTTCATGGTTTCAGGTAACGTCAATCTATCATTTATCCTTTCATTTTGCAGACAATGGTACTTATGAATTTGGTTTGCTCCACTAATCCTATCCTTTTCACATCATTTTGTAAATCATCTAGAGTTTCATTGCCATACATGATCCCATTCACTTTATACGGTGATATAATAAAAGAGCTTGTATAATACACAAGTGTTGTAATTTTATGGTTTTATTCAAAAATCCCAATTTATATTCATGAAATTGTCTAAATACAAGATTTGTTCACTCTTTTTTGATTGATTTCATCATTTCTCATCATGCATCTCTTTTGACCAATTTTGTCTTCATCATGTGATATGTCTGCCGAATACTCTCCATGGTTTCAACCTATCATTTCTCCTTTTATTTTGCACACAATAGTACTCATGAATCTATTTTTCTCGAGTATTCCTATCTTTCTCACATCATTGTGCAAACCGTCTAGGGTTTCATTATCATGACCCCATTGACTTTATACAATGATATACTCAAATAGGTTGTATAATTTGAAACCCTTCTAATTTTATGGTTTTATTATTATCAAACCCTCGTTTCTATTCATGAAATTATCTGATTAGGGGATTATTTCGCACGTTTTTTCATTGGATTTCATCATGCATCACTCGTGGTCGATTGTTGTCTCCATCATGATATATGATGAATGAATACTCTCCATGGTTTTAGAGATACCCTAATTATTTAGGTCTTATTTATGAAAACCCCTTATTTCTATTCATGAAAATGTGTGAATCTTTTGAAGTGTCTATTTAAAATTTCTAAAATGAGGGTTATTTTTTCTTATGGGTTAATTCTAAAACAACCCTTTATATATTTAGGAAATTGTGTCTTTATTTATGCCTTTTTAATTACACCTAAAAGCCTCATTTATATTCATGAAATTGTGTATATATTTGTGACGTTTTTCTTAGAAATGAAGTCAACACAACAACATACAATTTCCTTTTTTATATAACCATCCAGTTATGTATATCTTTCTCTTTTTTATCTTGCTAGCTACACTTAGCAGCATACATTTTCATTATATAAATACATATTCAAACATATCAATGGTTTGAATTTATTTTGTATGTAAACATATTTTCTTGGTGAGGTTCCAATTTTACTAATTGTTATAAATTGAGGATTATCTTTTTTATATGTTTCATTGAAAATCCTTGTTTATGTTCATGAAACTGTGTAGGTATTTGTGTAATTTTGATTGCCAATTGAACCCCATAAGCTTAAAATTTTATTTTTAGTCTCCAATTTTAATTATTCATGTTTGGCTTTCAAACTAGACACATCGGCATACATTTTCATCATGTTAGAACATATGTATATATATATATATTCATGAAACTGTGTATGTATCTTTGTAGTTTTGATTGCAAATTAAACATAGCAACATACATCTTCATTTTTTATATCCGTCAAACTTTTTTTAATTTACTCTCATTTCTCATTCCAAGTGAGCACAATAAAATAGATTTTCTATATAATGTGTTAGTATTTGTCTAGTTTCCATTACACATAGAACACAATGACATATATTTGTATTTCTTATATTCATTGAATTATGTATATATTACTATCATTTGGCTTTCCAATTGAGCACAACAACATACATTTCCATTATATATATAGTTCTATTTATTATAAATTATATATATTTGTAGCGTCATAAATTTTCAACCTTGACGATTTCACACTATGTTAAATTTCTCCCTACTAATTAATTGGACCTTATTGAACACCCAATTTTCTAAGTTATGCATTTTGTGGCCCATTTTAAACATTTTTTGATAAATTACAAGTACAAAACAAAATCGATCTAGGACACTAGTACCTAGGGCACCTATGTCCCCCTATTTTGGCTCCAAATTCAAATATGTTATTGTCAATATTTTATTATTTGAGATTTAAATGTCTAAAGTTGGTTGTCGGGATTTATTTTTTGGGAAATTAGATTAATTGCATATAAATACCTAGTTATTGCATCATTTGAAAACTAAGTGAGACTATCTAGAAGAAAGTGAATATTGAGAGAAATAATTATTGTCAGGAGCATTATCAAGCAAGTCAAGAGAAAAAATTTATTGATTTATTGCAGAAATTTAGGATCTAAGCATCATGTCAAATCATATGTGAGTTTATCCATATTCATGTTATCATTTTTTGTGAAGGCTAACTCTTTGTAGGTCTCCAAGCAATTAAAGAAAACAAGATCCAAGCCTCAAGGAGATTTGTATGAATTTATTCCTTCAAGTAAGTCATTGAAGGGTGGTGAGTTGTAGCACTTTATTGATTTATCATTCCCTTTTTTCATTTATCTTTTTATCATTAGCATTGTCATTGTGGAAGTGGAAACTGTAGGAATTGAGAAAATACAACACCACAAACCCCGAAGATCACCTGCATGCAAATAACCTGTCACAAAAGAAGAGATGGAGACAAACAAGCAAGGGTTCTCTGAAAACTGAAAATGTATATATCAGAGAGAATGAAAGAATGAATTGATATTGAAATACAATGGGATCAATCCTTATAAAAAGGAGATCATGCAAACCCTAATAAAACCCTAATAGGAAAAACTCTAATAGAAGCCCTAATAGGATAACATTTAATAATTAATATAATTATTAAATGTCACTTTATGCGAACTAACGTGAAATCTTAAGAAGGGAATAAAGGTAACTTAATCAACATAATTAAGTTAAGACCTTTACTCTAACACCCCCCCTCAAGATGAGCAACAGTGCAGCTACAAAAAAATGCAGAAAAGCAAAGGTAACTACAATGCAAGAAGGCAAACATGGGTCCCGGCAACTAGGCCAGATCAGGTACCCAAATACAACCAAATCTCTATAAAATGGAGAAATAGAGAAAACCTCATGGGAAAAAGCTCTACTCCAAAAAGAGATGCAGAAAGCCAAGAAGAAGAACATCATTGAAGCAGAAGAAGCTGCAAACAACTGTTGAAAGATGACTGCTATGGTGCTGAAGAACCTCCGCTGAAGATAGGATGATCAAGAACAAGAAGACAATAATCTGCATGAGTGCCCCATATGACTCTACTTGAATCAGATGGCAAACAAAGGCAAACACCTGGAACGAAGATACATAATCTGCATGAGTGCCCCAAATGACACTACTCGAATCAAATGGCAAACAAAGGCAAACACTTGGAACAACGATACAAATGGTACAAGAACCAATAGTCTGAAACACTGATCAACTGAGAATGGAAGATTCCTTCCAAGGCAAAACCAAGGAAGCATTAGCACGAACAGTATAATACCCCCCCATAATGGTGAACTGGGAGCCTGACAGATCAACTGAAATGGTGTGCAACACCCTGTAGTGCATGAAGAAGATACAACATCTGAAAGTGCACAAGAAACCACCTGCAACTGAAAAAGTGGTGTGCAAAACAAAGCACACATGCATGAGGATGGAATCATATGATCCACTGTCGTCGTGGAGGCACACTCACTGGACAAGGATGTGATGGAAAAACAAAGGCAAACGACACAACCCCTCATGGCACTTTATAATATCAGTGTGAGTACAAAATATGGCACAACCTTATGTGCAAAATCCCCAAAAGATGCATGTACAATAGTGTGGCACTTTATCTCAGTGCGTTTACATAAAAGATAGCTTATAAATGATGCTCAAAATGCCTTTAAAGGATAAAATGCTAGAAATACATGAAGAACAGCCAAAAACGAAGCATCCCATGTAAACAAAAAGTTTCCAAGAGTAAATATGTCCAGGTAATCCATCAGAGTGTGAAAACACAAATAACTGAATAAAATATACCTGAAGTGAAATCTGGAAAAATAGCATGGATGAAACTGAAGAGCTCTATAATACGGTTCCAACGTTGCTGAGATTGCAAAAAACGGAGAAATTGATCAAAAGATATGAGCTTGAGACTAAAAAGATCCCCTTTGTCTTCAACTGACTATAGAATGCACCAATGGAAAAAATATGTGATGAGACCCACACCACTGGAAAGATGAGAAAACCAACTTTCCGATGATATCTTGTTTGCCAAAAAATGATATCGTATGCCCAAGTTACGGCCTCCAAAATAAATCAGCTCCAAAGAGGGAAAAAAAACTAGTGCTGGGTTAAATTTGACAGTCATACGGTCGTCGCAGCAAAAACACTATGTTAAATTTGACGGCCAAACGACCGTCACCATAAAAGCACAACTGGCAGGTACCGCTGTCGATGGACTGTCAGACCACCGGTCGGCAGTACGCCGACTGGAGTACCACAGGGCCCGCAGGCCTGCGGATGCAGGTACCTGCGGGTACCCTCGTAATGGGTCGGCAAGCCCTTAAACTACAAAAAAATTCGCTCTTCTTTTTTTTTATTTTTGTTTTATATAAAAAAACAAATGTTTACAAAGTTTTTACCTGGATTTTTTTTTTTTTAAATCTAAAAAAAATGACAATATTTTTCCGAAAAATAAAATGACGGAAAAAAACGGAAAACTTTTTTTACCAGCAAATGGACGGCCATACGGTCGAATTGTAAAAAAATTTTGCTTCAGATTTCGACTTTGTTCAAAATGGACGAATGAACAGTCTATTTAGGGGTTTTGGACCGCTGCGGACGCAATGGCGATGTCCGTTTGAGTTGAAAATGCTTCAAAATTGCAGGTGTGCCCTAGATCAAGAAAACAAGCCCCAAACCCTTGAAGCTCCAAGAATCTTCACAACAAGAATAGGAAGCGACAGGTGTGGAGCTCTGATACCATGTAGGAGTTAAGAAAATACAACACCACAAACCTTGAAGATTACCTACATGCAAATAACCTGTCACAAAAGAAGAGATGGAGACAAACAAGCAAGGGTTCTCTGAAAACTGAAAATGTATATATCAGAGAGAATGAGAGAATGAATTGATATTGAAATACAATGGGATCAATCCTTATAAAAAGGAGATCATGCAAACCCTAATAAAACCCTAATAGGAAAAACTCTAATAGAAGCCCTAATAGGATAACATTTAATAATTAATATAATTATTAAATGTCACTTTATGCAAACTAATGTGAAATCTTAAGAAGGGAATAAAGGTAACTTAATCAACATAAGTAAGTTAAGACCTTTACTCTAATAGAAACACTAACATGGGGTTTGACTAAGGTAAGCCCCTAAATGGCACAACCTTCCATCTCTCTTTGAATGTGTAGGTTTTAGGTTTGAAGAAGATTAAAGGAAGTATGAAGATCAATCATTCATTGTGGCAATCAAACCCTACATCTTGTCAACTCATGAAAACTTAGTTCTAGAATTATTCGACAATGATCTGATAGGTGGAGAATGGAAGCTCTAATATAACACCAAAGGATTGTGAAATCATATCTAAATTATCCCTACAAAGACAGTGGCACCTAGGGCTCCTATGTCCAACATTTTCAGCTCCAAATTTATATCATAGGTGCACAATGTCCTACTTAGTCCATTTATATAGTATATTTTTGTCTATGACTCCTCAGATCTATTGTATATTCATTAGAACAATAATTTTCATGATTAGGTCAATTGAACTATTGCATTTCATTTTCAATTCCATTTCAGATTTGGTCAAGGGTAGGTTGAGCCACCTTTCAAGTTGTAAGTCAATCCTATATCTTGGCCAAATCCATCAAACCCTTGCCACCTCCATTTATAAATAAAACATTAAGAAAAGGTGTCTAAACACTAGATCCAAGTCCCAAGGTTTCACTTTTTCAACATTTCATTTTGGTGAAATCGATGCATTAACATTATAAACCTTCTGAAAGCTTTAAGAAAATCATCCTAGATCTAAGTTTTGTATTGCATTCCTTCACATTATTAAATTAGGCATTCATTCTTAAAAAAAGCATAAAAATACAAAAAATGGCATATCATATTGCATTAGGTTATAGTAGGGTTTATTTCAGTCATTATAGCTCACATCTACATCTTAAATACATCCAAAATTCTGCGTTACGTCATTTAATATCTGAAAAAACAAATTGAAAGTGTCATTGCATGCATTTATGTATGTTGTGCATATAACTAAAAAGGTGAAAAATTTCATGTTTTATTTCAAAAAGCATATCAACATCATTATTTTCAGAATTATGCATATTAGAATTAGTTATTTGTTGCATTTTAGATATAGAATTTATATTCACAATTTTTATTTATTGTTCAAGAATTTTCAACATTATTTCACACTTTCATTTTGAGTCATATTATAGTGAATTGAGAAAATTCTAGAAAAACTGTTAGACTTGTTTGTGCGCAAACACAAAAATCTTAAACAATATTATAGACAATCAAACTTTGAATTTTGGAAAACCCTATCCAATACATAGGCACCCTAGGCGCCCTAGTCCTGACTTTTGTGGCTTAGGTTCTTATGACAAATACCTCTCAGAATCCTCTATCCAGATCTGTTGTCTATTTTCTAGTTACTTATTGAATAACAATTTGAACCTCAGTGCAAGAATCATATGGTCATAATGGCTCAGTGTTTTGGTAAGATTTTGACTTCCTTGAAGTCCTTGGTTGATGTTCAAGTTGTGTGTTTGGAAATGACCCTAATTCAAACAATGAAACTCATGATCTTTCATCTCCCAATGCATGTCTTCTTAATGAATATATCTTGAGACAAGAAGTGGACATCATGAATGAATTCATAAACAATACCTTTCCCAACCTTTATCACCCATATCAACAATCAACACCACCTACCATACCACCACTTGAATTCTTTTCCACATCACATAAGGAAAGTGACTTTCAATTCATACTTCAACCAATTCGCATGGAAGTACCTATCAATAAAACCCACAAGGAAAACATATCACCCAATCTCCCATCATATGAGAACAAAGCTACAAACACACTTATTAGCTTGGAACAATGCTATGGCCAAGGATTTAAGATTTTGACAAAACAAGGATGTGACATAAAGAATGAGCATGAAATCCATTCCTTTTGGAATAAACACCATTTGAAGGCACAAAAGGAATAGGTTACCAAGGTCCTCCCCCTTTGCATCGAACATTTGTTTCACCAAGAAAGCCATACAAAGTCTATGGTCCTATTAAGAAAGGTGTGTAACCTACTCCACATCCATTATCAGATATTGAGTGTAATTTATCTACACTTCTAGACTTGGGATACATTACATTACCACTCGAGTGTGAATGAAAAGATAATAAATTAAAGAATAAAAATACATCCTACTATGCATATCATAGAATATTTGGACATACTACTGATGAGTTTGATGCGTTAAAGAAGAAATTGGAAGAATTTGATCCTCACAATTATAAAATTGATTGATTTATATATTAATGTACATATGTGATTCACTCATTTCCATGTGGTAGTTGTAGTATCATAACATACTCACTACCATGCATGGGGGTATAAACTAGACTTTATGCTGCAATCATATTTCATCTCACAAGGAGCAGTGTATCGTCATCCATTTTGTGCTCATCTTTGTCCCTATACTTGGGGGGTAAGGGGTTAGGTAGCCTTATGTTAGGTGCATTCCTTCTAGCAAGGGACCCCTTTGTAGCTCCTTAAATTATTAGTGTACTGAGCACACTAACATTTGAAGAGGGCACATATTGTCCCCCGCTCATTCTTTGCATAAATAATCCCTTTTTAGTGATGATAGTATGCATCTCCTAGAAAGTGTGACCTTATCAATGGAAGTGTGGCCTTCTTAATCTATGTTGTGTCTCCTTTTTGGTGATATTGGGCTTGATATCCTCTAAGTGTGTGACTTTTCTTGGCAGAGGATGTTCCCCTTGGTGGTAGTGCTATGGATAGTATTCCCTAAGGTGTGAGTTTTTATTCTTTGACTTGTCCTCACTTAGTGGTGATGCCATGTGTGATATTCCCTACTTGGTGTGACCCTCCATGTATTAAGCAATGCCCCTTTGTCATTTTTATAAATCAACTTTTTTAGTGGTGTTGTTTATAGTACCCCTTGAGGTTTAGGGCTTTAGCCTTGCCTTATGCACATTATTAGGCGAGTTTGTTGTCCTCTTCTTAGATATTTATGCACCTTCTTAGGTGAGTTTGTCATCATCTTCTTATATGTTTATGCACCTTCTATGTCAATTTTATCATCATCTTCTTATATGTTTATGCACCTTCTTAGGTGAGGCTTTGGCAAGATAGTTCATGGATTCAACATAACTGAGCTTGTTGGGTCATGGATTTGAGCACCCATATTTAACATGGTTGTCGAGCATAATGCAACTTGCTTAATAGTAGAGCTATTTATTTCATGAGTGTTTAGCATAATGCAACTTTCTAACCTTATGGAACCCATCATAGTACATGAACACCTAATATAATACATCTTGCTAGACAGTGGATCCATGTAGCTCATGAGTGATGTGGCATAACACAGCTTGCTAGTCCTCATGAGAGCATTCCTTTGACTAAAATTTGTTTGATGGATGGTGTTTGGTATTTGAGACAATTTAAGACTAAGGTCTCTTTTCCTTACCAACTCAAATCATTTTAGCACTAACCCTTTGTTTTGTTGTTTATATTTTGTGTGTCTTCTTCATGTTTTCATTGTTTTTACATCATGATTGTGTTCATTTTAATGTCATGTGTTTTCATCGTGTATGCTTCATGTTTTCGACATGTATGTTTGTGTATGTTGTCTTGCTGCATTTCATACATGTGTGTTCCTTTGTGCTTATATTTTCTTGCCATAATATCATGAATCTTGGGGGCTTGTGCACTCCCCATAGATTCATTGTCATCCTATATCTTCAACATTTGGACAATTAGGCCCCCCTTGATATATTTTCTACTTTAGTGTGAGGCTAAGCATAAGTTCATACTCTCACTAAAGTGGGGGCTAAATGTAGCATCATAAAATGTCAACCATGATAATTCACACTATTTTTTTCTCCCCCCTAAGTAATTTGACCTAATTGAACACCTAATTTCCTAAGTTATGCATTTTGTGACCCATTTTCAATATTTTTCTACAAATTGCAATTACAAAAAAAATCATTCATTTAGCACTTTGCCTCCAAATCCTTAATTCTAGGAAAATAGGTCTAGGATGCTAGCACTTAGGATGCCTATGTCCCCACTATTTTGGCTCCAAATTCAAATATGTTGGTGTTGGAAATTTATTATTTGAAATTTAAATGTTTAAATTCAGCAAAGTCAACTATCAGGATTTATTTTTTGGTAAATTAGATTAATTGCATATAAACACCTACTTATTGCATCATTTGAAAACTAAGTGAAACTATCTAGCAACAAGTGAACATTAAGCTCAATATATGAAGAAAAAGATAATTAAAGCATACAATATTCATATTTGACCAATCAATGAGAAATTTAGAAAAAATAAATTGAGAATTGAAAAAATAGATGGAAGATTAACCTTAGGGAAAATCACTAAAAGGAATAAAAAAGTTGAATTCAACATAGTGTATAAAAATTAATTCCCATACTAATTTACACCCAATTAATCGATATAAGTAGTAAATACAAGTAGACCTAGGTGATAGAGTTGAGATTGATAAAATGGTAAAAGGAAATGAGAGATTTAAAAGTACTTATGTATGTTTTGTTAATTGGATGTTGTTCATGATTGATATTCTATTATAGTGTATACTAAGTGATTTATATCATATTTTTACTATTAGATCAAACAATGTATTGACTAGCAAATACCTACTAAGGGACTCCACTCTACTTCTAAATATAGACACACTCATTGATCTATCTTATGATTCTTTGTTGAAAATACATATCCATCCTTTACATTTTTATTCTTTTGTATTGAACAATTTCTCTTACACATGTTTGAAATTTGATGGGGTTGAGTAACACCTTTATGGACCTATTATTGATAAAGGAAATCCTTTCAACTTTTTTAATAATATTCAAGCCTTGTTGATAAATAAGATATGAGGACACACCGAGAAAAAGATTCAAGATGCTTGAGTGATGAATTGAGGTGTAGTATTTATGATGCAAGTGCTAATACAACATCTAAATCTTTATGCAATGTGATTAATATCAAATACATAGTTGATTATATTGGATGATTATATTTTTTTTTTAAACTAGTGACCTATGTGTTGTCCTTAACTATAAGACCCTCAATGCTCAATTCAAAGTATTTGGCACATATGATTGTTTACACTAATTATGTTATTTTAAAGGGTCAAGTTTGAAAAGTAGGGAAAAATTTAACTTGGAAGGACTAGGTTGCAAGTTTGGTCTTGTCTAAGGGATAGATATGCACTTGCAATATAGTTTAGGGTATAGGTATAATTAAAGAGAGAATTGGTCCAACCATTTGAGAATAGGATAGATTGATGATTGATAGGTTTTATGTTTTCTTCTATATAAATAAAGCAAACTAAATACTAAAATATTGCATTTACAATTATACCAAAATTAGATGTAAAATAATAGAGTAAAAGTGCAAAATATACACCTTTTTCCTCTCCAATATCGATTGAATGTCATGTGTATAATATATTTTTGTGATTAATTCACCAATTCACTCTTGATCTAAGACTAGACTTTGAATCTTAAAAGTGTTTGATATATTGGTTCATTATTAATTATTAACAAGGTTCACTACAAATTGAAGATTATTTTAAAGATATAAAGATCTACATATGAGAATAGGATGAACTTACAATTAAAAATAAAAGAGGGGTAAAAACTTTATTAAATCAAGGACAAATACAAAGCAAGGCCGTTACATAGCCCTATCTAGCTCCACCAAGTGGTCCAACTGCTGAGACAAATCAGGGGGTAATTGACCCCGATCTAGCATGGTCCAATCATGAATGTTATTAGAGGCCCATTTAGCCAAACCATCTACAACACCATTCCACTCCCTAGGAATATGAGTGAAAGTAGCAACCTACAGAGAAGTACAAAGATGGAGAATCTCTTCCACAATCAAAGCCAAATGCCAGCTAACATCATCTAAATTCCTCCTATTCAATAGGTTCACCACAACCTGCGAGTTAGACTCACAAATGATCCTGCACCACCCCAATTGGCTACCACGCTCCACCACCAATAAAATCACTTGAGACTCTATTAAATTATTAGAATAAACACCCTTGTACACCGAGAAAATAAACTGAACATCCCCAAAGCTATCCCAACCAACACCACCAATACTAGCATGACCAAGGTTTCCATGAGAAGAGCAATCTGTGTTAAGTTTGAGAATCCTCTGAGGAGGAGGGGACCATCTTCCCTCCCTATTCACCTTCAGAGTAGGATGTCTACATCTATTGCACATGGGATGCCATTGCAGAGAGGAAGATGAAGACATTTAAAAAAATCAACATCGCAAGGGGCCACCGAAATAGACAGATCATACTTAGCAGCAACAATTTCTCCCAAGGAATGCATAATTTTCTGCCACAGGTGAGGGGCCGCCAACAACACTTCCTGAAAAATCTGGTGATTCCTCTCCAACCAAAGATTCCATATAATGAAGGATGGGCCAATCCCCTAAGCAACTTGAAGGAAGGAAGTAGAAACAGGGGCCCTGCCCTAGCGGTCCACAAACTCAACTAACGAGCAAACATGCAGTAGGGCGTATTCCACACCCTCCACCAAAAATGCCAAATCTCCCTAGCGTAAGGACATTGGAAGAAAAGATGAGAGACACTTTCTTTAGAATCACGACACAACACACATCTTGAGGGGCCTTGGAAACCATGCTTACAAAGATTATCCCAAGTGAGACACCTGTTCTGAGTCACTAACCACATGAAGAAATTGCACTTAGGCCAAAACAACTTGTGCCAGACTTGCTTCCACCAAGGGACGTCAATATCTCCAAACAACTGCCTACTCAAATGCTTATATCTAGTAGACACAAAGTACTTCCCAGACATACCCACATCATCCCAAGCCAAGATATCTGGGCCTCGGCAAAAATTACAAGCACGGGAGGTCAAAAGCTGAGTAAGCTCCCGTCTACTCCCCTCAGACCCCCCAGGAGGCCATTCAGTAGGGAGCTTCCAATGAAAGGTAACAGCAACACCACAATGCTCAACGGTCTTGTAATGCTCAACGATGTCCCAACCAGCAGTAGTAAAAACATCACAAAGGGGCTGAAGATGAGGATAAGCAGAGAGAAGAGGTGGGTGGGCATACCACGCATCAAACCAAAAAAGAGCTTGAGATCCCGAGTGACAGATCCAGAAAAGAGCACACTTAATCAACTGAGCCCCTTCTTTCAGAGTATGCCAAATCATAGATCCGCTCCCCTCAAGAGGATAGCGAGGGACCTCAAAGGAAGAAACACCTCTAAGATACTTATGGTTGAGGATCTGAGCCCATAACTGGTGCTGATTAGTGCACCACCGCTAATAAAGCTTAGCAGCAAGAACTTTCCCATTTAAAATAGCATAGCATAAGCCAAGACCCCCCTCCTACTTCGAGCGGCACACAGAATCCCAATTTACAAGAATCCACTTAGAAGACATCAAGTTGCCACTCCAAAGCAATTGACGGGAGAGAGCATCAAATTCCCTTAGGAAATACATAGGGGCCGAATGGACAAAACACCTGTAAATGGGGAGGGCCTGGATAACAGACTTAAGGAGAGTAACTC
>CM021107.1:72290531-72439797 GCA_007115665.2 Sequoiadendron giganteum
GATCTCTAGTAGAATGGAGGAGTATTTTGCACTCATATATTGTATGATTAGCTCAACATCACATGGTGTTTGGTATTTAGACATTGGGGTCTTATTGCATATGAAAAGAGCTAGAGAATAATTCTCCAATTACATGGAGGAGGACATCAGAATCCATATTTCTATGGGGAACATGTCCAAACTAAATCCAGTTAGGAAAGGGAGTGTTCTATTTCAAAGGGAGAATCGCAAGCCAATTCCCATTCATGATGTGTTGCATGTGTCAGGCTTGGGTATGAATCTGATTTCCATATCTGTCCTTCAAGATAAATGCTACAATGTACTCTTTAGAAGGGAAAATGTGTTAATCAAGCACAAGGATTGGAAATCACCCATATCTATTGGAGTTAGGAGTGACCAACTTTATAAGTTGAAGTTTGATACTCATAAGTCATTTATGAGAAGCGGTAGTTATAGAGACCAAGGAGAGCTATGGCATAGGAGGATGGGCCATATACATCATGGAGAACTTAAATTGCTTCATGAGATAGTGACAAGTGTTCCAAATGTGACCGCAAAACATGATGATGTATGTAAGGGATGTGTGTTGGGAAAGTTTGTGAAAGAAAATTTTCCAAGGAATGACACCAAATCTAAGGGTGTTCTTGATCTAGTACATTTATATATATGTGGACCAATGTCGACAAATTCTCTTAGAGGATATGAGTATTTTGTTACTTTTACTGGTGATTTCTCCAAGAATACCTGGATATACTTCTTGAAGACCAAGGATGAGGGTTTTAGTCATTTCCAAGAGTTCAAAGCTCTTGTGGAGAATTGGACAGGTACGAATATAAAGGTTCTTTGGTCAGACAATGAAGGAGAGTAAAAAGGGAAATATTTCCAAGCTCATTCTGTACCAGGGAAAGAATCAAGAGAGAATGGATTGTTCGTTACAACCTATAACAAAATGGGGTTGCTGAGAGGAAGAATTATTCTATATCAGAGGAGGCAAGGGCTATGTTGTATGACCAAGATATGTAATGCTACTTATGGGCAGAGGCATGCAGTATGATAGTATACATATGAAACAGGGTTCCACATAAGGTATTGGGAAAGATGACACCATAGGAGGCATTCTTAGGGAAGAAGTGAGATTTCAGCCACTTTAAGATATTTGGGAGTTTGGCATATTGTCACATTTTAGGGGCTACATGTTCCAAGTTAGATTAAACTATAGAGAGAGGGTACATTGTGGGGTATAACGAGACCTCAAAGGCATATCAAATATTTATTCCAAGGGCCAAGAGGATTATAGTTATGTGTGATGTCAATTTCATGGAGGATAGGGCATTTAGAAGGTCTAGATATTTTCCAACAGATGATTGCAGTGAGCATCCAACAAAATCTCCAAGGATTGAGAAATCAGATCAGGGAAAATGAAGCTCAAGTACAATTACTAGTAAAAGCACAGGCTCAGGTTCTGAGAGTTCACAAAGTATGGATAAATAGATGCAGCAAATCCAAGAGATGCATCAAGAACACATGGAGGTTGATACTCCATCCTCTACAATTGGTAGCAGTAACCAATAGAAATAGAGGGATACTCAGGAGTTTATGGGAGCTCCTAGAATGAGTAATAGACAACAGAGACACCCATAGACAACGAAGACAACTAGACAAGTATAATGACTATATGTCTTTAGTTAGTCAGTTGGTAGATAGTGAGCCTTCTAGCTATCAAGAGGTAGCACAGAAGAAAGTGTGGCAAGATGTGATGGTTGAGGAATATACTTCAATAGTGCACAATGATGTGTGGGAGATTTTTCCTAGATGGACAGATAGGACAGTGGTTAGATCATGCTCAATCTATAAGATCAAGCATGGTGTAGATGGTAGCATCAAGAAATACAAGGAAACATTTGTGTCCAAGGGTTTCTCTCAAAAGGATGGAATAGACTATGAGGAGACATTCGCTCGAGTGGCCAGGTATACTTTTATATGAGTCGTGATCTCTCTTGCAGCACATATGGGATGGAAGATCCATCAAATGGATGTCAAGATGACATTTCTTAATGGTTAATTGAAAGAGGATGTATACATAGAACAACCAGAGGGATTTGTAGCACACAACAGTGAAACCCACATGTGCAAATTAAAGAGAGCTTTGTACGAACTCACGCAAGCTCCCACGACATGGTATGAGTGCATTGATGAATACTTGCAGGGAATGGGCTTCATGAAGAGTGAGGTGGATACTTATCTCTACTACTTGGTGGTTGGGGGTAAGATTCTCATTCTTGTTCTATATGTGGACAACTTGTTTTTAATAGGTTCATTGGGGCTCATAGAAGAGTGCAAGAGGGACCTTGCAGAACAGATTGAGATGAAGGATTTGGGGCTTATGCACTACTTTCTAGGCATGGAGGTATGGCAAAAATATGTTGATATTTTCCTTGGACAAGTGAAATAATGTATTGAAATCTTGAGGAGGTTCGAGATGGACGATTACAGAGCCATGTCTACTCCTATTATCACTAATTGGAAGAAGGTAGACACATCCAAGGAGAAGGATGTCGACCCCACCTTATACAGGAAGTTGATTGGATCTCTCATGTATTTGGTCAACACCAAACCAGATATATCCTTTGCAATAAAATCTCTTCATTAGTTCATGGTTGAGCCGAAGAGAGCGCATTGGAAAATGACAAATAATGTGTTACGGTATTTACATGGTAAAATTGAGTATGGGATCAAATATGCTCAAGGTGATGGTATCAAGTTGATAGACTATACTAACACAAATTGGGTAGGCAGTACAAAAGATAGGAAAAGAACTTCAGGGTGTTGCTTTAGCTTGGGATTAGGATTTGTCTCTTGGTACAGCAGGAAGCAGAATTTTCATGCTCTGAGTTTTGCAGAGGTAGAACACATAGCAGCTAGCATGGCGACATGTGAGGTGATATGGCTTGAGAATTTGTTGGTAGCCTTGTTTAGTTAGACAGTTGAGACTACAATGATACACTATGAAAATCGGAGTTGCATCAGGTTGTCTGAGAATCCGGTGTTTCATGATAGGTCTAAGCATATATACATCAGGTATCATTTCATCAAGGATTATGTATAGCTGAAGATTATTCAACTGCAGTAGATATTTTGACAAAGGCACTAGGGAAGGCAAAGTTCATCTTCTTGATAGATATGTTGGGTGTTATGGAGAACACCTTCCTTGCTAAGAGGGAATGTTAATTTATTGTAGCTCAGACAGTTATTTTCTCCAATTCCAAAAATCATTATTTAATTCTTGAGACTTCTAGATAGAAATTAGTTAGGTCCGGATAATTAATTATTTAATTAATTGATTCCTCTAGATAATTCTACAAACTAGTTAGTTAGGGTTTGTTAGAGTCTAATTAATCTTAGCCATTAATTGAGATTAAATCATGGCTATTTGTTTTCCAATGAGAAAAGTTGAAAAGGGGATCAATGGACATTTGGAGAAGACATCAAGAAACAGACTTGAGAAATATTTGCTATGATAGCAAATAAATTTGTAGTGGGAGCAAATAGTCTTGCAGTGATAGCATTGGAGGCAACAACAATAGAATTTTAGTAGGGGAAATTGAGGGAAGAATTTCCAGAGCAGAATATTGTCGGAGCTTTGTTACTAGGAGGCAAGCAGTTTATGTATCTCTTGATTTGTTGAAGAATTGTCTGAGCTTTGTTACTAAGAGGCAAGCAGTTTATGTATCTCTTGATTTGTTGAAGATTAATATAATTTATAATTTGTGACATTGTAGTTGTATTATTTTTCAGTATTTCCTTTGAATTATTTTTGAGTATTTGCTGTAATAATATTTATAGATAGAAGATTAATACTTAGTAATTGCAATAGAATTTTCACATCTAAAATTTGGTGGGACTAGTTGAGTAATATTCAATAATTCCAAATCATATATCAAAATTATATCTCTTTATAGATAATTTTGTAACATTATAAATACTATCAAGACATATCAAATAGAGATTTAATTTAACAAGATTTTTATTATATACAGAAAATTAAGATGAACTTACTTCTAGTAAAAAGGAAGATTGATATATTTTTTCCTTAACAAACCTATATAGAATAATTATATTACATGTGCAAACCATTGATGAAATTTTCTCTTCACATCATAAAAGTTTGGAACAAAACATAGAAATACTTAATTAAAGAACTAATAAAAGGGGATGCTAAATAATTTAGATTTAACGCACGTAAATCAATAGGCTCAAAGTAATTTGTGAATATTTTAAGAAGATGATAAATGAATATAAAAGGTACATAATTACTAGCTTTTATAAATATTCACATTTATGCTATTGTTTTTTGTATCGATTGTTATTATAAAATAGATAAGGTAATAGTTTATATATTCAATTTATAAAAAAAAAATTAAAAAATTATGAGAATAGTGATTTTAATAAAAAATTATTAATTTATGAGAATAGTGATTCTAATAAAAATTAGTGACGTTCATATGTATGTTAAATGTAAGTTGAAAAATAACTTTCAAGTATAATACATCTTGTATTTAAATTATTTGAGGGATTAAAATTTTATGTTCATGTTAATGAATCTATTTTTATTTTATTTTTTATAATATATTAAGCATGTACTACTTAAATAGTTATTGTAAATATTTTTTTTTTCTTCATATATTTTATAAGTAAACATAACAAATATTTTAATACTAATTTATTGATGTGATACAAACTCTAGTTGGAGTAAGTAGTCAATGGTGGCAACAACTATTATGGGGAGAGCGATGGTGTAGATGTTGAAGGTGATGAAAACTTACTAGGTTTGGGTTATTTCTCCACCTTGTGATAATTTTCTATTGAGGTTAATTGCTACAACTTTAGCTAATAGAAATGATCTTGTTGGTGCCATTATAGACTAGAATGTTTCGCTTATGGCTTTGTGGTTGGATGCTCAACAATCATCACAAAAATTTCTAGTTTTTGAGTTGTATGGTGATAATTTTGGTTGTCTAGTTCAAAATTGTTTAGGTAATCTCTCAAGAGGGTCTATTTGTTAACTAGGGTTCCTCCTCCTAAACTACTAACTAATCTTCACATGCCTTACTTTATTTGATCTATATTGTTGTTAGGATTGAGTAGGATTATTTACCTTCCCTATCTCCTATGGTGGGCTCTTATTTGGAGTCTCCTTCTTGGAGATAACCCCCATTCCTACTATCCTTTTTCCTCTTTGGAATAGGTTATTAGAGAATTATGTTGTAGGGAAGATTAGGATTCACAACCTCCTTTTCTTACAATTATTCTTCTTGTACCTAGGAGAGTTGTTGCTTCTTATGTGGGTCCTAGGATGCCTCTTAGTTTGAGTTCAGTCATATTGGAGCTCCTATAGCTCGCTCTACTACTTCTCAATCTATTTCAAATGAGTGGACGAATTGGGCTTCCTATAGTTTAAAATATTCTTGTATTGAATTTTTTTTTGTTATAAATCAAATATTGACATTATCTAAAGTTGGGCTTCTAGTTGTTATATGGCTCCTAGTTTTGCATTATTGCCTTGATGTTCATGGTTTTCTATTAATTTCTATTTTTTACATGGAGGACGACACTTATAATTGTCAACAATCCCTTGATTTTGTGGGAAGGCTTTTATTTATTTAGAATTTTTGTCTAGAGGCTTAAATTTTATTGAGATTAGTAAATCGAATATTTGGGTGTGTCTCCTAGAGCTCCCTTTGGAATTTTGGAATGAAGGTATTATTCAATATATTTCTATTGTTTTTGGTCAATTGATAACCTTAGTATCACTAAATCTATATCTGAGTTTATTTATGCTAGATTTTGTGTTTTGGATAAGCCTAGTTTTGAGTTTCTCAAAAATGTGAAATATTGCTCCAAACATAGGGTTTGAGAGATGGAACTTTAGTATGTATCTTCTCATATTTTCCATTCAATTGAGTATTTTCCTTCACCTTCATATTCTTCTTGATTATCCCTCTACTATTGACGGGATCGAGAAGTTCCTTGTTGAACATGCCATCTTAAAAATGTTTGGTATTTCTTGCAATATTAAGAGAAATCTTGATGATGTGAATGGAATCCTAGTGGATCCGAATAGTGAGCGATGTTTTGAATTCTTCCCAACCACTATGTTGAGGTCAATATTGAAGTTTGGGTTAAGACTTTCTTGATTATCTTTTTGTATTTTTGGGTCTTTCTAAAATATTTTTTAGTTGATTGTTCTTGTGCAACCATTATTTGTTTAATATTCTCCTTATTTAGGAGACTTGTCTTGTTTTCTATTTCTATTTGTCTCACCACTCATGATATATTTTTCTTATGTTTGTATTTTGACTATTTTGTAATGGGTATGATCCCTTCCCATTTTTATATTAATCAAAACATATGAAATATTTTTTAAATTATATTATAGATTATATGAAACAAAATAATTTGATGTGTACATTTTAAAATTAAATAAAGTTTAAATATTCAACTTTTTTGGTCTTTCATGTCTCTTATGTTGATGAGATTAATTACCTTTCTAATAAATTCCTTGAAGTTTGGAATTATAAACACTACTCTACATTTTAAAACAATATAAATATTATTAATTTTGAGTTATTCAAGCTATACGTCAATTGAAATAGATTATTAGTCGCATCCATTTTATTCATTATAAAATATTTTATTTTTATAATTTATTTATATAGATGTCGCAACTATAGAATGGTAAATAAATATTTTTAATTTCAGCCTAACCATAAGAAGGAGATATTTTGTACAAATTCACATACTAACATCTTAATAAATAAGGCTTTCTCATTTTTATATATGCCAATCTAGAGGTTTCTACTAGTTTATTGTCATCAAAATTATAATAGAATTAGTGATTTTTTTCTTTATTTTGTCTAATGATCATTACTCATCCCTTTTTTGCCAATATTTTTCTTTTTCTAGTGTGAAAAAATATATGTTTAGTTTCTTGGTATGTTATAGGGTGACATTTTTTCATTCAATTCATACAAATATGTATGTATGTTTAGTGAAAAAGAAGTCTTTAAACATGCACATAATGCTAGGAATTCTCAAATTGATCTAGATTCATTTTAGTGTTCTAATTTTATTGTTTTATTTTAAATAAAAATAATGTTTGAATATAATCTATGGACATCAAAATCTGCAAATGGTTGATTAGTATTACAAAATCAAGTAGACATCTAATATCCCTATGAAATAATACATCATGATTCAAAATGAAAAAAAATGACAAGAATAATCAAAGCACATAAAACATGAAGTAAACATATTTGATAGTGGGACATGAAGTAAACATATTCCATAGTGGGACTGGTGCCCCCCTGATAAGCATGTTGTGATGAGGAAAATTAGTTCTCACATAGAGAGTATCTTTGCATGGAAAAGGGTTCTTGTGTTATCCTCCAATTGTGTTGTTGTGCCTTGGCTTTATAGATTCAAGGTTGAAAGATTGAGTGATTTTGGATAAATGTGGGATCATTGATGAGCCAATGACAAGATGTCACTTGTCAAGGTGTGAGAGGGTGAGGAATGTACAATTCTTGGCCAATGTTCCAATTTCAAATTTGAATTTGCATGAAAAGAAATGTTTAGGGGAGATGAAAGGTGCATTAAATGCCAAGTTTCACTTGTGCAAGAGACATGTAAGAGCATTTAATGTTTTTTGGAAGGGACAAGTCCTATGGAGGGGAGATTCAAATTGGAAGAATATTCCATCTTGATGCCCTTTTGAAAGTAACTAGAATAATTGACAAATCAAATAATTGATTTATTGGTGCAAGTGGGTGGGTTAGTTGAGAGTTTACATTTGACTCAAGTTGAGTCAAAAGCTAGAGAATTGGTGATTATGTTTAGAGCTTAATTATAGGAGTTGAAAAATACAACTACCACAAACCCCGAAGATCACCTACATGCAAATAACCTGTCACAAAAGAAGAGATGGAGACAAACAAGCAAGGGTTCTCTGAAAACTGAAAATGTATATATCAGAGAGAATGAGAGAATGAATTGATATGAAATACAATGGGATCAATCCTTATAAAAAGGAGATCATGCAAACCCTAATAAAACCTAATGGAAAAACCCTAATAGAAGCCCTAATAGGATAACATTTAATAATTAATATAATTATTAAATGTCACTTTATGCAAACTAACATGAAATCTTAAGAAGGGAATAAAGGTAACTTAATCAACATAATTAAGTTAAAACCTTTACTCTAACACCCCCCCTTAAGATGAGCAACAATGCAGCTACAAACATGTGCAAAAAAACAAAGGTAACTACAATGCAAGAAGGCAAACATGGGTCCCGACAACTAGGCCAGATCAGGTACCCAAATATAACCAAATCTCTGTAAAATGGAGAAATAGAGAAAACCTCATAGGAAAAAGCTCTACTCCAAAAAGAGAAGAAGAAAGCCAAGAAGAGACATCACTGAAGCAGAAGAAGCTGCAAACAACTGTCGAAAGATGACTGCTATGGTGCTGAAGAACCTCCGCTGAAGATAGGATGATCAAGAACAAGAAGACAATAATTTGCATGAGTGCCCCATATGACACTACTCGAATCAGATGGCAAACAAAGGCAAACACCTGGAACAAAGATATAAATGACACAAGTACCAATAGTCTAACAAATTGATCAACTGAGAATGGAAGATTCCTTCCAAGGTGAAACCAAGGAAGCATTAGCACGAACAGTATAATACCCCCCCATAATGGTGAACTGGGAGCCTGACAGATCAACTGAAATGGTGTGCAACACCCTGTAGTGCATGAAGAAGATACAACATCTGAAAGTGCACAAGAAACCACCTGCAACTGAAAAAGTGGTGTGCAAAACAAAGCACACATGCATGAGGATGGAATCATATGATCCACTGTCGTCGTGGAGGCACACTCACTGGACAAGGATGTGATGGAAAAACAAAGGCAAACGACACAACCCCTCATGGCACTTTATAATATCAGTGCGAGTACAAAATATGGCACAACCTTATGTGCAAAATCCCCAAAAGATGCATGTACAATAGTGTGGCACTTTATCTCAGTGCGTTTACATAAAAGATAGCTTATAAATGATGCTCAAAATGCCTTTAAAGGATAAAATGCTAGAAATACATGAAGAACAGCCAAAAACGAAGCATCCCATGTAAACAAAAAGTTTCCAAGAGTAAATATGTCCAGGTAATCCATCAGAGTGTGAAAACACAAATAACTGAATAAAATATACCTGAAGTGAAATCTGGAAAAATAGCATGGATGAAACTGAAGAGCTCTATAATACGGTTCCAACGTTGCTGAGATTGCAAAAAACGGAGAAATTGATCAAAAGATATGAGCTTGAGACTAAAAAGATCCCCTTTGTCTTCAACTGACTATAGAATGCACCAATGGAAAAAATATGTGATGAGACCCACACCACTGGAAAGATGAGAAAACCAACTTTCCGATGATATCTTGTTTGCCAAAAAATGATATCGTATGCCCAAGTTACGGCCTCCAAAATAAATCAGCTCCAAAGAGGGAAAAAAAACTAGTGCTGGGTTAAATTTGACAGTCATACGGTCGTCGCAGCAAAAACACTATGTTAAATTTGACGGCCAAACGACCGTCACCATAAAAGCACAACTGGCAGGTACCGCTGTCGATGGACTGTCAGACCACCGGTCGGCAGTACGCCGACTGGAGTACCACAGGGCCCGCAGGCCTGCGGATGCAGGTACCTGCGGGTACCCTCGTAATGGGTCGGCAAGCCCTTAAACTACAAAAAAATTCGCTCTTCTTTTTTTTTATTTTTGTTTTATATAAAAAAACAAATGTTTACAAAGTTTTTACCTGGATTTTTTTTTTTTTTTTAAATCTAAAAAAAATGACAATATTTTTCCGAAAAATAAAATGACGGAAAAAAACGGAAAACTTTTTTTACCAGCAAATGGACGGCCATACGGTCGAATTGTAAAAAAATTTTGCTTCAGATTTCGACTTTGTTCAAAATGGACGAATGAACAGTCTATTTAGGGGTTTTGGACCGCTGCGGACGCAATGGCGATGTCCGTTTGAGTTGAAAATGCTTCAAAATTGCAGGTGTGCCCTAGATCAAGAAAACAAGCCCCAAACCCTTGAAGCTCCAAGAATCTTCACAACAAGAATAGGAAGCGACAGGTGTGGAGCTCTGATACCATGTAGGAGTTAAGAAAATACAACACCACAAACCTTGAAGATTACCTACATGCAAATAACCTGTCACAAAAGAAGAGATGGAGACAAACAAGCAAGGGTTCTCTGAAAACTGAAAATGTATATATCAGAGAGAATGAGAGAATGAATTGATATTGAAATACAATGGGATCAATCCTTATAAAAAGGAGATCATGCAAAAACCTAATAAAACCCTAATAGGAAAAACTCTAATAGAAGCCCTAATAGGATAACATTTAATAATTAATATAATTATTAAATGTCACTTTATGCAAACTAATGTGAAATCTTAAGAAGGGAATAAAGGTAACTTAATCAACATAAGTAAGTTAAGACCTTTACTCTAATAGAAACACTAACATGGGGTTTGACTAAGGTAAGCCCCTAAATGGCACAACCTTCCATCTCTCTTTGAATGTGTAGGTTTTAGGTTTGAAGAAGATTAAAGGAAGTATGAAGATCAATCATTCATTGTGGCAATCAAACCCTACATCTTGTCAACTCATGAAAACTTAGTTCTAGAATTATTCGACAATGATCTGATAGGTGGAGAATGGAAGCTCTAATATAACACCAAAGGATTGTGAAATCATATCTAAATTATCCCTACAAAGACAGTGGCACCTAGGGCTCCTATGTCCAACATTTTCAGCTCCAAATTTATATCATAGGTGCACAATGTCCTACTTAGTCCATTTATATAGTATATTTTTGTCTATGACTCCTCAGATCTATTGTATATTCATTAGAACAATAATTTTCATGATTAGGTCAATTGAACTATTGCATTTCATTTTCAATTCCATTTCAGATTTGGTCAAGGGTAGGTTGAGCCACCTTTCAAGTTGTAAGTCAATCCTATATCTTGGCCAAATCCATCAAACCCTTGCCACCTCCATTTATAAATAAAACATTAAGAAAAGGTGTCTAAACACTAGATCCAAGTCCCAAGGTTTCACTTTTTCAACATTTCATTTTGGTGAAATCGATGCATTAACATTATAAACCTTCTGAAAGCTTTAAGAAAATCATCCTAGATCTAAGTTTTGTATTGCATTCCTTCACATTATTAAATTAGGCATTCATTCTTAAAAAAAGCATAAAAATACAAAAAATGGCATATCATATTGCATTAGGTTATAGTAGGGTTTATTTCAGTCATTATAGCTCACATCTACATCTTAAATACATCCAAAATTCTGCGTTACGTCATTTAATATCTGAAAAAACAAATTGAAAGTGTCATTGCATGCATTTATGTATGTTGTGCATATAACTAAAAAGGTGAAAAATTTCATGTTTTATTTCAAAAAGCATATCAACATCATTATTTTCAGAATTATGCATATTAGAATTAGTTATTTGTTGCATTTTAGATATAGAATTTATATTCACAATTTTTATTTATTGTTCAAGAATTTTCAACATTATTTCACACTTTCATTTTGAGTCATATTATAGTGAATTGAGAAAATTCTAGAAAAACTGTTAGACTTGTTTGTGCGCAAACACAAAAATCTTAAACAATATTATAGACAATCAAACTTTGAATTTTGGAAAACCCTATCCAATACATAGGCACCCTAGGCGCCCTAGTCCTGACTTTTGTGGCTTAGGTTCTTATGACAAATACCTCTCAGAATCCTCTATCCAGATCTGTTGTCTATTTTCTAGTTACTTATTGAATAACAATTTGAACCTCAGTGCAAGAATCATATGGTCATAATGGCTCAGTGTTTTGGTAAGATTTTGACTTCCTTGAAGTCCTTGGTTGATGTTCAAGTTGTGTGTTTGGAAATGACCCTAATTCAAACAATGAAACTCATGATCTTTCATCTCCCAATGCATGTCTTCTTAATGAATATATCTTGAGACAAGAAGTGGACATCATGAATGAATTCATAAACAATACCTTTCCCAACCTTTATCACCCATATCAACAATCAACACCACCTACCATACCACCACTTGAATTCTTTTCCACATCACATAAGGAAAGTGACTTTCAATTCATACTTCAACCAATTCGCATGGAAGTACCTATCAATAAAACCCACAAGGAAAACATATCACCCAATCTCCCATCATATGAGAACAAAGCTACAAACACACTTATTAGCTTGGAACAATGCTATGGCCAAGGATTTAAGATTTTGACAAAACAAGGATGTGACATAAAGAATGAGCATGAAATCCATTCCTTTTGGAATAAACACCATTTGAAGGCACAAAAGGAATAGGTTACCAAGGTCCTCCCCCTTTGCATCGAACATTTGTTTCACCAAGAAAGCCATACAAAGTCTATGGTCCTATTAAGAAAGGTGTGTAACCTACTCCACATCCATTATCAGATATTGAGTGTAATTTATCTACACTTCTAGACTTGGGATACATTACATTACCACTCGAGTGTGAATGAAAAGATAATAAATTAAAGAATAAAAATACATCCTACTATGCATATCATAGAATATTTGGACATACTACTGATGAGTTTGATGCGTTAAAGAAGAAATTGGAAGAATTTGATCCTCACAATTATAAAATTGATTGATTTATATATTAATGTACATATGTGATTCACTCATTTCCATGTGGTAGTTGTAGTATCATAACATACTCACTACCATGCATGGGGGTATAAACTAGACTTTATGCTGCAATCATATTTCATCTCACAAGGAGCAGTGTATCGTCATCCATTTTGTGCTCATCTTTGTCCCTATACTTGGGGGGTAAGGGGTTAGGTAGCCTTATGTTAGGTGCATTCCTTCTAGCAAGGGACCCCTTTGTAGCTCCTTAAATTATTAGTGTACTGAGCACACTAACATTTGAAGAGGGCACATATTGTCCCCCGCTCATTCTTTGCATAAATAATCCCTTTTTAGTGATGATAGTATGCATCTCCTAGAAAGTGTGACCTTATCAATGGAAGTGTGGCCTTCTTAATCTATGTTGTGTCTCCTTTTTGGTGATATTGGGCTTGATATCCTCTAAGTGTGTGACTTTTCTTGGCAGAGGATGTTCCCCTTGGTGGTAGTGCTATGGATAGTATTCCCTAAGGTGTGAGTTTTTATTCTTTGACTTGTCCTCACTTAGTGGTGATGCCATGTGTGATATTCCCTACTTGGTGTGACCCTCCATGTATTAAGCAATGCCCCTTTGTCATTTTTATAAATCAACTTTTTTAGTGGTGTTGTTTATAGTACCCCTTGAGGTTTAGGGCTTTAGCCTTGCCTTATGCACATTATTAGGCGAGTTTGTTGTCCTCTTCTTAGATATTTATGCACCTTCTTAGGTGAGTTTGTCATCATCTTCTTATATGTTTATGCACCTTCTATGTCAATTTTATCATCATCTTCTTATATGTTTATGCACCTTCTTAGGTGAGGCTTTGGCAAGATAGTTCATGGATTCAACATAACTGAGCTTGTTGGGTCATGGATTTGAGCACCCATATTTAACATGGTTGTCGAGCATAATGCAACTTGCTTAATAGTAGAGCTATTTATTTCATGAGTGTTTAGCATAATGCAACTTTCTAACCTTATGGAACCCATCATAGTACATGAACACCTAATATAATACATCTTGCTAGACAGTGGATCCATGTAGCTCATGAGTGATGTGGCATAACACAGCTTGCTAGTCCTCATGAGAGCATTCCTTTGACTAAAATTTGTTTGATGGATGGTGTTTGGTATTTGAGACAATTTAAGACTAAGGTCTCTTTTCCTTACCAACTCAAATCATTTTAGCACTAACCCTTTGTTTTGTTGTTTATATTTTGTGTGTCTTCTTCATGTTTTCATTGTTTTTACATCATGATTGTGTTCATTTTAATGTCATGTGTTTTCATCGTGTATGCTTCATGTTTTCGACATGTATGTTTGTGTATGTTGTCTTGCTGCATTTCATACATGTGTGTTCCTTTGTGCTTATATTTTCTTGCCATAATATCATGAATCTTGGGGGCTTGTGCACTCCCCATAGATTCATTGTCATCCTATATCTTCAACATTTGGACAATTAGGCCCCCCTTGATATATTTTCTACTTTAGTGTGAGGCTAAGCATAAGTTCATACTCTCACTAAAGTGGGGGCTAAATGTAGCATCATAAAATGTCAACCATGATAATTCACACTATTTTTTTCTCCCCCCTAAGTAATTTGACCTAATTGAACACCTAATTTCCTAAGTTATGCATTTTGTGACCCATTTTCAATATTTTTCTACAAATTGCAATTACAAAAAAAATCATTCATTTAGCACTTTGCCTCCAAATCCTTAATTCTAGGAAAATAGGTCTAGGATGCTAGCACTTAGGATGCCTATGTCCCCACTATTTTGGCTCCAAATTCAAATATGTTGGTGTTGGAAATTTATTATTTGAAATTTAAATGTTTAAATTCAGCAAAGTCAACTATCAGGATTTATTTTTTGGTAAATTAGATTAATTGCATATAAACACCTACTTATTGCATCATTTGAAAACTAAGTGAAACTATCTAGCAACAAGTGAACATTAAGCTCAATATATGAAGAAAAAGATAATTAAAGCATACAATATTCATATTTGACCAATCAATGAGAAATTTAGAAAAAATAAATTGAGAATTGAAAAAATAGATGGAAGATTAACCTTAGGGAAAATCACTAAAAGGAATAAAAAAGTTGAATTCAACATAGTGTATAAAAATTAATTCCCATACTAATTTACACCCAATTAATCGATATAAGTAGTAAATACAAGTAGACCTAGGTGATAGAGTTGAGATTGATAAAATGGTAAAAGGAAATGAGAGATTTAAAAGTACTTATGTATGTTTTGTTAATTGGATGTTGTTCATGATTGATATTCTATTATAGTGTATACTAAGTGATTTATATCATATTTTTACTATTAGATCAAACAATGTATTGACTAGCAAATACCTACTAAGGGACTCCACTCTACTTCTAAATATAGACACACTCATTGATCTATCTTATGATTCTTTGTTGAAAATACATATCCATCCTTTACATTTTTATTCTTTTGTATTGAACAATTTCTCTTACACATGTTTGAAATTTGATGGGGTTGAGTAACACCTTTATGGACCTATTATTGATAAAGGAAATCCTTTCAACTTTTTTAATAATATTCAAGCCTTGTTGATAAATAAGATATGAGGACACACCGAGAAAAAGATTCAAGATGCTTGAGTGATGAATTGAGGTGTAGTATTTATGATGCAAGTGCTAATACAACATCTAAATCTTTATGCAATGTGATTAATATCAAATACATAGTTGATTATATTGGATGATTATATTTTTTTTTTAAACTAGTGACCTATGTGTTGTCCTTAACTATAAGACCCTCAATGCTCAATTCAAAGTATTTGGCACATATGATTGTTTACACTAATTATGTTATTTTAAAGGGTCAAGTTTGAAAAGTAGGGAAAAATTTAACTTGGAAGGACTAGGTTGCAAGTTTGGTCTTGTCTAAGGGATAGATATGCACTTGCAATATAGTTTAGGGTATAGGTATAATTAAAGAGAGAATTGGTCCAACCATTTGAGAATAGGATAGATTGATGATTGATAGGTTTTATGTTTTCTTCTATATAAATAAAGCAAACTAAATACTAAAATATTGCATTTACAATTATACCAAAATTAGATGTAAAATAATAGAGTAAAAGTGCAAAATATACACCTTTTTCCTCTCCAATATCGATTGAATGTCATGTGTATAATATATTTTTGTGATTAATTCACCAATTCACTCTTGATCTAAGACTAGACTTTGAATCTTAAAAGTGTTTGATATATTGGTTCATTATTAATTATTAACAAGGTTCACTACAAATTGAAGATTATTTTAAAGATATAAAGATCTACATATGAGAATAGGATGAACTTACAATTAAAAATAAAAGAGGGGTAAAAACTTTATTAAATCAAGGACAAATACAAAGCAAGGCCGTTACATAGCCCTATCTAGCTCCACCAAGTGGTCCAACTGCTGAGACAAATCAGGGGGTAATTGACCCCGATCTAGCATGGTCCAATCATGAATGTTATTAGAGGCCCATTTAGCCAAACCATCTACAACACCATTCCACTCCCTAGGAATATGAGTGAAAGTAGCAACCTACAGAGAAGTACAAAGATGGAGAATCTCTTCCACAATCAAAGCCAAATGCCAGCTAACATCATCTAAATTCCTCCTATTCAATAGGTTCACCACAACCTGCGAGTTAGACTCACAAATGATCCTGCACCACCCCAATTGGCTACCACGCTCCACCACCAATAAAATCACTTGAGACTCTATTAAATTATTAGAATAAACACCCTTGTACACCGAGAAAATAAACTGAACATCCCCAAAGCTATCCCAACCAACACCACCAATACTAGCATGACCAAGGTTTCCATGAGAAGAGCAATCTGTGTTAAGTTTGAGAATCCTCTGAGGAGGAGGGGACCATCTTCCCTCCCTATTCACCTTCAGAGTAGGATGTCTACATCTATTGCACATGGGATGCCATTGCAGAGAGGAAGATGAAGACATTTAAAAAAATCAACATCGCAAGGGGCCACCGAAATAGACAGATCATACTTAGCAGCAACAATTTCTCCCAAGGAATGCATAATTTTCTGCCACAGGTGAGGGGCCGCCAACAACACTTCCTGAAAAATCTGGTGATTCCTCTCCAACCAAAGATTCCATATAATGAAGGATGGGCCAATCCCCTAAGCAACTTGAAGGAAGGAAGTAGAAACAGGGGCCCTGCCCTAGCGGTCCACAAACTCAACTAACGAGCAAACATGCCAGTAGGGCGTATTCCACACCCTCCACCAAAAATGCCAAATCTCCCTAGCGTAAGGACATTGGAAGAAAAGATGAGAGACACTTTCTTTAGAATCACGACACAACACACATCTTGAGGGGCCTTGGAAACCATGCTTACAAAGATTATCCCAAGTGAGACACCTGTTCTGAGTCACTAACCACATGAAGAAATTGCACTTAGGCCAAAACAACTTGTGCCAGACTTGCTTCCACCAAGGGACGTCAATATCTCCAAACAACTGCCTACTCAAATGCTTATATCTAGTAGACACAAAGTACTTCCCAGACATACCCACATCATCCCAAGCCAAGATATCTGGGCCTCGGCAAAAATTACAAGCACGGGAGGTCAAAAGCTGAGTAAGCTCCCGTCTACTCCCCTCAGACCCCCCAGGAGGCCATTCAGTAGGGAGCTTCCAATGAAAGGTAACAGCAACACCACAATGCTCAACGGTCTTGTAATGCTCAACGATGTCCCAACCAGCAGTAGTAAAAACATCACAAAGGGGCTGAAGATGAGGATAAGCAGAGAGAAGAGGTGGGTGGGCATACCACGCATCAAACCAAAAAAGAGCTTGAGATCCCGAGTGACAGATCCAGAAAAGAGCACACTTAATCAACTGAGCCCCTTCTTTCAGAGTATGCCAAATCATAGATCCGCTCCCCTCAAGAGGATAGCGAGGGACCTCAAAGGAAGAAACACCTCTAAGATACTTATGGTTGAGGATCTGAGCCCATAACTGGTGCTGATTAGTGCACCACCGCTAATAAAGCTTAGCAGCAAGAACTTTCCCATTTAAAATAGCATAGCATAAGCCAAGACCCCCCTCCTACTTCGAGCGGCACACAGAATCCCAATTTACAAGAATCCACTTAGAAGACATCAAGTTGCCACTCCAAAGCAATTGACGGGAGAGAGCATCAAATTCCCTTAGGAAATACATAGGGGCCGAATGGACAAAACACCTGTAAATGGGGAGGGCCTGGATAACAGACTTAAGGAGAGTAACTCTAGTAGCTGTAGACACCACCGATGAGTCCAATGAGTTACCTTCTTCCTCAGCTTATCAAGCACCAACTGCTAGGAGGAACTGGGCTGCTTGCCAATAGACAGAGGAATCCCCAAGTAGACAAAGGGTAGAGACCCAATTTGAAAGTGAAAAATACTGGCAATCCTCCACTGGATAGCCTAGGGAGTATTAAAGAAGAAAATAGAGGACTTCTACTCATTGACTTTCTGACCTGAAGCAGCAAGGTAGACATCCAAAGCTTTCCTGAAGGATTGAGCTTCACCAATACGGGCCGACCCCATAAGGGAAGTATCATCCACAAACTGGAGATGAGAAAGCGTTGGAAGACCCATCCCCTATTGCCAACCATGAATCAAACCTTGAGAAACCTAGAATTTAAGGAAGCACCCTAGCCCCTCTGCCACAATAATAAATAGATAAGGAGAGAGAGGATCCCCCTGATGAAGGCCCCTCGAAACACCAAAAAGCTCTGAAGGTTCACCATTCACAATAACCGAAAAGGAGGAAGAAGTCACACAACTCATAGTCCAACTCACCCAATTCAGAGAAAACCCAAAGGCCAACAGGATCTTCTGAAGAAATCTCCATTTAACTCTATCATAAGCTTTGGCCATATCCAACTTAATGAACATAGACCTATCCTTGGAGACTGCCATGGAATGAATGACCTCAGAAGTAACCACCACACCATCCAAAATTTGACAACCCTCCACAAAGCCGCCTTGCTCCTCAGAAATAACAATAGACAAACAAGATTTAAGCCTCTCCGCAATCAACTTCATAAAAATCTTATACACCACATTGCAGAGTGCAATAGGTCTAAAAAAATCAAGCCGATCAGCCCCTTCCTTCTTAGGGATGAGAACCAAAAAAGAAGCATTCAGGGCACGAAGCATCTGCTTGCTATGAAGAGACTCGCGAACCACCTCCAACAAATCCATCTTCACAATATCCCAAAAATCTTGGAAGAATTCAATAGGAAAATCATCAGGGCTAGGATCTTTCCCCTTATTCATCCCAAACACAACCTCCTCCACTTCAGACAAAGTAATTGGACAAATCAGAGACGCGTTCAAGTCGTTAGAGATCAAAGAAGGAATACAGGAAAGGACCAAATCCTCATTAGCCTCAACAGGAGGGGAATCCTCAGTAAACAGAGTAGAGTAGAACTGACGGGCCTCCTTGGATAGAGCCTGCTATGAAGATATAGAAGAGCCCTCATGATTGACAAGAGACGGGATATGACACTTATTCCGACGAGCTTGCACAGAGTGATGAAAGAAAGCAGTATTCCTGTCACCCGCTTGAAGCCAATCAACCCTAGCCTTTTGTTTCCAAAAAATTTCTTCACGAAGCTCCCACTCCTCCACCACTTTCAGTGCCTGAGACTCAGCATGCCCCAGAGCCTCTGAAAATCCCAAATCCCGAATTTGGTGAGTGATAATAGCAAGACTCTCCTGTGCTTCCCCTTTTTTAGCCTGTAAATTTCCAAAACACACTCTATTCCATCACTTAAGATGAAACTTGACATATTGCAGTTTTTTGATGAGAGAATACATAGCAATACCATACGCAGGAGCTCCATCCCTCCACCATTGATCGAAAAGATTATATAAGGAAGGATCACGCAACCACATAATCTAAAATTTGAAAGGAGGGTTCTTAGAATTAGGGAGGGCAGAAGCTGAAAACTTAATTGGCCAATGATCCGAGCCGCGCCAATCCAGGATCTCAGAGCAGGTGACCAACCTACCCCCAACCCAAAAACAAGAGACTAGAAATCTGTCCAGCCGCTGAGAAATCGCAGTTGACCCACTCCGCCTATTATTCCAAGTAAAAATGTCATTGCAAGGTTTGATATCAACAAGAGCAAGAGAATCCACATTAGCTCGAAACAAATCAGAAGCAGGACCTAGTCTCGAAAGCCCCTCGCGTTTTTCCTCTAAACACAACACAATTGAAATCTCCAGCTAAGATCCAAGGAAAATAAGGAGCACACGACCTAACATACCTGATATGAGCCCAAAGCTGGAGTTTACCACGAATTTCAATCGGAGCATAAACATTACTCACCAAAATAGTCTCCCCAGATTCCAGGATAGAAGCCACCATTGAAATAGAGGAATGGCTAGAGATCCACCAGTGAGGAACAACCTTATGAGGGTCCCAAAAGAGAGCTAGACCTCCAGAAGTTCCCCTAGACCCAATACACTGGCACTGACCAGACACCCAAATACAAGGAGAGAGCTATAGCATGAAGTCCACCTGAAGCTTAGTCTCCTAAACACAGAAAATATCTGGAGATTGTATCCCAATAAGATCCTAAATAGCCTTTTGACGGGGGGCGCTATTGAACCCCCTTGCATTCCATGACAGAATAATCATGAGGAAGGTTGGACAAAGTGGGCCTCAATGGTCTTAACCGACCTCGATTCCACCAACAAATCCCCAATAAATTTGAGCTTATCAGCATCCTTCTTGCGACCAGCTTTAGAGGGATTTTCAAAATGCCCCTTTTTGAGAGGGCGTTGCTGCACCCCAAGACCAGTAGCCGAGCCCTTACCTTTACCTACAACCAATGCCTCCTTAGCCAAATCCGCTAAAACAATATCATCCTGTAGGCCCACAGAAGCATCAGGGAGCCCAACACCCCCCTGTTCTAACGGCAAAGAGTTATCCTTAACAATAATTTTCTGCTCCAGTCCGGTATCCATACCCGTGGTCCTAGACAAGATCTCACTCAGGATCCCCTCCTCTAAGGCCTAACTATCCAAGACCTCAAAACGGTTGAAACCCTAGTCACTTTGTCTATCTTTATAGGGTCGCTTTTGACCCCTCCCCTTAGCTTTCGATTTGACAGGAATAAAGCCATCAGGGCCTCTTGCTTTGCTCCTCCCTTCTGCAAGGGAAGGAGGAGAAGAATCTCCCACCGATCTGGAAACCCTTGGGCACTAGCGTTGAAGGTGGCCATACTATGACAAAAACGACATCGAAAAGGAAGGGACTCATAATCTAACTGCTAAATCCACGAGGCTAAGCCAATACAGATTTCCAAATAATCTGGCAATGGATTATTTAAGTCAATTTCAACACAAATGCGAGCAAATGAAAATACCTTTTTATCCAAAGTATTCTGAGCAATGGCAGTCGGTTTCCCCAATAAAGCAGCAATCTGATGCAAAATATCTTCTCTCTAGAACTCTAATGGCAGCCATGGCAAGCAAACCCACACAGGAACCCGGGAAGGCAAGTCCTCTACCGCATTGAAACCTCCATGCCAGGGTTTCATGAACAACCCCACATGATTGTAGAAGTACGACCCTCCCTCGAAAACGGGATTGCGATCTGACATGCAAGAAAAATCCACCATAAAAAAACCATTCCTAGGCACCAGAATCTCAAAGTCGCCTTCAACTTGCCAAGATCTACAGATCCAAGACTCCAAAGCCGACAAGGGGACATGAATACCCAGAAATTTGCAAATCAACACATGTTGGCTCCAATAAGAAAAGTCTTCCTGCACCGATTTTGGGGAGATAACCAGAACTGGGCGATAATGACTTCACGGTAGACACCCGTTCACCTTTTTAAGTTTAGAACTCTCGCCCACAAACAAGGAATCCAACGACAGAGCATGCATGCCAACAAAGAGACCCGAAGATGACTTCATACCCGAAATCATCAAGCTCTTTGAGACCCCAGCCATACTGCCACACCTAAGAACTCACCACTCCAACCTCCACACCTCACACACCCCAAACACCACACCCCACACCACCGACAGCAACTCCCCACAACACCCCACAAACCCCACACCAAACACCACCAAAACCCCCTGCAGCACAGGCCCCACCCACACACACTACAACACCTACGCACACAGCAATCCCCGCACACACCATACCAGCCGCACACACATCAACCACCCGCACACACAGCCACCACCCACGCACCACACCCCAGCCACCACCCGCAGCCACCATAGCAGCCGCACAGAATAGACCCAAGCAGCAGGCCGAGAGAGGGATGAGCCAGCACCCGCGTAGGAGAAGCAGAAGCGAAGCTAGGGCATTGCTGCCCTAGCAAAAGCCCAACACCAAGAAAATGCCATCATCCACTAATCTATAATTTGAACTTAAAATTAAAAATATTAAGTTAAAACTTGTATTTTATAAATTATCTTATTCACTTGAACTATACAAATTGCATCTTTCTAAATATTAATATCTAAATAAATTCAATATATAATATTAATATATATTTTAAATATTAAAATTGTTTCCTATCATCAAATTTCAATTTAATAAAAAAAAAAACTCTTTTATAATATTCTAAATATTAAAACATAAAAAATATTAAATATTTATTTAATTTCTTATTACTTAAATTTTGTTTATTATATTTTAAAACTATTTAATAATTATTAAATTTTATTATAATAAAATTTATATGTACTAAGTACACATAAAATTTCTAATTATCAAGCATTATTTTAATTACTAATAAGGTAATTCAAGATAATAAGGTAATTTAGATTTTTGAAGCCTTGTTCAAGCATTATTTTAATTACTAATAAGGTAATTTAGATTTTTGAATCCTTGTTCTCCTTCACTGTTATATATTAAGTTCACACATTTTTGTTATCATTTTTATTATTATTATATATTTAAATAATTGTTAGCATGTATTTACATGAGTATACATGTTTATTATTTCATATGTTTATTATCATTTTATTGTTTTTTCTTATTATTTGTTCATTTTATAAATGTTAGATGAAACTGAATCTCCTGATGGAGAGCCAATGTTCAAACAAAGTATTTGAAAATGCATACTAAAATCCCAACCAAAGATTTCAAATCCAAGATAAAAATGCTTTGACCACCCACCAACCCCCAATCTAGCCGATGCTAGACGAGTATGCAGAGCTCATAGAAGCAAAATGAGCAAAAAAAAAACTAATATTACAATTACGAAATTTCACCTCTAAAGGATGAGCTAGCCTCATAATGAGAAAAAAGCATAAGATATTGACTATAGAAAACTCAAACTCATACCAACTATGAAAATTTGTGTAATGCTTTCATTTTCAATTTGCTACTGCTTTAAAAGTGGAATTTTTTTATTTTTCAATGCTTACCAACTTTCTAATTAAAAAGTACTAGTATATATTTATACTATATAAATTTCATTGATACCTAATTAAAAATTTCTGTTCCCAACGGTGATGGCGTATATCACAGTAAGCGATCGTAACTTGAGCACCTAAAATACTGTGTTTAGATTCACCCAAACACGCATATGAATAGCTCTTGACCCAGATCAGCATACTGAAAACAACCGATTGAAAATGCTATTTAAGAGCTCTTTGAATTTTGAAACAAATGTCTATATTGAGATTGATGTAAGGCGTACAGCAGACGGCATCACCTGTGGTGGTAAACGTAAGCCCTCTCCCTCTCCCCCATAACTATGCGAACAAGTTTTCAGAGCCAAAGTAGGTAAAGTGTAAAACAAAATTATTTACGAATCCCTTTCAAATTGGGATGTCATCAACGTCATGGCAGCATTCAGAGTCAAAAGTAATATGTACAACAAAATTATTTATGAAAAAATAAAATCACATCCCATTCAAATTCTTATGTCATAGACTTATGACAAGATCAGATGGGACTCTTTCTTAGGAGTATTTAATTTTCTTTTGGTTTTTATTCAAAATGAATAGACTGGATTATGAGTTTTGTGACTTCTTCTTTCCATCTTTAAGATTCAGACAAGGTATTTTTTTCTTATGATTAAGGTTTGGAAAGGTTCTTATGTCATCCAAGAGTTAGTTGGCATATTCAAATGTCATCCAAGAGTTAGTTGACATATTCAAAATTGGAGTATGGTTAGAGATCTTTCTTTTTCTTTGTAAATAATACTATCTTAATTAGGGATACTAAAATTTAGAAGGTTATTAATTCTATATGTTCTTTGGATGTGTTATTAGTTGCTTTTGACCAGCAAATTAATGAGAAAAATCTAATGAACTTATTTTTTTAATACTCCCTTGGCTATTCAATATAGAATTTTTTTAATTTGCGGTTTAGAATTGGATAGCTTTATTTTGATCATCTAGGGATTTCTTTGTCAATTGATAATGCTAATTGTTGAGAATGAAAATGACTTCTTGATAGGTTTTGAATGTGGGTTTCTCACTAGACCTTCCAATGGTTGTCTTTTGTTGGACTTCTTCCCCTTTTAAAATGTCTATTGCATGCTTTTCTTGTTCATAATTTCCTTCAAGTTTTTTCTCCTAAGAGTTTTTAAAAAGTGTTTGACTCTCCTTCTAGAAAAAATTATTTGGGTAGGAAACAAGTGACCTATCATAATGATGTCTTATTAGTTGGGATTATGTTTGTAGACCGAAACAATTTAGTGATCTTGATCTTTGACTTTCTAAATTGAATAGTGAAGCCTTAGTAGCTAAATTTTTTCAGAGATGGAGTAACCAATATGATCATCTTAGAGCCATAATCTTGGAGGGATTTTTTTATGAGGTTTCAAGAATGGTTTTGATTGGGAAAATTTCTATGATTTGGGATATTCTTAAAAAAGGTCCTTTACTTGTTCAACAAGGCCTTTTCTAGATTATAAAATCTGGTTACAAGTCACTTTTTTGGTTGGATTCATAAGATTCATATCCTTTGATTCTTACTTCCTCCCCTTATTTGCTTCCTTTGAGTTAAATCTTTTGTAATGATAGTTGGTCTAAAGTGTTTGAATTTAAAGTTTCTCATTCAGTATGGAAATTTCATATTTATTCTTCGAAGGATTCTTCTTCTTGGCCTTTGGGATATTTTTTGAAAGCTCGGGTGACTCTTTCTTCTATTTTGGATTAAAGACCTCGTTGTTCTTTGGAGGGAGATGATACTCTTGCTTGGGGTTATGATCTGAAAGGAGTGTATGCAACTTCTATTGGGTGTCAAATATTAGACTATGAAAGAAATGAGTATGGAGATTTTCCTTAGTGAAAAATATTTACAAATAAATTTTGTTGGCTTAAATATAATTTATTTACATAAGAAAGAAAGTTTTTCATGATCCATAAGAATGTGTTCTTTGTGATGCTAATGAGGAGTGTACCATCCATGTCCTTGTTTTGAGGGTCTTTGGAAATAGTGGTGGCCCATTTGAAGCCAACATTTTATTCATGCTACTTCTTTGCCCAAGTTTGGGGCCAATTTGGGATGCCCTCCTACTTCTACTTCAACTCTTTTGGTGGCCTAAGATATTGGTCCTATTTTTCTTCTATGGTAAATTTTCTTGGAAAGAATCTATCAAAATTTTCAAGGTCATCAAAGTATTATTCAATATGTTTGGAAAAGGATTTTGGACTCCTTAAAAAACAACCTTTGTGGTTAAGTGGTGTTTGAATGGTGGCTATAATCTCTATGATATTTAAATCTTGAAGCAACTTGATATGTAATATTTGATTGGATTTATTCTTTTTGGCTCCCAACTTAAATATTCTAATAAAGTCAAAATAAAGATGGTAAATAATCTCATCCTCTTTTGGGTTTCTTTAAAATTAACATTGATGGTTCTTCTTGTGATAACTTAGTAGCTGCAAGGATAAGTGAAGTTAGATGGGGTTGTATTGGTTTAGTTCACTTTTTATTTTATTTTTCTATGGGGATTAGTACTAAAAATCATACTG
Source organism: Sequoiadendron giganteum (assembly GCA_007115665.2). Classification (NCBI taxonomy): domain Eukaryota; kingdom Viridiplantae; phylum Streptophyta; class Pinopsida; order Cupressales; family Cupressaceae; genus Sequoiadendron; species Sequoiadendron giganteum. The sequence goes on from CM021107.1 coordinate 72,316,360, forward strand.
AGGCTCAGACTCTCCTTGTAGCATTTGAGAAAGCTTGTGAACTAGGTTAGAAGATTATTTTTGAGATGGATTCTATGATATTGGATATCCTTTGAATAATGACATATTTCAAGATTCTTCTTGGAGTTTGGCTTCTTATATTGATTAGGTTCTTTCTTTCACATAATTTTGAATTTTCCTCCTTTGTCCATATTCCTTGTAAATGAATTTTTTTTGCGAACAATGTGGTTAAATGAGCCTCTGATGTTAATCATACTTAGAAAGTCATAGATTAGGCATCTCTTTCTTATGTTGAATCTTTTTAATTTTGGTTTAATATGGTTGATTTGTGTTATATTTGATTTCTCAATTTTGATTCCTACAGGTAGAGTTTTCTAAGATTCCTTTGACTGATATTTTATTATTGAGAAAAAAAATCTTTTTAACTTTCTAATTAAAAAGTGTTAGTAAATATTTATATTAAATAAATTTAGTAGTACTGAATTAAATTTTTTTGTATCCATTGTTGATAGCGTGTAACACAATGTGCTATCATAACTTGACCATCTAAAATACGGTGTTTTGGTTCCTCCATAGACACATATTAATAGCACTACCATCCAAAGTGAACTTACAACATTAACTAGCAATGGCACCTTAGTGTGCAATGGGTACACCGAAGAGTTTGTGGATGGTGAATCAGGGAGAGATTTTGGTATAATTTTTTTAATAAAAAGATTTGTGCCATTGTTGTGTCTATACATGCCAAGTGTAGGTAAGATGAGTAAAATGTGTATAATGTATATTCAAGTATGATATTCAGTATTTTGATTTGTCCATGATGAGCACAATTAATTGTAGTAAATGTCGTATCTTTCTAATTTGTAATAACCCTCATATCAAATTATAAAAGTGGAATATTGGAGGCATTGTAAGTGAATGTGTAATTGCTAAATGATCATCCATTAGATATCAATGAAGCTTTGAAAGAAATAAAGATCTACATTTTTAGTTGACCAATTATTTAGATATAAGTGAATGCATAATTGGTAAACAATTTACTATTTGGATCATTAGAAGGAAAAAAAATTACATAGTAATACATGCTAAGCAATGATATGGACATAATTGAAAAGATTAATAGTCCAGGTAGGAAGAACGATTGTATACCAATATGCAATGCCTTACACCCTACCAAAATACAAGCAAACAAAATAAAATCAAACTTGGCGTGATATTTATGACAGAATTGCAATATCCAACTCTTTATAGTTAAAAAATTAGAATCACTCATACCTAAATACTGACAAAACTTATATCCAATCTTAATCTTCTACCTCATTTTATGCAATGTTGAAATAGCGTAGCTCATAGACATTGTGATCCTTATTGAATGCTATCACATGCAACCAATCCCTCACATTATGCTTTTTCAAGTACTTCAAATATCTGGAAACACGAGAATCAATACTCAATGTTAACTTGAATAGAGATAGCTTGACATTAACATATGTAGTTGTGCCAAGGAAAAGCAAAGCTTCGTCAAAATTGCTAATAGTTACTTTGATGTTGACTCCATAAAATCTATATGGAGAAAGGTTTTTCGGGCCATCATGGAGTACATCACGGTGGATGGGCGTTTTACTAAAGTCTATGGTTACCACTTCGCTCTCCTCAACCATTTCCATCACAAGGTAAGGGTCTCTATCCCCTATTATCTTTTCTGCTCATTGAAGAAAAGTTTGGAGGACAATATAGAAAACCCCAAAAGATTCCCTATTCTTCATACTGGGTTAATTAGGTTGATTGTTGAACATCTTCATGTGCCCGCTCCTTCTATTTTGGAAACCAACCCAGATGCTGAGAGTGATGATACTGAGCCTAGTGGCTCAGAGTATTTACCTAACCCTAGCTCGTGTAGAAAATCCCCTAGTTTGCATGTTGGCCCTTCCAGGGAATCGGGTAAAATCCGTGTTGAGCCTGAGCCTGACTATCCTCCTCCTAAGATCAGCTCTATTGGCAAGACAACCCAGGCTAAAAGCCTTGTTTCATACACTGAAGATTCCTTTGAGTCAGAGGAAGTTGATACCAACATCTCTGAGCGGTGTGCTGACCCTTTGCCGGACATACACATTGTTGATAATTCCCCTGTTAACACTAGAAAAGAGCCCTCTCTTGATTATCTCAACCTTGCTAAAACCAATTCTGAGTCCCATTCTAAACTCTTGGATTGGACCTTCTCTGAAATCAATGAGCTAAAAATTAAAAACTAGGCCCTGTAAAGTAAGATTGAGGAAATGGCTGCTAAGATTGCTGAGATGGGTAAGAAAGAAGTGGCTCATAGTAACAAGAACATTGATACCGATGCTGAGAGCTTAAGGAATACCATCAGAATTGTCGCAGAACAAAACAACCGTATAGCAAGACATAATGCTATAATTATTAATACGATGACTAAAAAGCTTGACAAAGCCCAGCAGGGATCTCTTGTGGTTGATCTGGAAGATACAAAAGATAAAATTCAGGACACGGAAGGTGGCATTTCCAGAAGAACCCGTGCCAACTTGAAGCACAAGGCCCCCCTTACTCTGAAAATGGTTCAAACCTTTAAAAAGGGGGTTAAAGATATGCAGGATATGGAGGCGGAGACAGAGACTGTCCTAAGGTCTCTGAAGTAATGTCTGGGGCTTCCTGTGTTCTTTCTTTGTTGTCCCTTCTTTCCTGACCCTTCTGGTCCTTTTTGCTTGGTTGCTGCTGGTTTTTTCTCGTGCAGCTGTTTTTTTTGGTGGAATTTTGGTGTTCTTTTTGCTATTTTGTAAACTTTGTGGTTTCGGGTCCCTGTAAAACTCGTTTTACACTTTTATCAAAAACATATGTAGCTGTGCCAATAAAAAAACAAAGAACCAAGACATGTAAGCTCAAGAACAAGCTCAGGGACATCCTATCATGTAAGCATCCACTGATATAAACATATCATTAAAATAAAAGCAAAACACTGTTGAAAAAATGGAAAGTTTACTTAAGTGACCTTCGTAGTGGAGAGTTGTGTTCAAACCCCTAGAGATGTGTTTCATGTTTATATTGACATATGGAGAATGAGGGGAAATATGTGATGCCCACGTGCCTTGTCATTGCCTCCACAATTTGCATGTATATGTGATATGGAAAATATTGGTGAAGGGGTGGGAGAAATAGGGCTTTACACGTGGTAGTTGGAGGGGGTAAAACTAAAAAATATAGGGGGGAGAAGAAAATGGTTTTGGGGGAAATGTAGTATTTTTTCAAGCAGATCAATGCCTGGACTATGCTTCCACATTTTTTTTTAAAAATGGAAGAGATGCTAGAGTCCAATAAGTATGAATCCCAACCCTCGCAATACATGGCCAATAAAGGTACCCATTTTAGTTATAGAAATTTCGATGAGTATACATTGGGTGTATACTTATTGTGTGTATATATATATATATATAAAGAGCCACACAGAGTTGCTAGATTTTTTCTTGTAAAAAGTGTAATCTTCAAGAAGGCTCTCTCGCTTTTGTACTACGATAGTTCAGCTGGGAATAGAGACCATAGGATTTAATTGTTCAAAGTCTGCAAGCAATGGAATACTATAATCTTCTATATTGGGAGTAAATTCCAACGGCATACAAAAATCATACCAATTTCTTCTACTCTGACCCGTCACTCGTCGTTTTCTTCTACTTTGCTTGCATGGTTTATGCTCCTCCAAGTTTTTCCTTGTTGGTATTGACCTACAGTTTTCCAATTTGGCGAGCTGCAGCCTAAAACTTAGGTTTCGGCGAGGGGTTTAGAGTATGTTGATTAAAATAAAAAAAATGTTAATTGGGTTTTTAAGTATGTTTGTTAAAGTGAAATTAACGGCCAAGATCCTCATAATGAGCACATTTAGGTTTTAACATTATCAAATCGACAGAGACTAACTGTGCAGAGTGACTTACCTGAAGATGCTTAAGGAAACTGTGCAGGCTTTGTAGGAAGAATGGTAAGTGGCTGCGTACAAAGAAGAACAACAAATGGTTGCATATCACAAAAAAATACTTATAAAATCAAATTTAAGTAGTTGACTGTATACAAGTTGCGAAAATATATTACTAAAACAACGGCAAATGACTTACCTCAAAAATGTGCACTAATGGTATAGTTTTTGGTAATGCCGACAAAACTTGCAAGAAAAGTTTGCAGAAAAGAGATGACAAAAACTTTGCAGATATTTTTGCCACATATAGATTGGAGATAAAGAAGTAAGGCAACCTACCTAATTCTAGATATTTCCATTGCAGTGCCTTACCTAATTTCAGATATTTCCATCGCTACCTCATTGGATGCGAAACATTAAATGCAATGAGGCACGGTAGTTTTTGATTCCATCTCTATGCATTAAATGGGAGGACATGCCTTCAGTGTAATTATTATCAATCTATTATTGAATCATGAAGCATGGTCCGAATTGTTGATTTAAATCATGAAACATAATTTGAAATATTAATATAAAAAATCGCACACAATTTCAATCCAAATATCTTTATGACCCAAAGTAAACTTGAAAACAACCGATTGCAAATGCTATTAAAGAGCTGTTTGAATTTTGAAACAAACGTCTACGTTGAGAGTGATACTAGGCGTACAGCAGACGGCTAAACATAAGACCCTCAATAACCATTCGAGCAAGTTTCAGAGCCAAAGTAACTCATAAAAAAAAATTATAATAATATGAGGCGTATACTTGATCTACTAATATGATTTGCTGACGACATTGTATTTTGACAACTAAATAAACAGTTCAGAATGCCCATTTCTTGCCAAGTAGTATAGCGCGCGTGAATATCATCTTCAATCCTCATTTTCTTTGGTAAATAGCACTCGGTGTTTGGCTTGCGATCAAAATAAATATAAACAGTTGACTACGTTTGTCTTCTTCTGTCCTTGGCTCGTGGATTACCGTCCATTGCGGTCGGTGTGTTATTTAAACTATCAAAGTGAAACGTAAGTTACTCCACTCAGTTGCAGCGCAGCCCTTGTTTGCTAATCACATCGTAGTTTGACAGCTATAAAACTTCAGCAAAGATTTTAAAAGAATCAGAATGCCCACTTGTTGCCAAGGAGTATAGCGCGTAGAATCCAGCCATAAGGTTGTAATTACCTTGACTTTGCCGAGCAAAAGCGAACAACTTTGTCACCCATTTGTATGCAATGCTACTTTGATAAATCAATTCAATGTGAGTTGCAGATTTTATTCCCCATTCATGGCTTCGTCTACATCATCTCGCCCATTAAATGTGCGAGAGGATGCTTTCGGTGAAATGTTCTATCAAGGAGATAAGATACGATCATCTGCATCACCTAGACTTTATGACGTTTTCATTAACCATCGAGGTCCTGATGTAAAAGAAACCCTGGCTCTTGAACTTTATAATTCTCTTGATATGGTGGGAATCCGAGCGTTTCTTGATTGCAAGGAGATGGAATTAGGTGATTTGTTTCCTTCCACAATTCAGAAGGCCATTTACTCTTCATCAGTACAAATTGCCATTTTCTCTAGAAGATATGCCCAGTCCATTTGGTGTTTAGCGGAGCTTACTCTGATGTTACAAACTAAAAGAAAGATTATTCCAATATTCTATGATGTTTCACCTTCCGACCTCAGATACGTAGAAAAGGGAGTGTATGCTGATTCATTTAATTACCACACAGACAAGCGTAGGTATCTCGACAAACTTGACACCTGGAAAGCAGCCCTCCGCTGTGTTTCATACGTTTCTGGCTGCGAATTCAATCCAAATAACGAGTAAGAATTTTTCTTCTAACAAATTCTTCATAATTTTTTCTCCCCACAAAGATTTATGATTTTAATCTGGCCCGATCTGATGAAATCATTATTTTCATTGCAAAATTCAAGCAATCTTGAAACACTATGTAAAATTGTAGTGTCCGCTGTCCGAAGAGAGGTAGAAAAGACAAGATCTTTAGAAGTTGCAAGGTATCCGATTGGAATTGAAGAATTGGTTGACGACTTTGAAAGGACATGCTGGCAGAAGATGGAGGAAAAAGAAACAGTTATTGGCATCTATGGTATGGGTGGGTCTGGTAAGACCACCCTTGTCAAAGAATTGTTCAACCAAAAGCGTTCAAAATTCAGTGGATCATGCTTTTTGTTTGAGGTACGAGAAGCAGCTTGCAACGGTAAACTGACTTCTTTGCAAACAAAGCTTCTTAAGGATCTGATGCAGGAAAATCGTGAGTTTGACAGTATTCCTGAAGGATGGAGCTATCTCAGGTCTCGCTTGGCGAACAACCCTTTTCTGAGCTTCTTAATCGTTATAGATGATATAGATCACATAGACCAGCTAAATGCCTTACTGGTTAGGGATCTTTTAGTCAATAATTCTCGTAGTCTGATCATTGTCACAGCTCGTGACGAGAGAGTTCTGATAAGAGCAGGAATTAATTCTTGCTATAAGATGAAAGAAATGAATGTCCATCATAGCACAGAGCTCTTCTGTTGTCACGCCTACCGCCAACCATATCCAACCAGAGGATATGAAGATTTGGTTGAAAGCTTCGTGAAAGAGTGTGGGGGTTTGCCTCTGTCTCTGCAGGTGTTGGGTGGACTTGTTTTCGGTAGTACCGATAAGCATTATTGGAAACTAGTATTGGATAAAGTGAGGAAAACTCTACCCCGAGATATAATGCAGACGCTTAGAATAAGCTTTGATTCGCTTGATGCTGAACAAAAGCAGATATTTATGGACGTTGCATGCTTTTTTGTCAACAAATCTCGTCATATGGCTTTAAGAATATGGGAAGCATCAGGGTGGAGGGCTGAGCATACACTTCAGGTCTTAATGGATAAATGTCTTGTTGAAGTTCAAGTGGGAAGGACTTACTGGAATGGATTTGACTCCGAAAGCATTCCTCTTTTGAGAATGCATAACCACATCCAGGATCTCGGCAGAGAAATTGCATCGGAATTGAGCAGTCCTTGTCGACTATGGCGTTCGCAGCATCTTCATTCTCAGGTTTGTTTCTCCTCCTAAGTTGTCCACTTTACGGTAATAAAATATGTGTTTATATAGCTTGATTGTTGTTTTTCTGACTGGAACATGACAAAATGTTAGTTTCATCCTCAAATGCAGGAAGAAAAGGGATTCCAGAATATACTTGCTGGGATCGGTGGTCGTAGTTTCAGGTTTCTCAATTCCATTTTTGACCAGCACACGGCTCTTCAATTCAGATATTTTTTTAGGTAATTTAAATGATTGTGAAGGTCCATCCACTGCTTTGCTGTGGCTTGAACTTGACCTAAGTATGTTGGAAAAGCTGGATGAACATGAAAATAGTGAAGGAGAAGTTATGTCAAGCATGTTCACTATTCCTTCATGGATTCCTCTCCAAAGTTTGGACTATTTAAAAATCTCCCATGGATGTTTCCGAAGTTTGTGGTGGAGTGACCAACAGGTAATGTATTCTTCTATAGTTGAGGATTAAGTCTGGTTAAAGATGATATCATATAAAATAATTTCTTAAAGTAACTATTGTGACAATTATTTAGTCTTGGAGAATAGGTGATTTACACAAATTATTTTCAACTTTCAGGCCCCCCTACAGTTAAAAGAGCTTGTGCTTGACGAAACAAACTTGGAAGAGTTTCCAAATTCATTAGGATTGTTAAGTCATTTAGAAAATCTAGTCCTTACAGGAAAAGAAGAATGGAACGGAACAGAATGGAATAGGTCGATGAAAATTGATGGGAGATTCATCTCAAACTCACTTGGAAAACTCGCTAATCTTAGAAGTCTGGTTTTGAGAGATTTCACATTGAGTGGGGAATTGAGTTTGGAGACTAGCATGGAGTCAACTACTCTTGGGACTCCAATTGTCAGCCTTGAAAAGATAGATGTAAGGAATGTAAAACTTATATCTAGGGTTTCAATTAGTGGACATTACCTTCTCAGCCTTAAATCTCTCCATCTTGAATCCTTGGAAACTTTATTCCAAGTGGATTTAGGATTCGCAGCCACACCGATCTATCTAAAGGATGGAAAATCAAACACGAGAGTAGAAGAGTTTCTATGTTGTGCAGGTCTATGCTGCTTAGAGAGAATCACCATTGATGGATGTTCGAAGTTACAGAAGATCAAAGGTATTGAAGAGTTGCAAGGACTGAAATATCTACGTCTTTCAGCGTGTACTATAGCTATATTGGGGTGTATTGAAATGTGGCAGGTATTGCACAGTTTGTGTTCTACAATTACGCGTGTCGTTTTGATAGGAGAGTAGTTCTAAATATTATATTGCTAGTTGTAACTCCGTGTTTTTAATTTACTCTTACATATTTATTGGACTAATTAGTCTCTTTTTCAATTCAGAGAATACCAACAGGTGTTACTAGTTTTATTTGGAAATCAAATGTTGACGCGGAGAGCATTCTACAACTACTCAATGTGTCATCTTCTCTTATTGGGCGAGATGGCACGGTTACTGAAATTGGGAGTGATCCCAAAGCCGAGTTAGTGGTTCCTGTGACAGAACAAACTAGTGTAATTATCATATTTATGTTAGTTGAAAGTGTATTTAACCGGAAAGATTGCCGAAAAAATTTGAAGATTCCTCCTGTGGACTGGATGGTGGCTTCTATTGGAAGAGGAATGCACATTGCTGCTGTTCTAGTCACCGAAGAAGAAAAAATGATCAAGATGCGATCTGGGATGTCCAATTGGATTTCGATGTTGTCAGATGGTACGGTAAGAAAGGGCTTTATAGCAACCATCGAAAAAAGAGGCGAATGGAAAACCCTACCACTACTTCAACATCTTTGTTCTCAGGTTTGTTGCTTCTTCTATATCTGTAATTCACATCATGTGTGTTAAAATGTATGTGTGTTAATTAGCTTGTCTGTTCTCTTGTTGACTGGAGCACAAAAATGTATGTGTAGGAAAAAAAAGGTTTGCGTAGAGAACACATGTTTGATAAAGAGGTCACTCACAGTGATTTGGGAATGAATGGCTTGGTAATTCCCAAATATCAGGCGGAGAAATATTTTCCGGTGGATAAAAGTCCAAAAGAAAGGGGAGTGTTGCTGGCATTCGAAGATAGGACAGGGAAAGAATGGCAGTTCCGGTACTCGTACTGGAGAAGGAAGGAGAGCATGGTGTTCACCCAGGGTTGGAATCATTTCGTCCATGGCATGAAACTTCGTTCAGGGGACATCGTTTCCTTCGAGAGAGCTATCGATGACCAAAATGTTAAACGTTTTTACATTAGTTGCAGGCGGCCACCAGTTTGCTGTTAAAAAAGATCCATTTTTGAAGTTACAGCATGATGGGTTTCCTTCACCTCTTTGTATAAAAGATGCCATGCCCATAGCTGCCACCGAGTTGATTGAGCAAAAGGATGCCTGTGCGCCTACACAAGTTGCTCAGCTGATGAGTGTGGACAAGCTTCAATGTGATTGTTTTGAAAGGATAAGCTTGCACAAAATCATTAAGTGGTATTATTTAAATTTCAAGTCCAAAATCATGTATTTATTAAATCATGACATTATTAAATAAGATATACAACATCTTTTCCAATTTCTTGAATTGATTATAAGATTAATTTTGATGTTTCTAGAGTAAAAGAGATGAGTTTAAGGACAAACAATACATGATATATGTTAAGATTAAACAACCAACCACAACCATATGATACTATATCCATAGATCTTCTTGGATTCCATCCCATTCCATCCATCCTTGCAATCACATTATGGTAATAATTATTTTTTTATGTTGACAAATTTGTATATAGGTTAAGATAAATATATGAAAAAAGAAGACACAGATACCCCCATACATAACTCCACATATTCTTATAATACTTCTATACTATTCAATAATCAATAATTAAATATTTATTATATAATTATATATTACTAACTACGATTAAATATTATATACAAAGAATATTATAATAATTAAAATTACATCATTAAATATAATAACAAGAAGAATGGGAAGAGTATAGTTTATATTCCAATCAATATATGATCTAAGCTGTTGGAGTTTCACTCCACTCCCACGCCATTCTCCTGCTCTTACTGCGCCCCCGCGCCCTCTTCTTCACCATATCACGGTTCGGTGGTGTCTACCGGGCTATCGCGCCCACTCTCTCCTCTCAACGGTTTCACGGTGGCAGTTATCTTCGTTTACCTCATATCGCGGTCTAACTGCATGATGCCTACGACAATGCGGTTAACCGCCAGGCAGCTGTTACTGCACTCCTACAGTTACCCTTCCAACTGCATGCGGTACTACAGTGACTGTTATCGTTCTCTGCTCTGTCCGCCCGAAGTCGTTACTGCTCTACCGCAGTCTGTTCACTAACTGTCCGCAGTGATGGGGTGCCTTCATCCCTTGCTTCTCCGACCGTGTGTGGGCGGTTACCGCGACCTTCGCAGTCTATTTCAAAACTGCCACGGTATAGCGGTGGACCTTTTTGTTGGTCGTCTGGCTGGATAGCGTGGCCACCGTGGTCTCTCCAAAATCTTTGGCTGTAACGCGGTATGCATGTTTTTGGCGGTGTTGGTTGTACGTCATGCGATGGCGGACATATAATTTAAAGGACGGATTTTTACTCCAATAGGATTGTCTTTAATATTGTTGGACGAATATTTTGTTGGCATTTTTGAATTGCCATTTATTGTATTAATTTTGACTGTGGCCGAAAAACTTTGATATAGGGGTATGTTTGTGTGTTTTGATAGTAGAGGAAAAATTAATAAATGATTGCTCTGTAGTAGAAAATAATTTTTCTGGTTTGTTTTGTGTGTTGGATAAAAAATTATTTTTTGGTATATTTCATATCTGTGCCTTCTCCTTCACGTGGTATCAGAGCCTAAGGCTATTTGAAGAGAGCCTGTAAATCATGGCAGCAAGCACAAGCTTGAGTAATCCCCAAATTCCACAGCTGAATGGAAATAATTATGACTACTAGTCAATAACAATGAGAGCATTGTTCTGTTCACAAGATTTATGGGAGTTTGTAGAGAATGGGTTTCCAGAACCTGCAGATGCAACAAACATATAATGCTTTAACACAAGCAGAGAAAGATTTGTTGAAGGATAACAAGAAGAAGGATTCAAAGGCACACTTCTTCATTCTACAAGGTGTACATTAACGTATTTTTCCCAGAATTTCAGCCACTACCAAGTCCAAGCAAGCATGCGACATTTTACAAATTGCATATCAAGGAATGGACAAAGTTAAAACTACAAAGTTGAAAATATTGAGAAGAGAATTTGAGACTCTATTTATGAAAAAAATGAGTTTGTAGATTCATACTTTACTCAATTAATGGGACTTGTAAACCAGATGAGAACACATGGACAGACACTAGAAGATGTCAAAGTTGTAGAAAATATTTTGAGAAGCTTACCCACAAGATTTCAGTCAATTTTAGTTACAATAGAAGAGACAAAGGATCTGACACAGTATTCAGTTGATGAGCTATACGCTTCACTAATTTCTCATGAGCACAAACTCAGTAGAACAACAAATATGTCATTGGAGCATGCATTCAAGTCTCAAGGTTCAATTAACCAAGGAAGAGGCGGAGGTAGAACGAATTTTAGAGCAAGAGGAAGAGGCTTCAATAGAGGTGGAAGAAATAACCAGTCAAGTTCAAGTGGAAGAGGCAGCAGCCAAAACCCATCTCAGAATTTTCCTCAAGGACAAAGGTATGAGAAATCTCCAGTCCAATGCCATTACTGTAAAAAATTTGGCCATTATATGAATGAGTGTAGAAAGAAGCAGTATGAGATGAGTAGGAAAAATGAAAGCTTTTCTAGAGAGAGTCAAGACAATAGACCTGATAAGAGCACAATGTTTTTAGCCTGTAATGTAGCTCAAGCTAGTGAGAAAGAAGTTTGGTTTTTAAACTCAGGCTGTAGTAATCATATGAGAGGGAATTTAGAGTTGTTCACAAGTCTAGATGAAAATATTAAGTTAGATGTCACCTTGGGTAATGACAACAAAGTGTCAGTTAAAGGAAAAGGGAATGTTATATTCTAACCAAGTAGGGGGAGCAAAAATATATTTCTGATGTCTATTTTGTGCTTGGTCTTAAACACAACTTGATGAGTGTAGGGCAGCTTGTCCAAAAAGGTTATAGAGTAACTTTCAAAAATGGGTTGTGTACTATTTTAGACAAATACCCAAGTAGCGAGTTGATAGAAAAAATCAAGATGACAGATAATAGAATGTTTCCTTTAAGAATTCAGCCAGCCTTGAGCACAAAATTTGCACAAGCACAAGAGGTACCAACTGTTATTCAGACTGTCTTTCAGGCAGAGGTAAAGGATGAAAATTGGCTATGGCACTTAGGTTCGGTCATTTAAATTTTGGAGGTCTGAATTTGCTTCATAGGAAGAGCATGGTAAAAGGAATTCCATTAATTGAAAAACCCAAGAGAGTTTGTGAAGGTTGCATACTAGGAAAGCAACATAGATAGTCTTTCCCAGCAGGGAAATCTACAAGAAAAAAAGCCCCATTAGAAATTGTTCATTCAGACTTATGTTGTCCAATGCAGACACCTTCAATAGGTGGTAGTTATTATTTTCTGACTTTCATTGATGATTATTCAAGGAACACATGGGTCTATTTTCTGAAATAGAAAAGTGATGTGTTTAATTTCTTTTGTCAATTCAAATCCTTAGCTAAAAAACAGAGTGGTTGTTTCATTAAAGTGTTGAAAACAGATAGAGGAGGTGAATACATTTCAAGAGAATTTTTAAATTTCTGCAAAGAACATGGAATACACAAATAGTTCACAACAAGATACATGCCTCAACAGAATGGTGGAGCGGAGAGGAAAAATAAAACCATAATGGAGATGGCTAGAAGCATGTTGAAAGCCAAGCATTTAACAAATGAGTTTTGGGTTGAAACTGTATCTTGTGTAGCATATATTATGAATAGATGCCCAACAAAAAGTGATGAATATTATTCTTGAGGAAGCATGGACTGGAAAAAAGCATAGTGTGTCTCACATGAGAGTTTTTGGATGTGTTTCATATGCACATGTACCTAATCAGTTGAGAAGAAAACTTGAAAACAAAGGAGAGAAATGCATTTTTGTTGGATATAGTGAAGAATCCAAGGCATATAGATTGTTTAATCCTACAACTAAGAAAGTTATAATAAGTAGAGATGTTCAATTTTTTGAATATGAAGCATGGGATGGAAGTAGAGAGAGCACTATTAATGTTACAGTCAATATCCCTCAAGAAGAGAATGAAATTTCACTTCCAGCTAATGTACCTGTTGTCCCTATTCAACCTCAAGCAAGTGGTCAACAACTAACACCAACAAGCAATGTAAGAGCATCAACAAGAGGACTGCAAACACCAACAATAGGAAGAACTTCTGGCTTAGGACCTTCAAGTCCACATTCTGCAGATTCGAGTGATCTTTCAAATCCAACTTTAGCTAGCATGAGGAGGCAAAAAATCAGAAACATGAGTGATATTTATAATCAAAATGAAGGTGAGAACAATTCTCAACAATTTACACCTTTTGCATTCTATTCTCAAGCTGAAGATCCAATTCATTATGAAGATGCAATCAAAGAAGAAAAATGGTTAACAACAATGGATGATGAGATAGATTCAATAGAAAATAATCAGACATGGGAGTTGCAAAGTCTTCCAAAAGATAAAGATGTCATTGGTGTTAAATGGATTTATACGACTAAATTCAATGCAAATAGAGAAGTGCAAAAGCACAAAGCAAGATTGGTGATAAAAAGGTAATGCACAACAACCTGGAATAGATTACAATGAAACTTTTGCACCAGTTGCATGCCTCGACACAGTCAGAATGCTACTTGCCTTAGCAGAACAAAATAGATGGCTAGTCCATCAAATGGATGTCAAATCAGCATTCCTTAATGGTTATCCTGAAGAGGAAGTTTACATTGAACAACCACCTGGAAATGAAATACCCAGACAAGACGATAAAGTCTATAAACTGAAGAAGGCACTGTATGGTTTGAAACAAGCCCCAAGAGCTTGGTATAGTAGAATATACAGTTACTTCACAAAGAATAGATTTACCAGATGTAACAGTGAACCAACATTGTATACAAAGATGGATGATGAAGGTAAAATCCTGATCATATGCCTGTATGTTGATGATTTAATCCTGACTGGAAATTTGTCAATTGAATTGTTCAAGACAAAACTGATGAAAGAGTTTGAGATGACAGACTTAGGTCTGATGAAGTATTTTCTTGGCATTGAGGTAACACAAAATGATAATGGATTTTTTATTTCTCAGTCTAAATATGCAAATGATGTTTTAAAGAGATTTAATATAGTGAATTGCAAGTCAGCACCCACTCCAATGATAACTGGTCTAAAACTTAGCAAAGAAGACAAAGGATCAGATGTGAATTCAACCTTGTACAAGCAGCTAGTAGGGAGCTTGATGTATTTAATAGCCACAAGGCCTGATTTAATGTTTTCAGTCAGTTTAATCTCCATATTTATGGAAGCACCGAAAGTATCACATTGGATAGCTGGAAAGAGAATTTTAAGATACATCAATGGAATGAAGAATTATGGCATCAGTATTCAAGAACTGAAGAATTAAAACTAACAGGTTATACTGACAGTGATTGTGTTGGAAGTGTTGATGACAGAAAAAACACATCTGGCTATGTCTTTCATTTTAGTAGTGGAGTAGTTGCATGGGCTTCAAAAAAATAGCCTATAGTCACTTTATCGTCAGCTGATGCTAAAAATGTTGCAGTCACGAGTGCATCTTGCCAAGCAGTATGGATGAGAATAATTCTCAAAGAACATCAATTTGATCAGTTGGATGCTACTAAAATTTTTTGTGACAACAATTCTACGATTTTCCTTTCAAAGAATCCAGTCTTCCACAAGCGGAGCAAGCATATAGATACAAGGTTTCATTTCATTCAGGAGCTGATTACAAATGGCAAGATCATTCTGAAATTTTGTAGGACGGATGAGCAACAGGTGGATACTTTCACAAAGCCACTGGGTCGAGATGAGTTCATACGCCAAAGAGCCAGACTAGGCGTCACAGACTATGCAAGTTTCGTTCAAGGGGGAGTGTTGGAGTTTCACTCCACTCCCACGCCAGTCTCTTGCTCTTACCGTGCCCCCGCGCCCTCTTCTTCACTAGCTCACGGTTCGGCGGTGTATACCGGGCTACCGCGCCCACTCTCTCTCCTCTCGATGGTTTCACGGTGGCAGTTATCTTTGTTTACCTCGCTACCGCGGTCTAACTGCATGATGCCTGCAGCAATGCGGTTAACCGCCAGGCAACTGTTACTGCACTCCCGCAGTTACCCTTACAACTGCATGCGGTACCGGGATGATTGTTATCATTCTTTGCTCCATCTACCTGAAGCTGTTACCACTCTACCGCGGTCTATTCGCTAATTGTCTGTGGTGACGCGGTGCCTTCGTCCCTTGCTTTTTCGACCGTGTGTGGGCGGTTACCGCGACCTTCGCAGTCTGTTTCAAAACCGCCATGGTATAGCGGTGGACCTTTTTGTTGGCCGTCTAGGTGGATACTGCGGCCACCGCGGTCTCTCCAAAATCTTCGATGGTAACGCAGTATGCACGTTTTTGGCGGTTTTGGTTGTACGTCATGCGCTGGCGGACAGATAATTTAAAGGATGAATTTTTACTCCAATAGGATTGTCTTTAATATTGTTGGATGAATGTTTTGCTAGCATTTTTGAATTGCCATTTATTATATTAATTTTGACTGTGGCCGAAAAACTTTGATATAGGGGTATGTTTGTATGTTTTGATAGTAGAGGAAAAATTAATAGATGATTGCTCTGTAGTAGCAAAGAATTTTTCTGGTCTGTTCTGTGTGTGTGATAAAAATTTATTTTCTGGTATATTTTATATCTCTGCCTTCTCCTTCATAAGTAAGCTCGGTGAGATTATATCAAGCAAGATCACACAAGGCAAAACCAACAGTTGTAATTTAATAAAAATTTCTTCAATCGTTTTATAAACAATAAATATTTTTTTATGTGCAGTTTCCATCTTCGACCTCTTAATCTCTCAGCTATCTGACTACAAGATTGTTTATACCAATGTCTTGCATGACTTGGTTGCAAGATCTCACGTGATTGGAAGCAAAAACTGGCACCCATTAAGTCTATGGACATTGGAACTCATTCCTATTGTACTGTCAACCAGCAACTCCCCAAGGAAGTCTATGTACATGAGCTTCCCTTATATTCTTGAGCAGGCTAAGACAACCTCCAATAGCACTCCTACATCCCCTTGAAAATAGAAGGCCTTGTAGCCTTCCCATGAAATGTGCTCACAAAGACTGTAAGAAGTACACTACAATGGACCATTGCATGAGGCTAACTTTCCATATCAAAGAACGTGCACATTGATGGGGGTCATAAAGAGTAATGGACCATTGTGGTGTGTCAACATAAACAACTACTCTTCCACCAAAGTCTTGAGCTTTCTGAACTACCCAGAGCAAAATAATTCATGAAGCTCAAGCCTGCAGAGTGACTATCAGGCAACAACTTCTATCCTCCCAAAACTCTTTATTGACTTAAAGGGAGGTTTGTTAAAATTTCTAATTGTGTGGTAGAGAAATAGTAGTAGTTCATTTTTCAGAGATGTTTTTTTAATTTATATTTTATTTTAAATAATGGAGATTTTCAATAAGAAAATTAAATATTAAATAATAATTAAAAAAATAAAATTATCAAAATAGACAAAAAATTTCAACCTTTCTTTCAAATAAGAAATTAAAAAAATTACAGATATAAATATAAAACTTCAATTTTAAAATGTTCATTTTAATCTTATAATTATATTTTTAATTCTTTAAAACTACTCTATTTTTTTCCAATAAAAAGTCCAAACCCCTTTTATAAATTGGCTTCCTAATAAGCATCATACTCTTTGGCTCTTAAGTGTAAAAAATTCCAATAACATATTGATGGAGGAGAGAAAATTGTCAATCGTCTATCTATATTTTTTTAATTACTTCATTTATTTATAAATGCTATAAAAAAATCACAAAGAGACAACATCATTATTACCAAGAAAAATGAATCTTTGAATAAATCCATCTTTTATTTTTTATAATCAGTTGAAGGAATATTTAAACTGCATCAATTTGATATTCTAGTGTTTTAAAAATGCACCACAATACATTTTGAAATCTCTTTATGAGTTTTCCCTCTATGTTAAGTATTCATATTCTTAATTTCGTAAACCTTGTCCACTTCAACTTTACTCTTCCTTTGGATGAAAATAGGAAAAAATCATATAATATGGACACCCTAATTTGTTACTAACATGTATCTAAACTTTTAATTAGGGATAGTAGATTGTTAGCTTTAATGTTTTCCAACTTATAATTTATGGAATGTTTAATTGAAGTGGATTTAAGACTAACAATGATTGTATAATAATCATTTGTTATATCTATTATCTATTGAGGGCTAACATCAAGCATGAGCGGTCATGGGCGGGAGAAAATGAAGTTTGAATTTCAAATCAATGGTTGCGGAACTGGAAGCGAAGCAAGATCAGAGAATCAACAGTCGAATCAGGAGCTGGAACCGAGTTAGAAGCAAGGTAAGGATGACCAGGATGATGTGGACTTCAGTGCCAAAATACAGGTGGACCCTGGGGGAAAGGAAAATCCAGCTTCTTTCTCTACTACTTCTCCCACTGAGAAAATTGAGAAGGTTAGTGGGTTAGTGGGGGAGTGGGGACCACTGGCGGTTTAGGAGGCAACTGCAAGACCTGGACCTCACTTTTCAGGATAAAACCTAATGGAAAGTCTTCCTTCCCTCTTGTGAAAAATATCTCGTCCCCTGCTAGAGGTAAGTTTGCTATTTCGATTCTTGATCTGATCATAGACCATAACATAGCTTTAATGGAACGAACCTTGGTTGGAAAGTTTATGGGCCCTAGACCAAATATTGAAGTGGTCAGGGAATTTGTTAAAAACAAATGGAGAACCAGTGGGAAAGTCTCTGTTGCTGCTCTTCCTAAGGGTTTTTTCGCTTTTGAATTTACTTGCAAAGAGGATATTATGACTGTGAGAGGTGGAGGTCCTTGGGTGATAGGAAAATCATCCCTGGCTCTAAAGAAGTGGTCTTCCCACTTGGATCTATCGGACTCTATCTTTGAGAATGTTCCAGTCTGGGTTAGACTTCCAAGCCTACCCCTGGAATACTGGAGTGAAGACATCTTCTTGGGTATTGCGAGCTCCTTTGGCGAGCTCCTTTCGATTGACACAATGACAACTGCTAGAAAGAGACTGGTTTTTGCAAGGATTTGTGTGGGGGTGCCTCAGGAAGCAGATCTACCCTCATCGATAGAAATAAAGTCTAAGTTGGGTTCCTGGGAACAAAGTATAGAATTTGAAACCATCCCGTTTGCCTGCTTCAAGTGTAGGAAATCTGGTCATTGGGCAAAAAAATGCCCTCTTAATGCAGCCTTAGAGAAAGATAAGCCAGTTGAACAGGGAAAAAAAGAATGGAAAAAAAAGAAGAATGACTCTAGAGAAGGAAGTAGGGAGATTAAAGAGCAGGAGTTGGTTATTGAAGCTGATAATCTGAAAGGCCCCTCAAAGATTGAAGCATTTTTGGAGGAAAAAGGTGAGGTCCCTTTTGAGCCTCATATCCCAAAGTCTGTTCCCAAGGAAAGAGGTATTTTTGAGGGCAACCTAGCTGATGAAGGAGATCGGATCTTGTCTCCTTCCTTCTCCCATATGATAGTCCCATCTGATAGAAATGATGAAATTATGGGTTTGGAGGATATTCCCAATGAGGGCCTATCCTTGGTCTTGAATATCCCTCCTCTCCCCCTATTTTCTTGTTTTCCCTCCCCTATGGGTGTGGAACACTCGTTGGAGACCAGTTCTACTATTGGGGTTTTAGAATCCCTTGAAAAATAGGATCACTCTGCCTACCTCTCCAACAATGCTTTGTGTTGTCAAGAGAATGGTAACATGGACACATTACCTTGGGAACAAAGACTACCAAACGATAAGGATTGGGAATCTAGCAGAGAGACGGACAGTCAAGAAGAGACTGATAAAGAAGAGAATTTATTAAAGAAGAAACCTGGAAAAAAAAAAACAAGGGAAGACCCCAAGTGGCATTTCCACCAGATCAAGAGGCAAGGTTGATTGTGGTGCAACAAAAAACTCAAGAGGTAAAAAGTCTTCGAAAAAGAAAAGAGAGCTGAATAGTTTTTCATGATATAGAGGATGGTTCTCAGAAAACCATCCCGGAGTGTCCCCCGGTACTTAATGAAGATTATGTCATGGAATATAAGGGGACTCGATAGCCCCCACAAGTAGGATGTTCTCCGCAACTTTGTTAGAGATCACAAACCGGATATTCTTCTGATTCAGGAAACTAAAATGTCTAAGGAGAAAATTGAAAAAATGAAACTCTTTCAATACTACTGCAACCAGGGTAATAATTCTAATGGTGCTTCGGGTGGCATTGTTACTTTCTAGAACTACCACAACATCAAAGGTGATCTGATTTTGGAAGGTACAAATCACATAGTTACTAGATTCACTCATATAAGAGATAACTTTAGTTGGATTCAAATGAACATTTATGCTCCTAATGGAAAAGGTATGAGGAAATTGTTTTGGATGGAATTAGCCTCCATTAGAAGGATTTTTGATAAAGAAGCTTGGATTGTTATGGGGGACTTCAATACCCCCTTAATGAATGGTGAGAAATTTGGGGGATCTCAGATCAACTTAGAAAGTAAAGAGGATCTTCAGAATTTTATTGATACTCAAGGGCTGATAGATCTAGACCTTCTTGGAGCTGCCTTCACCTGGTCAAATTGCAGAAAGGGAATGGACCTCATTCAGGTCAGATTAGATAGATCTCTGATCTCTAATCATTGGTATTTTGATTACTTTTTCTCCCTTAAAGCTCTCACTAGAATAGGCTCTGATCATTCCCCTATCAGTTTCACTGTGGATCCTATAAAAAAGAAGAAGAATACCCCCTTCAGATTTGAAAAAATATGGATTTCCCATCTTGCTCTCAAAGAGGAATTAAAGAAATGGTGGAATATAAGTATTCAAGGTACTGCTATGTTCATAATCGCTAAAAAATTAAGGGAAGTGAAATGTAATCTTAAAAAATGGAAAAAGGATTCTTTTGGGAACATCTTTAAGATCAAGTCCGAACTTCAGATGGATCTGGGAGCAATTCAACTCAAAATTCAGAATGAGGGTTACTTGAATGATACTAAGGAAAAAGAGAATGAGCTCCTTACGAAGATGCATGACATTATTGGGAAGGAGGAGGAGTTTTGGAAACAAAGATCAAGAGCTCTTTGGCTATCGACTGGAGATAGAAACACAAGGTATTTCCACCTTTCGACTTCTAAACACAAAGTTGTTAACAGAATATCCCAAATAGATGTGAATGGTACTAGTTTTGTGAAGGAAGAGGATATAAGGATGCAGGCGGGTTCCTTCTTTAAACTTCTTCTATCGGCTAATACTGAAATAAACCAAAATGAGCAAGATTAGTTGGTGGAAGCTATACCAAGAATTATCAACCAGGAGAACAACTCTTTTATGACTGCTATCCCCACCAATGAGGAAATCAAGAGGGCTGTCTTTTCCTTTGATGGGAATAAAGCCCCGGGGCCCGATGGTTTTCCTTTGTTCTTCTTCCAATGTTTTTGGGAGATTGTTGCAGAAGATGTGGTTAATGCTGTTAAGGAATTTTTTGGAGCCAAATGTCTTTTAAAAGAACTAAATGCTACTTTCTTGGTCCTCGTCCCCAAGAAACCTGGAGTTGACAACTTTGAGGCTTTCAAACCTATCAGTCTATGTAATTCTTTATACAAGATCATTTCTAAGGTCTTAACCTCTAAATTCTTATTTTTTTTGCCTTCCTTGATTTCTCCTCAACAGAATGGATTCGTCCCTGGTAGACAAATTCTTGACTCTATTGTTTCGGTTCATGAGAACATTCACTCCCTTGTTGAATCGAAGACTGAAAGTTTCCTTTTAAAGCTTGATATTTCAAAAGCCTATGACAGAGTTGACTGGGTTTTTTTATTTAAAATTCTAAAGGCCTTTGGCTTTAATAATAGGGTGGTTCAAATGGTGGAACAGCTTGTGTCCACAGCTGCCATATCGGTTATGGTCAATGGTTCCCCGACTTCCTTTTTCCAGAGTACCAGAGGTCTCAGGCAGGGTGATCCAATTTCTCCCATTTTATTCACTATTATGGCCGAAAGCCTAGGTAGGAACCTGAAAAAATTGATTGATTGTAAAGTTATCTTAGGGCTGAGACCGTCCTTGAGCAACTTGGTGTGTTCTCATCAACAATTCGTTGATGATACTATGCTCATGGGTCAAGCTTCTGTGTCTGAAGCTAAAACTATTAAACAGTTGCTTGACAAGTATGGGAGAGCTTCAGGACAGCTGATCAACAATAAAAAAAGCTTGCTATTCTTTTTCAATACTCCGGCTCATCGTCAGACCAAAATCGCTATAATTTTGGACTGTAAGGTGGAATCTCTTCCTGCCACCTACCTGGGTCTTCCTTTAAGTTTGAAACCTCCTGATGCCTTTTGGGTTTCGTTGGTGGATAGATTTAGTAAAAAGCTTGCAGGTTGGAAAGGTGCTCTACTTAGCCAAGCTGGTAAGCTTCAGCTCTTGAAAGCCTCCCTTCAGAATCTCCCTATCTATGCCCTGAGCCTCTTTAAGATCCCTACCAAATATGCTGACTCAATTGAAAAAATTCAAAAAAGATTTCTTTGGTCAGTTGTTGAGGAAAATAAAAGAATTCCCTTAATTGACTGGAATCTGGTCTGTAGACCTAAACAGAACGGCGGACTTGGGTTAAGAAGAATCAAATCTATTAATAAAATCCTTTTGGCTAAGCAAATTTGGAAAATTTTCTCCTCCTCCGGGGAGTGGATTGATATTATGGCTAGAAAATATCTTGATAACAATTGCTCTTTCATTATTAATAAGGACCCCCACCTTCTTCCAAGAGGATCTATATGCTGGAACAATTTAATTATTGGAAAAAAGATAGTGGAGGAAGGCATTGGCTAGCAAGTGAGAAATGGTGATAGTACCAGATTCTGGGAAGACAGATGACTTTTTAAGGAACCCCTGATAAATATCAATCCCTTCAGAGATTGGGCTGAGAATTGCAAGGCTAGCTTTGGCACTTATGTGAAAGATTACAGAGTGAATGGTAATTGGGTGGACTTAAACAGAGTTAGTTAGGCTTTGGCCCCCATCCAAATTACGTTGTTGGTAGTTAGACTTAGCTCAGAGCAGCTGGAGGACCGTGCAGTCTAGATTGATGATCCTTCTAGTAATTTTTCTGTGTCTTCTACTTTTTCTAAGCTCACTTCTTTTTTGGATCATCCTCCCTCTTGGTCTAAAGCTTGGTGCAATAATTTGATACCTAAAATTAACATCTTCTTTTGGATTTTGCTTCAAAATAAGTTGCTAACGATTGACAACTTGTGTAAACGGGGATTTCAAATCCCTAATAGATGATGTCTTTGTAAGATAGATGCTGAATCTGTTAATCATTTATTCCTTCATTGTTCTTTTGCTGCTTCTTTTTGGGTAAATTTTAACAGATTATGGAACCTCTCTTGGGTCTTCCCAATGTTCATTGAAGAGCTCTTTTCTCAATGGAAAGCCCCAACAAGGAATCCTTTACTTAGATTTCTCTGGGAGCTATCATTTCCTCATATAGCTTGGGGCATCTGGAAAGAATGCAACAACAGAATTTTTAGGGGCAAAGAAGCCTCTGTGGATTATGTCTTTGATAAAATTGCCTGATCTCTAAAGGAAAACTTCAGTGTCGTGGCCCAAAAGGATAGGAAGACCTTGAACATAGAGTTTTCGAATTATGATCTTTGTGTTGTTAATGAATGGAACATAAACCCCATACTGTCTAGCTTTACTATGAAGGCTAAAAAGGACAGAGAGGGAGTTTGCTGGACTTTTTCGCCTAACGGGTGGATCAAAGCTAATTTTGATGGTGCGGCTAAAGGCAATTTGGGGGCAGTGGGCTGTGGAGGAGTAATAAGGGATTCCTATGGCAACTTCATGGGTGTGACAGCCTCTCCTCTTAGCTCTCAAACTAATCACCTGGCGGAGGCGGTTGGTGCTTACCATATTATAAATTTAGCCCAAAATATCAATATTAAAAACTTATGTCTTGAAGGAGACTCCAAAAACATAATTGACTGCCTCCGTGGCAAGTTTCCTCCCTCGTGGACCATCAAATCATGGATTGATGAAGCTAAATTGAAATTGGTCAAGTTTGAAAAAGTTAAAATAACACACGCCTACAGAGAAGCCAATGCTGTTGCGGATTTTTTTGCTAATGAAGGAGTTAAGAGTAAAGAAGTCTGTACCTGGCTTACTAATAGCGATCTAAATATTAAAGTCTATGCCCTATTAAACTATGATAAATCACATGCTAAGGCATCGTGTTATACCTTTAATGAGGACAGGTTGGATCTTTCACATCACAATCATTAGATTATATGGGACCGAGCTCTGTGGAGTAAATTACAAGTTTACTTCACATGCTTTGTGGGTGCTTAGATTTGGTGGGGCCAATTTTAGAAAGGATTGTGTTTGGTTCTTCCTCACTGTGTCAACCGATATGGGTGGGGACAGAAAGCGAACTGAGCCGGACAGCTATGAAATCCACATGAAAAATGCTAAGGTTTGAAACAAGATAAAAAGTGGAGGTCTTATTCCTTTTCTGGAGAAGCTTCATGGTTCTGATCTGGAGGCTACGAATCTCTTTGCCAAAAATTGGCATGATGGTAACTTGACTCTATTCAGCAGGAATGTGGAGCTCACTGAAGATTTAATTGCCAAAGTTATGGGATTACCCACTGATGGGAAGAAGTGTTTTAGGGACAGGGCTTACTTTGATGAAGCTGTTATCAGATTCCCCAAAAATGACAAGGAAAAGAAAAACTTGGTCAAAATTGCGAACAACTACTTTGATGTTGACTCCATAAAATCTATATGGAGAAAGGTCCTTTGGGCTATTATGGAGTATATCACAGTGGACGAGCGTTTTACTAAAGTTTATGGGTACCAAATCGCCCTCCTCAACCATTTCCGCCACAAGGTAAGGGTTTCTATCCCTTATTAACTCTTCTGCTCTCTAAAGAAAAGTTTGGAGGACAATAAAAAGAACCCCAAAAGATTTCCTATTCTTCATACTGGGTTAATTAGGCTTATTGTTGAATATCTGCATGTGCATGCCCCTGCTACTTCGGAAGCTAACCTTGATGTTGATAGTGAAGATACTGAGCCTAGTGGCTCAAAGTTTTTGCCTAACCCTTGCCCTGGCCCAAAAGCCCCTAGTTTGCATGCTGGCCCTTCCAGGGAACCAGGTAAAACCCGGGTTGCGTTTGAGCCCAACTGTCCTCCTCCTAAAATCAGCCCTGCTAGCAAGACTACCCAAGCTGAAAGCCTTGTCTCTTACACCGAAGATTCCTCTGAGTTGGAGGAAGCTAATGCCAACATTTCTGTGCGCTGTGTGGACCCTTTACCGAACACACACAATGTCGACAATTCCCCTGTTAACACTGGTAAAGAGCCCTCCCTGGATTTTCTCAACCTGGCTAAAACCAATTCTGAGTCCCATTCTAAACTCTTGGATTGGACCTTCTCTGAGATCAATGAGCTTAAAATTAAAAACCGGGCCCTGCAAAGTAAGATCGAAATGGAGGTTAAGATTGCAGAATTGGGTAATAAAGATTCGGTGCATAGTAACAGGAACACTGATACTGATGTTGAGTGCTTAAGGAATAACATCAGAATTATTGTGGAATAGAACAACCGTATAGCAAGACACAATGCTATAATTATTAATGCAATGACTGAAAAGCTTGACAAAGCTCAGCAGCGATCTCTAGTGGTTGATCTAGGAGAAACTAAAGATAAAAGCCAGGACACGGATGGAGGCATTTCTAGAAGAACCCGTGCCAATTTGAAGCGTAAGGCCCCTTTAACCCCGAAAATGGTTCAAACCTTCAAAAAGGGGGTGACAGATATGCAGGATATGGAGGCGGAGATAGAGATTGTCCTTAGGTCTCTGAAGTAATGGGTGTTCTGTGTTCTTTTTCTGTTGTCCTTTCTTTTCTGACCCTCCTGATCCTTTTTGCCTGATTGCTGCTGGTTTTTTTCTTGGGCAACTTTTTTTTTGGTGGACCCTTGGTGTTCTCTTCTCTATTTTGTAAACTTTGTGGTTTCAGGTCCCTGTAAAACACGTTTTACCCTTTTATCAAAAACAATGATTGTTTAATAGATGTAAAATTAAATATAGAAGGGTGTTTTGAGATATGATAGTTGTTAATATTAGAAAAGCAAATTGAATTACTTTTATTTTTTTAATGTTATATAAATAGTATTTTTAAATGTATATACATAATCATTCACATTTATTTTCCTATTAAATTTTTCAATTTCACAACCACTAGAATATTAACTATCCTATTTTTATGAATCAATAATGTTAACTATGTCAACACCCCCCTTAATGTAGGGGTTGCATAAGATGAATTGCAATATAAAAACACTTATTCACTCATGTAATGGTAGACATTCACTATAAGCCTCCCTAAATGACAATTGTCAAATACCCATGTCACTTCTCTTAATCCTAAAAGATGTCTAGGATAAATGAACTTAGTCTCACATGAAGGTCTAGTAAAATGATTAATTATTTGGTGTTTTATCCTACAAAATTAAAGATAAAGTCACCTATTTTTGGATGAGATGTCTAATGTAATGGTAATATATATTTATATACTTTATTCTAGCATGAAATATTTGATCCTTGAACAATAAAATGTCACTTTGATTGTCACAATGAAGTAAAGAAGGCCTTTCTTGGTATTATTTGAGTATTAAAATAGTAGCTAGAACTATCAAGTTATTTATTTAGTTATCTTAATTGTTGTTGTATATTTTTCTTCTATAGGTGATAAATCAATAGTGAGTTGATTCTTAGTAGATTATGAAATTGGGACGAAACCAAGAGAGGAGACATAAGCTAAGGTAGGTTTTATACCATTTGCACAACCTGCCCAATCTGAATAGGAATATTTAACAAGTGTTAGGTATCCAAGTGTGGAATAATAAATTCAATAGTCAATGTCCATTGTACATATCTCAACATTCTCTTTGTTTCCATCCAATATTAAACCTTCAAATAATTAAAAAAACTTCAAACCTTGCCTACTACAAAATAAATATCTTATCAATGTGAATCAAGTACTTAAGACTACCTAAAATTTACTTGTATAATGTAGGATCTACATCCTCACTTTCCATATCCTTAGTCAACTTCAACCCTAGAGTAATTGGAATTTATACACTCTTACTATCTTCCATCTCAAAATTCTCAAAAATTATGAAGTGTACTTCATTTGAGAGATAAATTTCATCATCCTTTTTCTACATCTAGATGTTAAGAATGTAAAGTATAATTTACTTAGACTTGTCATCTCAAATCTATCTTTTAAATTCAAGTTTATATCACTAATCTTTTCCCTTTTTTTTGGTATTACCTAGCTACATGTTAAAATGGATGAATAATATAAAACTTAGTCTAGCTTATTTTATTAATTAATTGCTAATTAATTATTTTTTACAACATTTTAATTTGAGCTTTTAGATATTTTAAGGGAATAAAATTATTATTTTTCTCTACTAATTGAATTTTATGTTAATTTAGAGACCATTTTAAAGTTGTCTATGTTTTTAATTTTATTAAGAAAGAAAAGGAGATCTTTAAATTTCGATGGTAATTGGAGACAACCATATGAATTATTTGTTCAAGTTATAATTTTTTTTATGAATCGATATTAGTTGTGATTCTTATAGTTTCCTTCAAATTTATCTTATGATTTTGTTTGATATTTTTTAGTTTTATTATTAAATTTAAAAGGAATAAAAAGTGTGGGCTTTAATTTTCAATTATTTTAAGTTTTTTATTTATTTAAATTATTAGCATATAAATTTGTTTAAATGGATTGAAATAAAGAGAAGAAATAAATAATCATTATATTTAGTAATTATAGTCTTCATGTTATTTTTTTCTTGGAGTCAACTCCAAAATTTTAAGTATTCAAAATTTTCAGTAAATGTTTATAAGATTGTGGCTAAGTGATGAATGAGTAATTTACTCTTTTTATTTGAAAATCAATATCTTGGTTATTGTTAAAAAATTCATTATGCTTAATTATTTTGTGAGTCTTGTTTAATACTAATAAATAATTATTTACAAATATGTATATTGAGATTTCTAGTCATCTTTCAATTGAAGGAATTTGTGTTAGACATAAAATATTGATTTTTTTTAATTCACCACGAACATTATGTTCGAAAAATTATTAGGTTGATCAAACCATTTCCTACATAACCCCATGAGAGTAAATGATAAATATATGCTTATAAAATTACTATAATATAAAGATCATAGGCATACCACAAGATTACACAAGATATATCTTGGGAAATACATCAAGAGGGAAAACCAAGTCTCCAAAATAATTCACATTCAATGTGGTATTTGGTAATTAAAAAATCACAATACACTTAAAAATTCTGCATGAAACTCATGAAACATCAAGTTTCTCCAATACTTCCCCATGTGTCCAAGCATGTAACGACACATCCCTTTTCATTCTTCACATATACACTCTTAATAAAAGAGATCAATACAATGAAATCTAAGACAAACAACCAATCAACCAACCTCAACCACCAAACATGTTCTTTCTTTTGTAGAATCAAGATCATATAAAAAAATCAATTTGTGGTAAGGTAAAACCATGAGTAAACAAAACTATGGACCCCAACATTTACTTTTGGTAATAAGTTTCTTAATATTAAATGGTTTTTCCATGTGCAATTCACACATAAAATATCTAACCAATGTTACATACAAATTTATAAGTGGATCTAGATAAAAATATAATGTAGCTAAAGATGTCTCCAAAAGATGCACCAAAAATAAATATTTATTTTATATAAAAAATATTATTTTCTTATGCAAGGTGTACAACACGCTTTTCCTAACATTCTCCCACTTATTGTATACATTGTATGGGATTCAATTGATGAAATACATCATCATAGCCCTCAATGAAATCACATGAATCTCCAAAATGCTCTCATGCTCCATCAAGATACCTACAATAACATCCAATACCATATCAAGAAATAACTCTGAGTCTCATCCCCCAACATGTCATCATGGAAGAAAAATGAGAATCTAAGGTGAAGATGAATCAATCCAAATAAAATACACATCAAAATCAAGTGATGAAAAAGGCTCCAAGCTACTTTCAAATGTAGAAATAACTCACATGAATTGAAATAGAAACGATAGTAAATGATAATCCATCCAATCATCCATACCTAATCATAATCTCCATGTATAAAACTTTTAAATGAAAAAATACACATCTAGGAACTCCCATTGCATGGAACTGTCACATATAAACATAGATCATGACATACCAATTTTACCAATCAACACTCATACCAAGGTGTGACTAATAACCAAACCATGTAGTAACAAAGAACGATCACAATGATCAACACATGTAACAAAAATCACTACATAATCTCTCATAGGTCATGCCACCATAACTCTCCCAAGACCACCACACCAATCAATGTGAATATGATCCTTTAGGAACTAAAGCCATAGAACAAAGACAAAAAATATGTAAACCATATTACATAATATGTCCTTCTACCAATATTTCAAATGGTTATGTTATGTCAAGTAATATCCCCTTCACAATCCAAATTGGAAAGCCTTAACAACACCCAATTATTCAACCTCTTAGGATCAAATAAAACATATGTATCCTAACCAACATTGAAACCTGACTTAAATTTAAAAAAAAAAACAAAATAAGAAGTATAGTATGTGTATTTGAATTAATACCAAGGCTAGCCAGCAAAATCATGCATTTGTAGGCATGTAGTTGTGATTATTCAATAGTTGACTTCAATGGTGTATACACATTGATAGGTCCTATGAATAATTTTGGCCTAGTTAAAATTCCTCACCATACAGTAATGAGAACTAATGCATATGGTACAATACAAGATCCTCAACCATAGTTTATCCATTTCACTAAGGCTTTAGGACTTAAGCAAAGGTATTATGTCGAGGATTGTGATGGCATAAATTGAAGATTCTATGCATATGTGACAATTAGTTTTTCAATTACTCAAATACCACCCCTATCAGTTGAAATCTTTCAATTATATTTCACAAAATATATTGAACATTGAATCTCATAACAACGACAGTAAATACTCTTAGTAGCAAAAAAAATTGCCTTGCGCTTTACTATTCAATGATGTTAATTTGAAAGGCATCTAAAGTCTCAATAACCATTTTTTGTAATTTCTAACTTTATTGAACCTTTTTCTCATAAAGAAAACTAGAAAACATTAAAAAAAAAAGAGGTGCGTAAATGGTGCAAAAAAACCTAAAACGTCAAATTCTTTCTCAGGAGAGCGTTGGCCTGAGTGCTAAATCTGGTAGGGAAACGGTTGGCCAAGACAATTGTTGTTCCTTCTGGTGAAGAAGAGTAGCTCGCCAACTCCATAGAATAGAGTTAATTTTCTGGCAATTTACAATATAACGAAAAAGGAAAAATGGAAATTTTGGATTGAAGTTTAAAAGGTCATGTGTTCCACACCTAAGGCATTTGTGGAGTGAGGACATGGTCGCATTTAAAGGGATAAAATATGTTCTAAAGCATTTTTTCAAATACTTCACCTTCCTTATCTATGCTTGCACATTTGGCATACATGTCTACCAAGGCAGTTGAAACAACATCTTAAAAAACCTTTTCCTTTATCCCTTAATATATGTCCATACCTTATTTCAAAACCCTTGTTCTACCATGGGCAGACAAGATGCTAGCAAAGGTCAAGGAATTTGTCTTTACACTTGACAATTGCATTTTTTTGAGAGTTTCTACAGCCTTTGTAAATAATCCAACTTAAGCATGCCCTAATATTTTCTCCTCGAGCCTTCTTAAAGAAACTCCATTTGTGCATCTCTTGTAGTCAAAATTATGTTAAAAAAAATGTTACAGATAAGAAAACAAAAACATAAATTACTTTTGATATTGTTAAACACATACCATGAACTCTTGTTTGCACTGTTAAGCCCTCTACAAGCCTAAGGAAACCGCATCAATGCAAAACTTATAGTGTCAAAATTCTATTCATTGCTCTGAAATCAAACTTTAAACAATGCCTAAAATATTTTCTTTGTTCATTACCCATTGGCTGGAAAAATATTTCCCCAAATTTTAATAAAAAAATCAAGAAATCCTTGGTAAAAATGTAGCAACGAATCAAAAAATCTTGGAGCGGTGAATCTAACCATCTTCTTTTAGCACATAACAACAAAATTATTTTAGAATGAAATAAAACACAATTAAAAATTATTTGGGTATGTACAAATTCATAAAATAAAAATAAAAACTTGTTGAAACAATGGCAAGTGACTTACCTCAAGATTATGCGCAAATTTCCTCTCAACAGACACAAATTTCACTTTCATCAAACAATCTGAGCAAATGAATAAACAATGCAAATAATCTTGTGTTCGACAGACTTAAAACTTCACACCATAAGCCATTAATGACACATGCAGTTCAATCTATTCATAATAAATGCATAATGTCCTTGTTAAAACGCCGCACATCGAGAGAAACACTGGGTGTGAAGACACAACTATATCAAAGAACATTACAAATTCATGAAATATTTCCAATAGCAACAAAACATTAAGAATTGATTAAATTTTAAACAGAGACTAATAATTTGCAAAAAATACAAAACCACGAGGAAAATACCAATAGCCAATGAGAAAATTGCAAAAAAATAGCCAAAATTCCCTATTAATAAAATAAATCCATAAACTATACAATAAACATTAGCATCACAACTTCCGAAAAATGCATTAATAGACATGAGCACACCCAAAACATTAATCTCCCACCTTAAAAGACAGGAACTAATAAAATGTATATTTAATAAATACACAAAAATTTTAATTATCAATCATTATTTTAATTACTAATCACCATGCATTCCTTCACATTATTAAACTAGAAAAATGTTTAATGATTTCACAATGCATTCCGTCGCATTATTAAACTGAAATAAATTTCATTGACATCTAATTAGAAATTTCTGTCCCCATAGGCAATGGCGTATAACACAGTAAGCCATCGTAATTTGAGCACCTATAATACTGTATTTAGATTGAATAGTTCTACCTTGGATTGACCCAGACCATACTGAAAACAACCAATTGCGAATGCCATTAAAGAACTGTTTGAATTTTGAAACAAATATCTACATTGAGATTGATATAAGGCGTACAACAGACGGCATCACCTGTGGTGGTAAACATAACCATGCGAACAAGTTTTCAGAGCCAAAGTAGGTAACGTGTAAAAAAAAAAATGCTTATGAATCCCATCTAAATTGCGATGTCGACGTATAAGACGGCCATCAACGTCCATCAACGTCCATCAACGTTTGTTAAAGACTACACCATTCACATGACCATTCATCAAATCATCATGTAAATGGAACCAAAACAATAGAAACAAAATGAAGAAAACATCTAAATATCTTCATATAGATTAATAGGAAATTAAATTCTAAACATTTTGATTTTGTCATCTTAATTTTACTACTTTCTATCATAAAATATACATATTAGTAACTTATCTTTTGTTTCTTTGCAGCTGGTTTCTGTTATCAGGTTCATGCTTCGGTCAAAAGCATGGTCAGTTTGTTGTTCTTCCAGACTCACTAATGGTGAGTCTTGATCTTCTTTTTCGATTGTCTCACATTTTGTGAGTCACCTCTCTCTGGCTTCAATGGCTGCTTTATATGCGAGTATGGGCCATTTCTGACTTCACCTAATCAAAACAAATTAATTATATTTTTTTATCCACTAACATCACATCATTATTAACAAATTAATCAATTACATAAATAAACTTTATGCAAACATAATTAATTAATTATGCAAATTGTCCTTTCAACATCCATTATCAAAATTCAAACTCTTCCACTCATTCAATCATATAATTTTTTAATTCTTGCACATTCTTAAATAAAATAAATCAAAGCTCATACAAATCAAAAAAAAATTAATCAAGAAAAGAAAAGTTATATTACTACATTAGATAGACTAATCTCAACCTTCATCTCCTCATCCAAAAATTTATAATTCTAACTCTACTTTCACAAATCCATCTAAGTATCATTATCATCCATCAATCACATCTATATATTGTCGAAATCTTACACAATGACGAATTGGGAGCTATCATATCATGCCTTCAAGTAGATACATATTTTTCAATATCTTATACCAAACACAGTGTTCACATTTTTCTAATCTATGCATATTTAATTAATATATTCAAATAAGACTACTATTTAGTAGAAATGAACAAGCTTTTAAAATAAAGTTTCATATTATTGAGGGCACATTAAAAAAAAATTTGATACCCATAGTTGCAAAGGATTCCACTCTTTATCAAGATATTCCTATAAGTGAAGTGGGATTATATCTATTTGCAATATGAATCAAATTGGTTTATTTTTCCAATTTATTCTTTCCTAATGATATGTGGTTTTCTATTCTATGGAAATATAGAGTATTTTAATATTTTTTTAGATACATATCATAATCAAACATCATTTGAGTGCATTTTATGTACATCTTATGGTTTTCTACTCTTACTATTCAAAAATATTTAATAAAATATATGTTGCATTTACAGTCTTTTAAAGAATAATATTTGTAATAGAAAGTATCACAGGTCCCTCATATATGAGAAGGGAGCCTCTATTTGTGTTAGGGTTTCCTTAATTATTTTTTTAAAATACAAGATGGAACATAAGCTATCTGATCTATATATAAATTGTGGCTCTTTGTTCTTCTTTCTAACATGGAGACCAAAAAAATTTCTAACACTATTATGATCCATAGATGACAATTTAAATTAGACAAATATCATGTATGAATTGCATATAACAAAATTTGTTACGTCTAATCTTAGAGAAATTTTTTTTTATATTTTTCTTCAAATTCACAATCATTTAATGAATATTAGCTATATATTTTTAACCTTTATTATCATAAAGATAGGAATATACTATATTGACACCTAACATGGTATTTGGCCATGACTATATAATCTTACTAAAATATAAAGTTATATTTTTTTCATTTCAAAGTGCTTAGAAGCTATAGAGAATTGGTATGAGTTGTAGGATGGGAACCATATGTAAACCTACTCTATAGATAAGTGTTGTTAGTATCAACCATTCTATTTGAAATATGTAGTATTTGAGTTTTATAGTGTAAAAAGTTCTCACGTTACAATAATTGTTTCAAGTAAAGATATTTACACTAATTTTGGTATCTATAGCATTTTTATCTCAATTTTGATCTTGTGTTAGGATGATCTCCTAGATAGCAATGATATATCAAAGAAATAATTAAAATATAGTTTGAGAAATTATATTTTGTAACATTTTTTTTTCTTGATATCACATCTCTATGTTATTTTACTTATATTTACTTTTTTACCATGCATTTTTTAATTAAAAACATAGTTTCTATATCCAAGAAGTTAATTAGAAGAAAAGTATTCAACCAATACCATTAATTTATCACATTCATACTAGACGTATGGTCCATCTATAAAATAAACATATGAACATAAAAACAAGAGGGTTCATTAAACTCATAAATTTGATATGTGATCTA
Source organism: Sequoiadendron giganteum (assembly GCA_007115665.2). Taxonomy (NCBI): domain Eukaryota; kingdom Viridiplantae; phylum Streptophyta; class Pinopsida; order Cupressales; family Cupressaceae; genus Sequoiadendron; species Sequoiadendron giganteum. The sequence continues at coordinate 72,350,276 of CM021107.1, forward strand.
ACAAGCCAATTTGACATATAACCCTAGATCCAAAAATGTAATTTATCACACAAACAAAAATGAAAAGTTACATAACTGACCTAGATATGAGAAATGACAACAATGATGAACCTACACTATGAATTTGAGCCTAAATTGTAGGGTCAAGGATGTGGAGCACCCTTGACTAGGCTCCTCTTTTTTTGGGTCTAAAGTTTATGATATGTATGTTATATTTTGTACTTCATTTTCCTAAATTGTCTTCAATTGAAACCTTTAGATTAGACCTAGACACATAAAAATAAAGGGAATGGTGGTGTTGTATAGGGGCTTACCTAATTCAAACCCCATGTTGGTATTTCTACCTCCACATACAATGATTGATAATGATCAAGAGGGTATTCCCTAGGTTGGGTAGAGTCCAAAATAACAATAATTGACTGAAATTGATAAATGACAAATGATAATATTACCTTGATGTGAAAACCCTTGAAGAAGAGATGCCACATAAAAGTTGATTGAATGCCTTGATTGCTTGATAGACCTGCAAAATTTTATTTCCCAAAACATAATAGCTTGTTATAGATAGTGTGTAGAGGATAACTCAATAATTCTCCATAATTGCCTTCTAATTGATCTCCCTCTTTAAAATTGATTTCTAATGTTAAAAATGAGAGGAAAAATGTTTATATATGCATTTTAACTAATCTTTTTGGGTACTAGACAACCTGGGGTCAGATTCAAATCATGAAAGGCCACCAATCCAAATTTCAAACATTCTTTTTTTTTTTGTCTAAGGAACCCCACTCATGACTAGTGTTTTTTGGCCGGTATTTATAGGGATGACGAGGACTTAAATATATTTTAGTGATCTGGCCCCAAAATGAGCAAATTATTATTACAATTAATTTTATAATAAAAATAGGGTGTCAAGGTAGTTTGAAATTATCAAGGGTTGCAATTTTGGACAATACATTTAGCTCCCACTTTAGTGAGATTATGATCTTACTTTCATACTCACACTAAAGGAATAAAAATCCATATCAAAACACTAAAGAGACAAGATGATACCAAGTTGAGGGGTTTGCAATCCCCCAACTTAGGATCTCATTGATCCACAATGTTAAGAAAAAAATGCACATAAGACAAGAAAAGATTCACTCACACACAAAGCACTTAATGAACAATCAATAATTTTAAAAGAATACACAAAGCATGCACAAAGAAAACACATCACATACAAATAATACACAAAGCAGGCACACAAAATACACAAAGAAAACACATGAAGGACACAAGGAAAACACACCAAAGACACAAATTAGACACATAGCAAACATAAGAAAAATAATACAAGAACAATAAAATATAAACACAAGGGTTAGTACTAGAATTAATTCAATTCGGTAAGGTAAAGAGACCTTAGCCTTAATTTTTTATCAAATACCAAACATCATCCATCAAATGTGTTGTTTTAAATAAAATGGTGTTCTCATAAGGATGTTAAATCACTTATGAAACACATGGATCTACTGGCAAGCAAGGTTTATTACATGCTAGGTGGCCTTGTAGAAAATGCTCAAATTCATGAATCAACAAGCTTCATTATGCCAAGTCCATGGACATGCTTCAAGGAGTGCACAAGTTTTTAACATCATGGGAGACAAAGCAATGCTCAACGTCATAGGGGTCGAATTGATAACCACACCTCAGGGGGGTTTATAAACAACACCACCACCAAAGGGGTATGCCAATAAGTCAAATCTCACAAGAAATTTATGAAATGGATAGGGGTAATATGCCCTCCTTAAAATGTTAGCATACTTGCTATGTTGGTATTTTAAGGAAATAAGGGATGAAGAGGGGATCCTTGAAAAGAATACACACATCCCAAAACTAGTTATCCTTTCCCCCGAGTGTAAAGGAAAAGACAACTATGCAAGAGACTGTTGTGTTACTACCATGGAAAATATGGTTGCACTTAAGATTAAACCACCATGAATGACAATGAGAAAACACATGAAGATTCAAATTCCCCATAGTGAGAAACACCATAGAAAAAAGATCATTATTGTTTAGAGTGATTAGGTGTATCAACACATGGAAGAGCGCCACAATAATTAAGTTGTATTTTTTTCAAGGCTTGAAATTCATTAGTGGAATGACCATGCACAAAAAGAGTTATTGCTATAAAATTTATTGTGTTGTAGGAGAAATAATAATCAAGTGGGCTTTGAGAAGACTCAACAAAATATGCTCTTGTTCGATAGTAGGATACATTTCTCTCTTGTGAAGGAAATCTTGCTCACTCACCACAAGAAGTCATAAATACAGTAGATGGTGGAGCATGAGATGTAGATGGTGACAAAGGCTGGAAACCTAAACCCTTTTTAGAAAGGTGTGGTATAGACTTCATAGGATCCTTAACTCCTTGTTCCATGTTTTCATTGTATCCATTTTTAGAAATAATTTTATATCCAATCCCATAACACTTTTTCAACTCAAATGAAGAATTCTTATCTAGAAATACTCATGAAAAGAATTTATTATTTCAAAAGAATACAAATCATTTTTAATTTTTTTAAAGTTAAACATTGCCAACACATGAGGGACAAAATTTAAAGATCCCCCATCACCATCATGGGGTGGTGTGTTTAGATTTCTTTCAATGTAGAAGAAGATTGAGAAAATGAAACACGACTCCTTAGGAGTAGATTGTGAGATTTAACCTTTTCCTACAAAGGAGGGTGTAAAATATAATTATCTCCAATGAATACACATACTTGAAGATATTCATTGTTTGTAGTGTGAGAAGAGAAATCACAATTTCGTGTTGGAACAATCTTTGACTCTATAAAATTTGATGGTGAGATTTTATACTCCCAAATGAAAGTGGATATAAAATCTAATGAACCCCGATCATAACCAAAGAGCACATTCAAAGTATCATTATCTTTGGAAGGTAATCACCAAACTATATTAAAATTGTTAAAAGTAAAATTCTAACTTTTATATTAAAAATTACAAGTAACACCAAACTTAAAAGGTGAAAATAAAATGAAACCTATTCAAAAGAAAAAAAAATTTATAATTTATTAGTTTATTATTTGAAAAATATTTATATTTATTAAAAACTTATTATTTATCTAAAAATCTAGGTTTAAAAATTTTAAAAGAAAAAAATAATTCTTATCCTATATTGTCTTAATTTAAAGCTAAGACTAGATAAAAATGCAGTTGTTTTTTCTTTAATTATATACTAGCAATTGCATGTAGTGACTTGCAACGATGAGCCAATAGGCGGAGGACAACAATAAATTGAAGCAGTGTGTACAAATTGAGGACGAATCAAGAATAGAACATCAATGCCACCATTGGGAGCAATAACTAACAAAGGCATGTGCAAAGTTGGATATATGTCATAGCAGATGCAGACAACATAGCTATGTATAGACACATTGTATGTAGTGGTGGAAAATGTATTTCCCGTATGTGCAGATATGTATGTATGTCATAGTAGATACAAACACGATTTATACATAGTGATGTGTACTTGTTGTATGGAACATTCCACAAAATGCAAAGGATAAATGTAGTAGTACTTGTTGTAAGAAAGAATATAGTATTTTGTGGACATCACCTTATAGAAGATTGAAACAAAACAACCTTTTCAATAGCACATTTTCAAAAATGAAACAATGAGTGCATGAGCTCTGCTAGGGTTTTGTGCTTCCTGAGGTCATTCGTGGCCCCTCCTACGTCATACTGCGCTTCTTGCGCAGGAAATTGTTTCCTTCATTGAGTACGGCTGCATTTACAATGATTTAGGGGTTTATTATGCCTTCAACCGGCTCTAACCCGGTAATTCTTGCTGGTGTTAGCGATTCATTGGCACAGTTTAATGGCTCCCCCACCGAACAAACGCCCTCATAAATTTGTTCTGAAAGTCTTTCACCAAGTAAGCATTCTGACGCCCCTGCTGATGTAGTTTTACCTTTACTTGATTTTGATTTTGCATGCCAATGGCTAGAACAACACACCCTTGTGGGTTATTTTGTTGGGAGGACTCCCCCTAAAAGTGTGCTAAAAGACTGGGTTAACAAGGCCTGGGTCCCTCATGGGGTCCGGCTTGATATGGTCCAAAATTTGATCAAGGGTTTTTTCTTGTTTCGCTTTGTGGAAGTCAATCATGTCCAAGCTATTCTGGGTCATGGACCCTGGTATGTCCATTCTTCTTTGTTGGTTTTTCAGTCTTGGACCCGAGATTTTGCTGTCTCAAAGGACACCAAAATGTGTGTTCTGGTCTGGGTTAAGTTTCCTGGGTTACCCTTGCCATGTGTGCCCTTTTTACATCATATTGCTTCCTCTCTGGGGAAGGTTGTTTGCATTGAACCTGATAAATTCTTTCAAGCCCGTCCTCAAAAGAGGGTTTGTGTGGAAGTTGATTTATCCAAGGATTTGAAAGAGTTTGTTGACATTCAAATCGGGGATATTCGCCACCCCCAGAAAATCACATATTTTAACCTTCCCAACACGTGCTACCAGTGCTAATCAGCTGATCACAAGATCAGGGACTACCCTTTGTTAGTTCCCCATACTGTCTCTCAGCCACGGGGTGCTAAAAAGCCTCATCCGATAGAGCCCTCAGCTAAGGTGGACTTAAAGTGGACTATGGTCACTAACCAAAAAAATAAGTCGTCTAGTTCTGGGTCGGCTCGTAAAGCCCCGGAACTGACCCGACAGGTTTCAAACCCTTCAGAGAAGGGGACTGCTACTCCCTCAGGAGTGGCTTCTGCTATTTTATAGCCCAGGCTGAAGGCCGCGCCCTATCCTGCTACTGTTTTATGTGCTCAAACGGCTTTGTTCACCGCTGTGGAGACCCAATGACGTTCTCGCAACTGGTCTCCTCCACCAGAAGAAGGTGAATATGTGCCAAAAAAATAGAGATTTTCTCCCTCTATTCAACTGGGTTCAGTTCCGCAAGATTTTTTGAAGAATAGCTTCTCTTCCCTGGGGGCAGAGGATCGGGATTCTATAAGCATGGAAGATTTTCCATGAATTTTCTCTCATGGAATGTTCAAGGTCTCACAGACCTCTCAAGGAAGTATTCTGTTAGGAATACTTTGAAAAATTATCCAGATTTTGAAGTGCTTTATCTCCAGGAAGTTAAAATTTCAAGTTTTTTGCTTGCCTCGGCTTGTCGCTCTATTTGGCTAGCTAGTACTATGTATTGTACCCTGCATGAGGCTGGTCGTGGTGGAGCTGCTACTCTTTTGGCTCCATGGTTGCTTCCTTATGTGGTTGATCATGGGGTGGACCCCTCCTAGCGGGCTATCTGGATTCTTCTCAATATTGAGAACCATTCCTTCGGGATTATTAATATTTATGCCTCTAATGATGTTCTAGAGCGTTGTCTACTTTGGCGTTGGATTGCTGATTCTTTGCCAGTTGCCACCTGGTTGCTCTGTGGGGATTTCAACATGGTTGAGATGGCGTACGATAAGAATGGCACTATGCCTTTTCATTGGGCTACGGGAGAAAGGGAGGCGTGGTTTTATATGCGCAATAAATTGGGGCTTTTTTATCCCAATCTAGGCTACCACCATTCTCATTCTCTTTGGCACACTTGGTGTAATTACAGGGCTGGTTCTGACAAAGTCTTTAAGCACCTTGATCGTGCCATGATCTCGACATAATCCTTTTTTTCTTTCAAGAGCTCTGCCTTGCCTGTGAAGCCATTAGTGGATGTGACCCTTTTGGATCACTTCCCTATTCAATTTTGCATTGAGTGGGCATCTTTTCAACCTCACACGTGTAAGACTCAATTCTTCTTGAACACGTCTCTGCTCTATCACAAGCCCACCCTAGCCCACATTCTTTGAGTGTGGAATTTAGAGTGTCGTCCGTCTGGTAGTATGGGCTGGATTGGTTGGTGGAATGATGTTATTATTCGTACTGCACACTTCCTACGCATTTATGGGTGACAGCTTGCTATCTTCCGCCGATGCTCTTACAAGGCCACCACTGCTAACTTGCGTGCTGCTATAGAGGCCTTAGCAGCTTGTCCTTTCTCCCTGTCACATCAAGTCCGGGTGGCGGACTTAAGACACCAAAAGCAAGTGGCTAATAGCTATTCTGCTAGGGGCGCTCAAATCAAGGCTCAGCTCCACTGGCTCAAAATTGGCGACTGTGCCTCCAAAGAGTTTTTTTTGGCTCTTCATGCTAGGCACTCTTCCCTAGGCATTAAAGCTATCAAAGATGGAAATCAAGTGCTCTCTGAGCTACCTGACATTCTCAAGGCTTTTGTGCATCACTATGAGCATGTTTTCATGACTCAGGACCCCACGCCTGCGTGCCAGCAAGCCCTTCAGAGCTGCCTTGCTATTGTGCCACATAGGCTTTCTTCAGCCCAGATTAATTTATATGATCAATTATTAACAATTGATGATCTCAAGGAAGCTGTTTCCTCCATGGCCGATGACAAGGCTCATAGGATTGATGGTTTCCCTTGTGAATTTTATAAAGCGCTTTGGGACTGTATTGGGAGTGACCTACATCATGTTTATCTTGAAGCCTTTCACAACAATTCTCTAAGTAATTTAATAAATAAAGGCAATATTAAATTCATACCTAAATCTGGAGATCCAAAGGATATTTGTAACTGGCGGCCCATCACGCTTCTTAATGTTTTTTATAAAATTATTGCCAAAGCCTTGGCTCTGAAAATTCGCCACCTCTTACCTCAGATTGTGCATCCCAAGCAGACTAGATTCATTAAATCCAGGTTCATTCTTGACAACATTATTGTTGTTTGGGAAGGCATGAAGTGGGCCTGGTGTTCGAACCAGAAAGTTGTGTTCATTAAAATTGATTTTGCCAAAGCATATGACCGTATTGAATGGCTTTTCATTCTTGCGATGTTATAGGCACTGGGTTTTGGGCCCCATTTTTTATAGTCTGTTCGCATGATTTTTTCTGATGCCTCGGCTTGCATCTCCATTAATGGGCGCTAGTCCTCTGCTTTTGGTCTTTTTCGTTCTATTCGCCAGGGATGTCCTCTTGCCCCTGCTTTGTATGTTCTGGCAGTTGAAGGCTTTGGATATCTCCTGGCCAATACTATTTCCCAGCAGCATGTTAAAGGAATCACTCTCCCAGACTCTCAAGAGCAGCTTGTCAATGGGCACTTCGTTGATGACTCCTTTCTCACTCTTTTAGAGGACGAAGGCTCAATCGCTACTGCCCTTGAATGCCTTGATACTTTTTGTTTTGCGTCTGGTTCTGCTATTCAATGGCACAAAACTTTGTGCTACAAATAATCAGTGCTCCCCACTCCTGCATGGCTTCAGCCCTATAGCTAGAAATGGATTGGTCAAGGCGAAATCTTTCAATTTTTGGGCATTCCTTTCGCCTTCCAGGCTTCCCCTTGGGAGCTCTGGCAAGCTGTGCTCTCCAGAGTTGAGCAGAAGCTGGCCTATTGGGTTACCAAGCCTCTGTCGTTGGCTGGCAAATTCCAAGTGTGCTCTAAAATCCTGGTTGCCACCCACATCTACTATTCCTCCTATTGGGCTCCTTCTAAAGCAACCTACAACAGGCTTGAGAAGTTGCTCCGCAATTTTTTTTGGGCCTCTTCTGAGACCCATAAGGGCTTTCATCGGGTCGCTTGGGAATTTTTTTGTCTTCCCAAGGAGTCAGGAGGGCTCGGCTTGCTTTCCATGCAACGACAAGGGACTGCCCTCTGTTTCAAATGGATCATCCGTGCGCTCACTGGGGATGAAGCCTAGAAAATTCTCCTCATGCATTGTATCCAGTCTAGATTTCCTGTTCATAGACCCACCTGGAAAGGAATTAGCTTCCAAACCCTTCTGGTTATGAGAGAGTCGGTTCAAATTATGGGCTCCTTTGTGGCTAAAAACATTTGGCGCTCTTGGGAAACTGTCAAGCCTTGGCTCTGTTGGGCTGGGGCTGGGTTTCGTGATGGGCTTTCCATCAACCAGCATAATCTCTAGTGGTCTCCCCTTCTCGCCCAAAATGGTCAACCCCTGGCCAAGTCACCTTGGCTCAAAGCTCTCTGTTTCCATAAGAAAGGAATTCAGACTTTGCACCAGCTCTTCCACCGGCCTACCATGAGTATTTTGTAGTGGGATGCTTTTAAAGCCCATTACAGCCTTCAAAACCAGGATCGCCCTACTTTTGACGGGCTGGTGAGCGCCATTCCGACAGAAATTCTTCACAAAGTTGGTATTCGTGGGCACAAGCCTTGGTGGAAAGACTAGAAATGGTTTCCAGATACTCCTCTAAGGAGCTACAAGTCGTGGCTTGGTTACAGGTGGCTTTCACCCCATTTCCCTATCCTCAGTTCTTTGAACCAGAGGTGGCTTCTTAACTCCTCGACCTTTACTTGGCGTAGGAGGTTTGATGCCATTTGGTCTGTAATTGTTAATCCGAAGCTGACCCATTTTGCTTGGTGTATTCTTTTCCAAGGCTTGCTTGTGGGTTCTCGGCTGCTTCATTTGGGGGTCTCTGACCCTTGCTGCCCGTTTTGTGGGCAGCCTGAAAGCTTCAAGCACCTTTTTTGGTTTTGTCCCAGAGCTCAGCAGTTCTGGACTTGGATTCATGATTTCTTTCAGGCTTTTAGGCCTGAACCCTTTTCGTGGCATATGGTTTTGCTGGGGGATCTGCCTGCAACCCCGGCTAAGTTCACCCAGCTTTGGCACACTTTTAGGGTGGAAATCCTCTTCAATTTCTGGAAAGACAGAAATGCTTGTATTTTTTCTCATTCACATTTAGATATTAATTGTGTCTCTTTATGCTAAAGCAGTTATTTTCTCTAATGTTATGTTATAGATTCAAGTGCAAGGCAACAAGGTTGCACTGGAAGTGGCTCACCTACAGGTTCTCCTGGACCACTAGGGCGATGCCCCTTGTACTGTGGCTCGGATTTCTGACTTGCCCTCCTCCTCCCGCTATCGGTCGCCCTCTCAGGGCCGGAAGCGAAGTGATTCCATGCTGGCTTGCTCCCAGCCTCCTGCTCGAAGGGATTCTCGGCCTCCCAGGCGGGCTCGTTCTCCTTCGTCGCGTCCTGGTCAGGGCTGGCACTCTAGTGGTGCACCAGGGCACAGTGGTGGCGGTTCTGGGTGGCCTTCGAATGCTCCTCCTTCTAGTTCTGGTTGGCCCTCCACTAGCAAAATCTTTCTACGGCTTGCTCTCGCAATCTCACCTCGACGTGAGGATAAAGATAAAGAGGCAGAAAAGAATGATGATGGTTGGGGTGCTCCTCCTAACATCACTCCTAACCCCGCTGATGTATGGGGGAAACATATGGATGACCAGGATCCCCTAGGATCTACTGGCACTGCTTTAGCTGCTTAGTTTTCTTTCTGTTGTTTAATTTTTGGGCTAGGCCCATGTGACTGGATCTGTTGGTTTTGATGGGTTGGGCCCATGTGACTTTCGGGGTGTGCTTTCTTACCACCTACCCCTTTTTTGTGAATTTTGTATATTTATCTCTTTTAATATAGATAACTGAAAATTCATCAAAAAAAAATGAAACAATATATTAACTTAAACTGAATAACACTAACTATTTTATTGCATTGCAAGAATATCTAGAAAATAGAAGTCATAAATTAAAGAATATTGGTTTTACTAACAATATTCACAAAACAGTAAAATTCACAATAAAAAACCTATGGAAAAATATAAATTGTTCAACAACACCAAATTGAAAATGCAATAATATATTAACATAAACTGTATAACATTAACTATTTTACCGCATTGCAACCACAACCACAAAAAAAAATCCATAAATCAAACAATAAATTGGTTTCAACAGCGAGCAAGATGGAAAAACCCACAAAAGAGAAAAATTCACAACAACAAAGGCATGCAAAAACTGTATTCTAAGTGTTATATACAACATTGATGCCACCATTGACCAGAGGAATGAACAATATATTATCTCAAAAATTAATACAATTATGTGAAAGCTTAGAGTATAATTGAAATGTCAAATAAGTGTATTTACATAAGCCATGCAAAACCTTAATAATAAAGAGATAATTACATCCACAAAATTCTATTGAAGATTGATATAAAAATTTGAAACTATTTTTTTTTATTTCTAATCATTGTCAAAGGTCATTTACAAAACATTACTTCTTTGAAATTCCCATAATGAAATTTGAAAACTGAACATGCGGCGAGGTTGACCTCATAGAACATCTAATTCTATGAAAAGATCCATAGTGCCGATGAATATAAGTTGAGATAAAAGATCATTCACTAAGACATTACTATGTTATGTGAAACAAAATTTGTTTGTATCAAGTATGGTCTACCAAAAACAAAAGGAAATGTGAATTTTAGTGTAATGAATATGTGTCATTGGTAGACAATATGTAAAGTAGGGAAAATAAAGAGTTCTATAATTTATAACAAATAATATACAATACATGTGCAATAAAAGGCATTAAAAAAATAAGATGTAGGCATGCCTTGTGGGTGCAATGGGATGTAGCATGAAAAGAAGAGAAGGCATTCTCTCCACCCTATCATATTGGGTCATGCAGCCACATGGGCTATCACCAAACCCTTGAGCAAGAACATAAATTTCCCATCACTATGATCAATGGTGAAACCAATGTTTCGACACTTGAGAATTTTTGCTTAATATATGTTGTTTTTGGATATTTGATTGTGTGTGAGTTTCTCCATCCACAAACAAAAACATAATCAAATATCCAATAACACCAAATCTTAAGCATTATGGATTGTGGAAATATCATTAGCATCAACCTGGAAATTTTATTTAGTTGCAATTAGTCTTTTGCATTTTGAAAAATATATATAGTTGTATATTTTTATGACAAACAACTTGAGATGTAGTTGTGAAATAAAAGATGGAATAAAGGACATATAGCATTACCTTCTATGTAAAAAGAATGTAGTCGCAGGTTGTATACCATGCCAGACATGTGATTGCAAAGCTATTTAGTATTGTGGAGATGTGTATGTACAGTTTAGAACATTTGCAATTTAAAATGGTTTCAATCAAATATAGTTAGACATAAAAAAGATTTGAAGTCCAATGCAGCAAACATGTGTCATTGGTAGACAATATTTAAATTCTAATGTATCTGCAATATTTAATATCTAATGTACCTGCAATAGAAGAGGTCATATAAAAAAGATGCAGGCATACCTTCTATAGAGAGCAGGATACAGTATGTGCACAATTATAACTTCCATTTAATTATTTTTCCTGCACCTGGCAATTTTGTTCAGCTGAAATCAACGTTGTCCATTTTTTAAAATATATACAGTTGTAGCATTTGTGATAAATAATTTCAAATGTAGTTGTGAAAGAAGAAGTCGAATAAAGGAGATATAGCCTTACCTTGTATATGAATGGAATGTAGTTGCAACTTGGACAACATGGAAAACTTGTGATCATGAAGCTATTAAGAATTGTCAAAATCTGCAGTTATAGCTGAAAAGGTTTGCAATCCAAATTTGTTAGAATCTGATATAGTTAGACACAAATGGTTCAAAGGTGATAGCTCTAGAAGCAGAATCATTGAGCAAAGGAGAGGAAGGTTTTAAGAGAAAATTAAATATAAATAATATTTGGTGAAGCCAAGAATAGGAAGGAATCCACGTGTGTTGTTGGAGGCAAGGAGTAACGTAGGGAAAGAATTGAATATGAACTTCTCTTAGGAATCACTGTAGAAGTAAAACATTGGCTATCTTGGCAGAAGTGATTGCAACTACATTATGGAGGGAATGAGAAGGAAGGAAAATTAGGAATGGTGGGAATTCTAAGTGCATTGAAATGAAAAGGAAAAGGAGAAGTGCTATAATTACCGTGAAGAACAAAAACATTTCATCATGATGGCAATGTAGACAATTGTTGGAGGCGATCCTCTTCCTTGATTCGAAGTGCATTGTATTTGTTGGAATACAACCTAGAGTATTTGTCAAAAGAGAAAGGTGGATCTATGCATATTCCAATTATTGATTTCACATGAGAGAGAGCTATGAACACTAGTCCTTACTTTTCTTTAGTTTCAATATCTATTGTAGCTCTCTCTAGTGTCAAACCTTGAGATTTATGTATTGTTATCACCCAAGCCATTGTCAAGGGGAGCTTCCTTCGGTTGCCCTATGTGATCAGGGGAATGGGGATGGCTCTTGTAAATTGTCATGATCTCATGTTCGACCAATGTAGTTTGGGAAGTGGACAACAACATATTCAAGTAGTTAAGGTGGTTTAGAACCCCTAGCATATACGATAGCCTTCACTAAACCCAATGATCCATTAACCAAGCCAACTGCCACCCAAATATTTTTTGTTAGCATTACTTGTTGGCCAATTGCAAGTAAGAGCTCTACTTGAAGTTGTTCATCATCGCCATAATCAAGTGTATTTTACTAAGAACTTTTAGCAGAACTAATTTCAATGGGAACATTTAACTGTTGAAGCATTTTTCTATTATGCAAGGCAACCAACCTATTTGTTGGGAATAAATGGATAGCTTCATAAAACTCTTGGTTTTTCTTAGTTGAAAGCATGGAATTTGTACGATTCATAAGATTTTGTCAGTCGGATTGTGATGCCTGAAAATTTCTAATATTCAAAAGAAGTGTACGAAATTGTTGTTGTGTATCAGATTGTCCATGCTAGAGGAAGATAGTGTCAAGCATGACTTGACGATATTAAAACTGTGCCAAAGAGCCAACACTATGGAGCGAGAAGCAAAGATAGGCCTGTCCAAAATAGGAGGTAGTTGTGTCAGGTCACCCACGAGTATAACAAATACACCACCAAATGGTTGCATATGTCTAGCAGGGAATGCTTGCCATAATTGACTATCTATTTTAAGCAACAAGTTGGGCCCCAGGAAGCTCATTTCATCAATTAAGATGTACTTAATATGTTTGAATTCCTCTTGAAATATGGTCAATGGTTGTCCTTTTAATGGATTCATATCTCTAATTGGCATCCAAAGAGTTGTATGTACTATGGAGGCACGAATATTGTAAGCAACCACTCCCGTTGGTGCCAAAGCAAGCAAAGGATTCATTCTCTGATTTGGTGATGTATTTAGTGCTCTTCGGATCTTGTCTATAAGGAATGATTTACCTGTGCCAATAGTTCCTTGAATGATCATACGCAACGAAAATGATGAAGATGGTCCAAAATGGTGTTGTTAAATGATATTCAGAGCAAGCTTTTTCTTAGGAGATAGTTGATGACAAAGGGTAGATGCTACCAACGAGTAAAGAGTGTCTTTAGCTGTATGCAATTTACTTGTTGAAATGAACTATCTAGCAATGCTACACAGGTTCTCTAGAACATGGTGTGCATCCCACTTGTGATGTAGATCAAAGTCTTGTCTACCAAATAGTTGTAGTTGGCCAAAGAAAACATTGTTTGTAGCACCAAGGTGAGAAAACAACTCCCATTTGTATTCATCTGTGTGAAGCAGAGACTACACGCTATTGGTATCACTGTCATCTTTCTCTTCATAGGAAGGGGGAGCAATAACTCTATTGGCATATCAAGGGTGATAGCCAACAATATAAAATAGCCTCTAGTTATGTATTATGCTTTCTCTTGTGAGCCCTATGTCTACCTCAACATTTCAGAAAGGCTTGCATAGTAGCAATTCCAACTAGAAAAATGTTTCAAAGGTATCACTTTTCTCTAGGGGGTGGTCTTGAATAGCAGGTAAACAATGATGATAGCAGATTGTGGCCAAGGATGCCAACCCACACCTTTAGGATTTTTTCAATATGTATATAGTTGTGTAGATTGAATAAGGGATATTGTCTCCATTTCAGTTGGTCAAGTTGCATGTAACAATGAATATAACCACTTGCAAGCTCATCGCCACTATCAACTATTTTCAAATGGTGGAATGTCTGCATGTTGACGTTCAAAGACAGGAAATTTCGGCTTGAGATGACAAGGGGCAACTTTTGCAGCATATGGCATGTTTATTGTGCACCAATGTTAGGATCTACAACCAAGTTCATCATGAATTTTTGATAGGAAAGCAACGCCTTATCCTCAGAGGAGTTTTTATTTGCAAGCCTCTGTAAGATATCAATATAGCTTTCAGAAAAAAATTTAGACTTTGATGCATATTTGGAAATTTAGTTCAAGACAATTTGTCTAGACAAGATTGGTTGGCAATCAAAAATTTCTCGCCAAATTGCAAGCATCTTAGGGTTGAGGATATTAACACACTCATCATTTCTTGCTAGCTTATAGGATTTTTTCAATTCACTATCAATCACCAATGTTGATGATGGTTGTGTATTCCACTGAGCTTTGTAGCGACATTGTAATTGGTGGCCTTTTTTCCTAAGGCAAGTGTATTGAGTACACTTGGTATGCCTTTGCACCATGTTCAATAGTTGTTCATAATCCACCATTGGATCCATCCAAGAGATTTGCATACTATTAAGCAAGAATGGGTCCTCCAAAGATGAGTGGTGGACCCTTGATATTAGTTGATCTAGGGATAGAGGGTTCCATGTGGAAACATAGCTCAATCAAAGAAGATTTTTGCCTATTGAATCTCATGTGGATTGGACCAATCAAGCATGTCCATATTCAGGGCATCTAGAAGCCACAAGAAACCATGGACATGTGTTGATCCACAGTGTTGCCAATAATACCTATACCAATAGTCCTTTGTGTGGAAAAGCCTCTCAATAACCTCTTCACGGAAAATGGTGAACTACAAGTGCATGTACAAAGTTGTTATGTGTGGATTTTGCACAACATTGTCTATGAAGTGTCTTTAAGAGTATGGAATATGTGGTTGGGCATGAGGATAAATTACCATGTGCAAATTAGGCCATTTTGTGTCTGTAGAGCTCAAGGTGAACAAGATAGTCAGTGTACCAAGTTGGTGGATCATTTCCATAAGCTCCTGACAACACTTTCCCCAATACGAGTGTGTTCCTTGCAAAGATGCACTAAAGCAAACAAGTTGGTTCGCTATTTGGGTGTCTAGTGCACCCTGAAGCAATTATCGCAAAGCAAACTTTTAGATCCTTTCCTCCAAGTTTATTTTCATAAAAATTGAAGTTGATTGTTGGCTTCGATGTCTCATTATCAAATTATAAAGGTAATATCTAAATCTTACATGCCTCCCAAATCTATTATCATAGTATCTCATCAAGTGCAATGCATATTCATGTAAGTGAATTTGTACACTTCTCGATTGTAGAGAATTATTGTGCCAATGGGGAACAATATTGGAAAATCCATGCTTAATAACCCTTTTGTATTATTTTCATTGATAGGGCTAGAATTTATCTCAAGTCAAGGCAAAGTATTTTAACTAATGTATTCAATTTGCAAGCCATCTCTAATTGCCTACAATTCCCAAGGAGGGTTGGGCATCAATGGACTAAATGATGACGATTCCTCAAGATCAACTTCCTCATCAACAACACTTTTTGGAGTTGTGATTAGTTCAGCTATGTTTTGTATTCATTTTTTCATTGTGTGTAGAAGATTAGAGATGTCAATACTTATAGCAGGAAACAAATTTAAAGCATCACAATCTATTGCAACATCACTATAGTATGGGTCATTCTAAATTTTGTATATTAATGCATTCATGACATTATGTTTGTCAACATAGCAATCATAGTTCATCCCCTAAACGCCAATTCTTTGCGTAATCACCACTTCAAGATCATGTAGATGACACAGTAACAAAGTTGCAATTGTTGTGATGTCTTGAGGGAAGCTTATCATATGGCCACTATATTTGTATTGGCCTACTCTAGCATTGGTCACTTGTTAAATTGGAGCAACTCTAGCTATAAGCATTTCTTCAACTTGAGTAAGTTTTGCAAGGACGGGAGGCTGTAGGGTTGGATCCATCTTGTTCACTAAACTAAATCTATGGATGACATTTTCAGAAGCACAACACAAGCACATGACACCTGTGATGGATTCTAGCACTCTCATGCTGGCGTAGCTTTCTTTTCAAACACTACAAATTTTCAAATCAAACAAAGCATCAATGCACCAACGAAAGGACTGAATTACAGTGTGAAAAGAATCACCAAACCTGTTGTTGAGTGGTGGGTGGACAATGATGTGGATGGCAAGGTATGCTCAACAATATTTTGTTGAGATCTATAGACACCTATTATGGAGTCACCTTCACTATGATGGTTGTACGAAATTTGACAAGGGATGGGGGGTGTGGGGCTATAGTAGGCAACAACTTTTACCAGTGAGCTTGGCTCCAACTGCAGTGCACTTGTCTAGACATGGGGGCCAAGTTAGGCCGATCTATAGTGCCTCTTTGCTTCAATTATTTGGCTCGACGACCTATGAAAATTTGTTCTCTATGGTGCACATAATAAAGTTGGTTTCTTTGGCATTTTGTTTCCTTTTGACGGTCCACACTTGTTGCAGGGTTGGAACTTGAGCAAGGCTAAGGACCCTACAATCATAATATGAGGGAAATAATAAAATGCTTGTAGATACCAACTTAAAGGACAATGGAATAAGTAGAGAGGGAAAGCTAATTGAATGTGGCAAAAAATATCCAAAGGTAGATAGCAAGACTCAACAATGCCCTATGGAAAAAAATACATATACATACATCACAACGAAGACCATAAAGTGCTTGCAAAATCCAACTTAAAGAGGAACAATGCAACTAATGAACAGATAGGTAATATAAAATGAAATAGAAGAAAGGAATGCCTACTCTTCACCCTACCATATTGGGTCATGGAGCCCCATCGGCTCTCACCAAACCCCCAAACAAGAACATACATTGTCCACCAATATGATCAATGGTGAAATCAATGTTCCTTATTATGCCCAATATAGAACCTTTCATTCTAATAGTTATTTTTTGAGCCTGGAAGGAATAATAGCCAAGATTTCACAATCAACATCATGCATTGGATGCATATGTAGGGATTTTCTACTTGGAAATATAAAACCATGATCCAAAAAAAAAAATTAGAAAAAAAAAAAATTGCACGTACACAAATACTTTTTCCAATAGTGATTTATCAACAACAACCAAAGCATATATTTATGAAAATGTATCTATGCATATGCAATAAATTTTTTATGGATACTGTAATGAATGGAAGGTACGATGCACTCTTTAAAGAAAAGTGTAATGCTAATGCTGCCTATGGTTGTGCATCATGCCTTCCTTCATTCTAGTATCCATCTCAAAAAACTTCACGTTTTTTATTGCACATGCATATATACATATACATATATTATGATGAAAAGAAAAATTTGCTTTCAAACACCAACTTAAAGACTCACAATGCAGCTAAACAACAAATACCAAATATAAAATGAAATACAACAAAACAATTCGTGCTCTCCACCCTACCATATTGGGTCATGGAGCCCCATGGGCTCTCACCAAACCCTCAAGCAAGAACAGACATTGTCCACCACTATGACCAATGGAAAAACCAATGTTGCTTATCACATTCAATATAGAACCTATCATTCTAACGGGTAAGTGCACCAATCTATGACACAATTTAGGTGCCAAATTGAAAAAATGATAATAAAATAACCCGAAACAAGGCCTTTGGCGCATGCCAAATGAAAAAAAATCAATTTGGTGCACGCCAAATTTGGCATGTGCCAAATGTGTTTCTAAACATAAAAACAAAATCAAGTTTGGAACTCTCATTTTTTGTTCAACCCACGGCTTGAGGAGGAGGAATTGAGGTCTGCAACTCACTCTCACCAAATCTCTTTCATTTTTTGCATCCTTAGCTTGCCATTTTCCACGAGCATGCCGCCAACACATCAGAGAGGTCGAAGATTGCAAAGAGGTGTGTATTTATATTCTATTTATTTCGAATTTGATTTGGAATGCAACGTTAAATAGATTTTTATAATAAAACTTTGTTCTAATTCTCAGGGAATGAATCTCCACCTCAAAACATTGAAAATGCACAATCACCCCCTCATGAAGAGCCTCCTATACAAGAACAACCTGAAACCCCTCCATCAATTCATAGGCATCCTCAAGGAACACAAGAAAATATTAAAAATCAAATTGAAAACAATAAAAGAGACCTTCAACAATTAATTGCAAGATTAACCGAGCATGCCAAAACCCACCCTTATAGAAGAGGGATTGCTGAATCATTAAAGTCAATTTTAATTCATGTAGGAGAAATGAGTGAGTAAATGAATTTTTGGTCAACTAAGAGAGATGAGATGAGGCAATTTTATGCTAATGGTTTGTCATATGCAGATGTCAAAAAACTAAAAATTAGCAAAGCCAAGTTGTGTGCCCTATTTAAAGACCCAAAAACTAATGAACCTTTGCCCCACGCATGCAGGAGGTTCCCCATCCATTGGTGCCACCATGATTTAATTAAAAACAAATTTTGGGAGTGGTGGTGGATGGTATTTGACCAACCTCCATGCAATAACCATGAGGTGCCACAATACTTTTTGAGGAAACTCTATTGCGAGTTTTTCCTCAATAAAATGTCAAACTATTTTGACATCTTAGACTTTCAGGGTAGAGGTGGGGGCTCCACACACAATAGACCTGTTGCACGACGTAATCCACAGTTGGCACCGAGAGCCTTGGGTAGACCCATGGTGGAGGATGTTGTTGTTCCTTCCATTGTTAAGGATGGTATAGAGGGGGACACGATGAAGTCGATTGGCTCACTCACCCAGACCATTTTATAGTGTGTGAGTCCTCTAGTAGAGCTTGGTGTGGAGGAGACGTGTAGGCCCCGAGCTCCACCCCACCATTGTGGCACTTGTGGTGTTGTTTGCACGCATGATTATCAAGGTCCTTGTGATGCAGCTACATAGCCTACATCAGTTGCAAAGGTGATGGCTTTCACAGATGATATTCTGAATGATGCATTCGGCATTGACACTCAGGTAAAATTTAGCAAGTTATTTTAATGTTGTTTATTAAAATATATTTTGAAATTTAAGAATAACTAAATTAGTAGAATTTTGATATGATGAAATTTTAGGGTCACACTGTTCATGAGGGATGCTCTATTCCTACAGACCCTTATACATTCTCGACGATGATTCCATAGGTATGCAACTAGTATTAAAGATATTATTATTGCATTTGAACAGTTGAATGTTTTATTTGAATGTTTGTCTCATAACATGCTTTGGATTTCAAATAGCTTCCCAGTGCACCTTCTTCCTCCACACCTCATGATTCATATCCTCAAAAAACATACACTGAGGTATCCTTTATTCATCAATGGTGTTGTAAATCTATGTTAGCTAGTTTTCATAATTTTGCGTATATACAAATCTAAAAAAATGATGAGAAACACAAAAATTGCATTCAAGTATTCCTTGATCATGTCACATTATGTTCTCCTATATCAACATGATACCTGAGATATTGTTTCATTTGCAAATGTTGATAAGAGATAGCCCTGTTGATGTTGGTGGCACGATGGACCATGGAGTTGC
Source organism: Sequoiadendron giganteum (assembly GCA_007115665.2). Taxonomy (NCBI): domain Eukaryota; kingdom Viridiplantae; phylum Streptophyta; class Pinopsida; order Cupressales; family Cupressaceae; genus Sequoiadendron; species Sequoiadendron giganteum. The sequence goes on from CM021107.1 coordinate 72,369,753, forward strand.
TGCAGCAATAGCCAGTTCTGATCCATTGAGACAGGTATGGAATAGATTAGTCGATTTGAAATTATATTTTCTCTTTTATGGTCTATTATAGAAAATTTTCATGATAATTTTATGTAGTTTAATTTATATCTTCATGGTTGCTACAGGTGATTGTCACTCTAGATCATGGACGTGGTGATGTTGTAAATGTGTATGATGACTATATGTATGCGGCAAGTGATTATATATTTTGTTATATTCCATTCCACAATTCAATTTCTATGTTTTAACTTATTTACTTTTAATTGTATCAGTTGAAGTTCCAAAGTGAAGAGAGGAGGAGCAGCATGTGTGTTCGAAAGACAAGAGAAGCAACAGTCACTCCATCTAGCCGAATTTCGAAGGTAGCATGAGATCTATTTCCTTCCCCTAAAGGGAAATGACTATGTATTAGTGTTGTTTGTTGTATGCCTATGTGGCATTTTGGAACATATGTTTTGTACTATTCAATATATATACATGATATTTTATGTCCATACGGCTCCTTTGTACTAAGCCTATGTGGTTTTTTTTGATATATTTATATACTTTTATCAATATATATCATTGTATAGCCTTTCGGATTTTTGACTAAAGAAACTCTTATTTTGTTGCTGTCATTCTTGAATGATGTTATCATGCGTATCATGTAAGCTGTATGCTTTAATTTTGTAGGCATGGATTTTGTTTACATCTAATGCTTAATTAATTACTTTCGAATGCTTAATAAGCCCTGGATCTAAAGCATATTGTATAAATAAGCTCCATTCGTGGTGGTTTGTATCCTTTGGAATGCTTCAATTAATTGTGCCTCACTGATGCAGAGGCAAGGAGGCTCAAACCCAATCAGTCTGACAACCTGCCTTCAAGGGGCTCCTACCAAGATTAATACAACCTATTCTGAGCAATCTACACAATCTCAAAGCCCCTCAAACCAAACTCTTCATTCAACACCTTACCCAACAATCCACCCTTGTAGCACTCTGATGCAGAGCCAAGGTGGAGAAGACTCACAATAATGGAAATGTCAATTCTCAATCAAGAACTCTTTTTCATAATGATTCAGCATAATAGGCATCAACCCACCCTCAAGGGTCTCAACTCCTCAACCTTGCAAATGAACAACAAGACTCCACCAATGCCCTAAAAAGACCATCAACATTCATACAATGACAATTGAATCAATTGAGAACAATCCCTAAGTCAGATTCATGAAGGTTTCCAAAACTCACATTTGTGACTGGTTATTCTTGTAGTACTCAAAACTCAATTTTAGCCATATTTCTCCCAACCTTTCCAAAAACTAGACAATTACAATATGGATTGAGATACCATTTTCAGGGCTACACAACATACCAAAGAATCAATGGTCACTCTTTTGGACCGACATAGACTTTCGGCACACCTACTTCAATTTTGGCTTCACAATTAGCCCTTTTTTCCAAAGGGACCACCCTTCCAACTTTAGGTATCTACCCAAATGCCTTGGACAGTCTTAGGTCATGGTGCCAAACCTCAAATTTTTTCATTAGTTTGTGTCTACAGAGCCTCTAACTCACTATCCCAAGAAACCCTCCTAAACCTTCACAAAATCAAGGGTTTTAAAGAAACATACAACTCCAGACCTCTCTCAACACTTCCAAAGCCCCAAACACCTCAAAATACTTCTGCACAAACTCATAAAATCCTCACATAACCCTTACAAGCATTAATTCTTAAAAACCTTTCTTTGGTTCCTCGCTTTCATGTTGGAAAACCCCTGTTCAGTCTTAGAACAGTCACAAAATGCCACATAATTATGAATCCTTATTCAAAAATGAGTTGGCACACTTATTATAACATTTTTTCAATCAATCCACTGATATACAGTAGAAAACCATAGGTGGATTGATTGTTACATCACAAATTTCCCCTCAAACCCTTGATTCAGCAACACTAGGACAGTCACTGTTTGTGTTGGTTCTCTCTACAAACAAAGAGTTAAGACACCAAATAAAAAATAAATGAATTAGAAAACATATAGACACATCCACTAAAATTATTAGACCATGAATAACCTGTATGTGCTTGTACAACACTCAAAAAGATCAAGAAAATAGTATCTTTCCAGAAAATTGCTCAAAACCGTGGTGTTTATTGTGTAAAATTGTTACAAATCTTCTTCCACTCTCTCATTCGAGCCTTGGTAAGGATTTTGAAATAATTTTCCACCAACCATCTTCTCCCCAATGCCCATAACCAACCTTGGGATTAGTTGGTCCCTTAATTACATTTGTTTGTGTTAAAGTTGATTTGTCAGCATTTTACAACTTATATGATTTCTAATTGACTTCTAAGACACAAAACACCCTTTATTTTCATTATGCTTGATCTCTCAAAGCTTATCAAAAAAAAAAAAACCTAAAGACACTAACATTTCCCTATTGATGTATTCAAATAAAAAAAAATTGATGATGTGGTGTAGGTGCTCCTGTAGCAAACTCAAAACCCGGTCCAAGCCTAATTTCCCTCAATCCTTCCAAAGGTCCAAACACCCCACAATACCTCTGCCCTAACTTAAAAGACACTCACAATCCCATTCCTTTCAATATTTCTCAAATTCACTACTTGAGTTCCTTACTTTCATGGTGGAAACACCCTTGAACAACATTAGAACTTCACACCCCACTGAGTTTATTCATTCTCTCAGCCTCCAAAGTATTCATACACCAAACTAATCATGGTACAGGCCAATCCACTGAGCCACAGGGTCAAAACAGTAGGTGGATTGGCTAATGTGTCATGGTGTTGCCCTCAAAACCCCTAAGACAAAAAATAGAGCAGTAACCAAGTTTGTTGATCCCACACACACCAACGATAGATTTAAACCTTCAAAATAGATGCAATCTAGTATCCAAAGCCTCAAGTCATGATAGACTTGTATGGGCCTTTGCAAGGCGAAGAGAATTCAGGAAAACAAAGAAAACTAGTGATCAACATTTTCAAAAGTATATTTTCTTATTAGAAACTAAATAAAATCAACCCTCAACTCGGGGTAGTACAACAATATATCTTGATACCACCTTCCAACTACCCCTTGAGCCGATCAACCACCATAACCATCCTTTGTTAGACTTCTAAGATGGCAATTTGCCAATTTTGCTCTTAATTACCATTCATTCACAACTTGATTTTTCAAATACCACCTAACTGACCTATTAATCCTTTTAAATACAATTGCAAGGTATTTCCATAGCATATAGAGATATAGAGAGAAAATACAATAAATATTTTAACTAATGAATTGTAAAAAATGGATTTTTGTAGTTTATATTCATGTCGTTGATTACATTGCATTGCACATCTTTCAAAGTCAAAGCATCACTTCACTTTGCATAACTAATAAGTAGATGTTGATAGATGCCAGAAATTTAATTACAATATAGTTTGAACAAAGTCAACCTAAATAGTTATGCAATTTCTTCACATTGCATAACTAATAACTAGGAGCAGCTACCAATTGCATTTTCTTATCATGGCATTCTATGAGACCAAATTTCTTTGAGATATTTTTTCAAATAGTTCCTTGCCTTGTCTATGTTACCACATTTTTCATACATGTCTACCAAAGAATCTTCTCAAACAGTTCACTGCCTTGTTGCTATGGCTAAAATCCTAAAACAAGTGATTTTGAACAAGCTATGGATGCTTCGAAAAAATATATCAAAAGCATAATAGTAATCCATAGCATAGACAAGGCAATGAACTTTTTGAAAAAATGCATCAAAAAAATTGCTTTGAAATGATAAATTTAGTTGTGCTTTCACTCTTCTTTAACATTGTATATCCACTCCTTTTTATAGCAAGAGATAAAAAAATGTAAAAAATTGTATAACAAAAGATAAAAACTATCTTTTTTGAAATCGAAAGGCATTTCCATAGCATAGAGATATAGAGAAAATAAAATAAAGAGTTTAACTAATGAAATATAGAAAATAGATTTTTGTAGTTTATATTCATGCATTGCACATGTTTCAAACTCAAAGCATCCCTTCACATTGCATAACAAATAACTAGATGTCGATAGATGACAAAATTTCAATTACAATATAGCTTTTTATAAAGTCAACCTAAGAAGTTATGCAATTACTTCACATTGCATAACTAATAACTAGGAGCAGCTACCAATTGTGTTAGCTTGTCATGGCATTCCATGAGACCACATTTCTTTGAGGCATTTTTTCAAATAGTTCATTCCCTTGTCTATGCTACAACATTTTTCATATATGTCTACCAAAGCATTTTATCAAATAGTTCATTGCCTTCTTGCTATGGCTAAAAGCCTAAAATAGATGCTTTTGAACAAGCTATGGATGCTTGGAAAAAATCTATCAAAGCATAATAGTAAGCAATAGCATAGACAAGCCATTGAACTTTTCGAAAAAATGCATCAAAGAAAAGTGGTCTCATGGTGATGGAATGCCATGACAAGCCATAGACAAGCCAGTGAATTGTTTGAAAATATGCCTCAAATAAATGTGGTCTCATGGTGATGGAATGCCATGATGATGGATTGTCATGGCATTCCATCACCATGAGAACACATTTCTTTGAGGCATCTTTTCAAACAGTTTGCTTCCTTGTCTATGGTATGACATTTTTCATACATATCTACCAAAGCATTTCATCAAAGAGTTCACTACCTTGTTGTTATGGCTAAAAGCGTAAAACAGGTGCTTTCGAACAAGCTATGGATTCTTGGAAAAAATCTGTCAAAGCATAATAGTAAGCAATAGCATAGACAAGGCAGTGAACTGTTTGAAAAAATTCCTCAAATAAATGCGGTCTCATCGTGATGGAATGCAATGACAATAATCACCATGAGACTGCATTTCTTTCAGGCATTTTTTCAAACAATTCACTGCCTTGTCTATGCTACCACATTTTTCATACATGTCTACCAAAGCATCTTCTCAAACAGCTCACTGCCTTGCTGCTATGGCTAAAAGCCTAAAACAAGTGATTTTGAACAAGCTATGGATGCTTCGAAAAAATATATCAAAAGCATAATAGTAAGCAATATCATAGACAAGGCAGTGAACTGCTTGAAAAAATGCATCAAAAAAATTGCTTTGAAATGATAAATTTAGTCGTGCTTTGATGCAGAGCCATGGTGGAGAAGACTCACAATAATGGAAATGTCAATTCTTAGTCAAAGAACTCTTCTTCATAATGATTCAGCCTAATAAGCATCAACTCACTCTCAAGGTTTTCAAACCTTTAATCTTGCAAAATAACAACAAATCTCCACCAAGGCCCTACAAAGACTCCCAACATTCATACAATGGCAATTTGAAAACAATCTCCAAGTCAGGTTCATTGAAATCTCCAAAACTCGGCATTTTACCCATTTAACAACAAGTTGTCCTTATACCCCTGTCATCAGTCCCAACACACTGCCAACATGCTTCTTCAATGTTTAATCAGTGTTATCTATCTCTATAGTTACAAACCTTGCTTTCTTTACTCACATCTACAAGAACAGGACATTCTATGGTGCCCACCATAAGACTTTCACACAAACCCGGTATCATTACCTCCTTTGCTGCTACATTGGTCCTTATATCCACTGCTCCTGTATTACCAGACCTATAATGGTTCCCAAAACTAGAATTTTTCATTTCCCTCACAACACTTACAGGCTCCTTGTTCCCACACATGATTACTTTGGCTTTCCCTCCACATCCTCTAGAAGTGGATTCAAAACAAATGTATGGCTATCTTTCCTTATGGTATACTTATTTTCTTTCCCATCATGCATGGCACACCTATCATATTGCCATGGTCTTCCAAGGAGTATGTGACAACAGTCCATTGGAAGAATGTCACAAATAACACTGTCCCTATACTCACCAATCTTGAAATCTACAATAGCTTGCTCATTTACTAACAAAGAATGACCATCACTTAACCAAGATACTTTGTAAGGTAAGCCATGAGGGATTTTTTCAAGTTTAGTTTATTCACCATTTCACAAGAAACCATGTTTTTAGTTGAACCTGAATCCACTACCATCCTACATACTTTACCTTGTACCTTGCAATTGATTCTGAAGAGTGATTTCCTTTGTGGGGATTCTTCAGAGATTGGTGCCTTGAGCAATGTTCTCCTAATCATCAAACTCTCTCCAACTTCAGATTTAAGGTTCACCATAGGTGAGGTCACACTTTCTTCATCCTCATGCACTAGTTGATTCCTCCTCTCTCCACCATAGGAACTTGAGCCTTGCTTTTCAGGGCACTTGAAGGCTAGATGTCTAGACTGGTTACAAGTATAGCATCTTCTTGAGAACTGGTAGGAGCCTCTTCCTCCACTAAATCTGCCCCTTGAACCTCTCCATCCACCTCTGGAATCAGATTGATCTTGGCCCTTCTTGTCATCTCCTTGAGTCTCATTGTTTGCCTTGAAATTAGGATTCAATCCTCTTCCTCTAGAAGTGTTGCCTCTTCCTCTTGATACTTTGTCTTTCCTTCTCTTCATTTGCTCCTCCACCCTGATTGCCATTTGATAACAGTCCTCTACAGTTCTAGGATTAGCCAAAACCAATTCATCTTGTATGTTTAACCTTAAACCACCAATATATCTAACAATCTTTTCATCTTCATTCTCATGATGACCATATCTTAAACTCAATTTATAAAACTCCTCAATATAAGACTTAATATCCATCTCCCTTTGTCTCAAATTTTGCAATTTAATATCAATTTATAAAACTCCTCAACACCATCATTTCTTCAAGGGATTTCAATCCCAAACAGAATCAAGAGAAGATCAAATAAAACAAACAACTTGTTTACTAAACTTTTCATCAATTTCTCTTCAAATTCACTTGATTTCTTCAGTTCTATAACACTCCAAGACAACATGTCAGTTTTCCAAATCACCAAAATCATATTCTAGACCATTATTAGCATCTAATTGACTGATCTTAACAAAAAAACCTGATCAAAGGCATTGAACAACCAATACTTCAATATTCACCAAAACCTCCTTGATACAACTCACACTCCCCAAGGCTAATAGACATACATTCTTACCTTCAAACTATTATCAGACTTACAAGAGCCTCATAATCATCATGCTTCTAATAGAAACAAACCAATAACATATTCACATAAGTCTGATATCAAATTTACTGATTTTCACAGTCATAACACCATTCTTCATCAAGATTCCACCCTAGTCTAAACATCAAATCAACAACCTTAACCTTTAACATTTTCCTAAATCATTGAAATACCTTTGAAAACATTATTTAAGTAGTTACATCACAAATCTAATCACAAATACCACTGGCCTCGGTTTTAACACTCATTTCATAAATTTCCTTGTATGTTAGCAAAGCCCTAAATCGGGTGATACAACTCTACCATCTTTGCATCAACACAAGATTGATATAGTTTTGGAGACCCATTACAGAGTATTTAGACATATCACAAAAACATTGCCACTTGTTTTGAGAGAAACATCAGAAAACTGGTCTGATACGCTGCTCCCAGCCACAAATTAAGCCAAATTTGCAAGGTGACTACCAAAAAATCATCCCCAAATCACTAACCAACCTTAAACAGTCTTTTGTCATACCTCCAAACTCAGAATTCCATCATTTTCAAGAGTTATTAGATCCACTAAAATATTCAAATATCAAAACCCTTGAATATAGGCTTTGCAAGCAAAGTAATGAAGGTTTTTTGGAATATCACCTTCCACATCTTCTACCAACATGCCATATCTTCCAACACCTTTGAATACACCTACAAACATCATCTATACCCTTCTCAAGAAATGGAAAACTCTATTTCTTCATTATGCATGACTGTAGCATCAAATTTTGTGTGGAAACCTTCAATTTTTGTGTGTAACAACAACTTCATCTGAGCATTCTTGCATTCCCTTGTAGCTACAATCATAAAAAAAATAAAAACACCCTAACATTAACCTACTCCACCAATCTACTTGTCCTACATTGGTGGAGTAGTGATGAAATTCTCTATTAGACTCTCAAAACCACTATAAAAAGAACTCTACCCGAGACATAGGAAATTGTCTTTTCTACTTTTGTTTCTTAAGACCTGACCTCCAAATTCTTTGAAAGGAATTTAACTTCTTCGTAACATATATCACACCAAAAATCTGTCTCTTTGAATTCTTGACTATCAATACATAGAAGGAAATAAAGGAGAGAGTGTTGCTAATAGAAAAATAGGAGTTTTCATTCAAAATCTGGTTACAAGAATACCAGCCCCCTTTTTGCACGCCTTACAATGCCTTTTATAACTTTTCCCCTCTTAGCAACTACCTTTTCTAACTTCTCATCGGTGCAACTACCCTTTTAACTCTTAATCTTCCTTGATTTATGCTCTCTCTTGCTGCATAATTACATCATGATTATTTTTTAACAACATTGTATTATTTCCATTTTTTATATTTTCACCTCCTAGTGACTTATTTTATGACTTGATTACATTAAAATTAGCCATTACAAGGCCTTGACACATCATTTTGGCTTGAACATAAAAATTGGACAAATTAGCCATTTGAAGGCATTACATGATCTGGGTGCTCCTGCACCATGCTTTCACTCTTCTTTAATATTGTATATCTGCTCCTTTTTATAACAAGAGATAAAACCTATCATTTTTGAAATTGAAAGGCATTTCCATAGCATAGAGATATAGAGAGCAAATAAATTAAAGAGTTTAATGAATAACTAGATGCTGATAGATGACAAAATTGCAATTACAATATAGCTTTTTACAAAGTCAACCTAAGCAGTTATGCAATTACTTCACATTGCATAACTAATAACTAGGAGCAGCTGCCAATTTCTTTAGCTTGTCATGGAATTCCATGAGACCACATTTCTTTGAGGCATTTTTTCAAATAGTTCATTCCCTTGTCTATGCTATGACATTTTTCATATGTCTACCAAAGCATTTTATTTATCAACTAGTTCATTGCCTTCTTGCTATGGCTAAAAGCCTAAAACAGATGCTTTCGAACAAGCTATGGATGCTTGCAAAAAATCTATCAAAGCATAATAGTAAGCAATAGCATAGACAAGCCATTGAAATTTTTGAAAAAATGCCTCAAAGAAAAGTGGTCTCATGGTGATGGAATGCCATGACAAGCCATAGACAAGCCAGTGAATTGTTTGAAAATATGCCTCAAATAAATGTGGTCTCATGGTGATGGAATGCCATGATGAATGCCTATGGTGATGGACAGTCATGGCATTCCATCACCATGAGAACAAATTTCTTTGAGGCATATTTTCAAACAGTTCGCTTCCTTGTCTATGGTATGACATTTTTAATACATATCTACCAGAGCATTTCATCAAACAGTTCACTACCTTGCTGCTATGGCTAAAAGCCTAAAACAGGTGCTTTCGAACAAGCTATGGATGCTTGGAAAAAATGTCAAAGCATAATAGTAAAAAACAAGCTATGGTCTCATTTTTTTTTTTCACATGAAAATCAGCACGATTTTATTCACATTTTTTTGCAGGTTTTAAAAGCATTATTTGTCAATTTTTTAGTTTTTTCCAATCAGACGAGAAGTTTCTAAGCGTCGCGGTGTCTGAGTAATGGCATGCTGAAGTTTGCAGCCATTTTGCACTTTAGACCCTTAAGGGATCGATCTGGTTGAAAGTAGCTTAGAGTGATTCCACGTGTTTGGGTGCGAGAGAGGACCATGCCTAGCATAAACGTACCCACCTGAATGCATTGGAATAGTTTGTTTGGTCACACGAGTTGCACAACGAAATTTGCACCACTTTGCAACTTTCAACTATTTGCATTTGACAACTTTTTCCCCGAGTGAAAATTCACCAGCACAGGAAAATGCATCCGAGATAGTGAAAACCGAGAGAGGTTATTGTAGAGGGGCCCAACATGATCATGTAGGTTCAGACGAAAAGTTTCTAAGCATCATGGTGTCCGAGCAATGGCATGCTAAAGTTTGAAGCCATTTTGCACTTTGGACCCTTAAGGGATCAATCTGGTTGAACGTAGCTCAGAATAATTTTGCATGTTTGGGTGCAAGAGAGGACCGTTCCTAGCGTAAACGTACCCACCCAGATGCATTGGAACAGTTTGTTTGGTCACACGAGCTGCAGAACGAAAGTTGCACCACTTTGCAACTTTCAACTTCTTGCATTTGACAACTTTTTCCCTGAGTGAAAATTCGCCACCACAAGAAAATGCTTCCGAGATAGAAAAAGCTGAGAGAGGTTATTGTAGAGGGGCTGAACATGATCTTGTAGGTTCAAACGAGAAGTTTCTATGCATCGCGATGTCCGAGTAATGGCATGCTAAAGTTTGCAGTCATTTTGCACTTTGGACCCTTAAGGGATCGATCTGGTTGAACGTAGCTCATAATGATTCCACGTGTTTGGGTGTGAGAGAGGACCCTACCTAGTGTAAACGTACCACCCAGATGCATTGGAACAGTTTGTTTGGTCACGCGAGCTACAGAGCGAAAGTTGCACCACTTTGCAACTTTCAACTACTTGCATTTGACAACTTTTTCCCTGAGTGAAAATTCGCCAGCACAGGAAAATGCCTCCGAGATAGCTAAAACCGAGAGAGGTTATTGTAGAGGGGCCCAACACGATCCTGTAAGTTTAGAAAAGAATTTTCTAATCATCACGGTGTTCGAGTAATGGCATGCTGAAGTTCGCAGCCATTTTGCACTTTGCACCCTTAAGGGATCGATCTGGTTGAACGTAGCTCGAAGCGATTCCGCATGTTTAGGTGCGAGAGAGGACCGTGCCTAGCGTAAATGTACCCACCCAGATGCATTGGAATAGTTTTTTTGGTCACACGAGCTGCAGAACGAAAGTTTCACCACTTTGCAACTTTCAACTACTTGCATTTGACAACTTTTTCCCCAAGTGAAAATTCGCCAACACAGGAAAATGCCTCCGAGATAGTGAAAACCAAGAGATTTTATTGTGGAGGGGCCCAACGTGATCCCATAGGTTTAGATGAAAATTTTCTAAGCGTTGCAGTTACGAGTAATGGTATGCTGAAGTTCGCAACCATTTTTGCACTTTTGACCCTTGAGGGATCGATCCAGTTGAACGTAGCTCAGAGCGATTCCGTATGTTTGGTTGCCAGAGAGGACCATGCCTAGCATAAATGTACGCACCTGAATGCATTCAAACAATTCATTTGGTCACAAGAGCTATAGAACGAAAGTTGCATCACTTTGCAACTTTCAACTACTTGCATATGACAACTTTTTTCTCGAGTGAAAATTTTCCAGCACAGAAAAATGCGTACGAGATAGTGAAAACCGAGAGAGGTTATTGTAGAGGGGCCCAACATGATTCCGTAGGTTCAAACAAGAAGTTTGTAAGTGTTGCGATGTCTGAGTAATGGCATGCTGAAGTTCACAGCCATTTTGCACTTTGGACCCATAAGGGATCGTTCTGGTTGAATGTAGCTCAAAGTGATTCCATGTGTTTGGGTGTGAGAGAGGACCATGCCTAGCATAAATGTACCCACGCAGACACATTGGAATAGTTCGCTTGGTCACACAAACTGCAGAATGAAAGTGGCAGCCCTTTGCAACTTTTAACTACTTCCATTTGACAACTTTTTCCTAGAGTGAAAATTCTCTAGCACAGGAAAATGCATCTGAAATAGGAAAAACTAAGAGGTTAATGTAGAGGGGCCCAACATGATCCCATAGGTTTAGACAAAAAATTTCTAAGCAGTGTGGTGTCCGAGTAATGGAGTGCTGAAGTTCACAACCATTTTGCACTTTAGACCCTTAAGGGATCGATCCAGTTGAATGTAGCTCAGAGCAATTTCACATGTTTGGGTATGAGAGAGGATCGTGCCTAGCATAAATTTACTCACCCGGATGTGTTGGAACATTTTGTTTGGTCACACGAGCTGCAAAATGAAACTTGAACAACTTTGCATCTTTCAATTACTTGCATTTGACAAATTTTTCCCTGAGTGAAAATTCGCCAGCACAGAAAAATGTTTCTGAGATAGTGAAAACTGAGAGAGGTTATTGTAGAGGGGCCCAAGATGATCCCATAGGTTTAGATGAGAAGTTTCTAAGCATCACAGTGTCCGAGTAATGGCATGCTGAAGTTCACAGCCATTTTGCACTTTGGACCCTTAAGAGATCGATCTGGTTGAACGTATCTCACAGTGATTTCGTGTGTTTGGGTGTGAGAGAGGACTGTGCCTAGCCTAAACTTACCCACCTAGATGTTTTGGAATAGTTTGCTTGGTCACACGAGCTGCAGAACGAAAGTTGCACCACTTTGCAACTTTCAACTACTTGCATTTGACAACTTTTTCTCAGAGTGAAAATTCGCCAGCACAGGAAAATTTGTCCGAGCTAGCAAAAACAAATAGAGGTTATTGTAGAGGGGCCCAACATGATCCCATAGGTTCATACAAGAAGTTTCTAAGCGTTGTGGTGTCTGAGTAATGGCATGCTGAAGTTTGCAAACATTTTGCACTTTGGACCCTTGAGGGATCGATCCGGTTGAATGTAGCTCGGAGCGATTCCGCGTGTTTGGGTGTGAGACAGGACCGTTCCTAGCATAAACATACCCACCTGAATGCGTTGGAATAATTCATTTGGTCACACAAGCTACAAAATGAAAGTTGCACCACTTTGCAACTTTCAACTACTTACATTTGACAACTTTTTCCCCAAGTGAAAATTCGCCAGCATAGGTAAATGCATCCGAGATAGCAAAAACTGAGAGAGGTTATTGTAGAGGGACCCAACATGATCCCCTAGCTTTAGATGAGAAGTTTCTAAGAATCGTGGTATCCGAGTAATGGCATGCTGAAGTTCGCAGCCATTTTAAACTTTGGACCCTTAAGGGATCGATCCAGTTGAACGTAGCTTGGAGCGATTTCGCGTGTTTGGGTGTGAGAGAGGACTGTGCCTAGCGTAAACGTACCCACTCAGATGCATTGGAACAGTTCGTTTGGTCACACGAGTTGCAGAACGAAAGTTGCACCACTTTGCAACTTTCAACTACTTGCATTTGACAACTTTTTCCCCGAGTGAAAATTTTCCAGCATAGAAAAATGCATTCAAAATAGCAAAAACCGAGAGAGGTTATTATAGAAGGGCCCAACATGATCCCCTAGGTTCAAACAAGAAGTTTCTAACCATCACGATGTCCAAGTAATGGCATCCTGAAGTTCGCAATCATTTTGCACTTTGGACCCTTAAGGGATCAATCCAGTTGAACGTAGCTTAGAGCGATTCCATGTGTTTGGGTGTGAGAGAGGACTGTGCCTAACATAAACCTACCCACCTGAATGTGTTGGAATAGTTCGTTTGGTCACACGAGTTGCAGAATGAAAGTTGCACCACTTTACAACTTTCAACTACTTGCATTTGACAACTTTTTCCCCGGGTGAAAACTTGTCAGCATAGGAAAATGCCTCTGAGATAGAGAAAACTGATAGAGGTTATTGTAGAAGGTACCAACATGATCCCGTAGGTTCAGACAAGAATTTTCTAAGCATCGCGGTGTCCGAGTAATGGCATGTTGAAGTTCACAGCCATTTTTCCATTTGGACCCTTAAGGAAACGGTCCAGTTGAACATAGCTCAAAGCGATTCAGTGTGTTTGGGTGCGAGAGAGGACCATGCCTAGTGTAAATGTACCCACCCAGATGCATTGGAATAGTTCATTTGGTCACACGAGCTGCAAAACGAAATTTGCACCAATTTGCAACTTTCAACTACTTGCATTTGACAACTTTTTCTCCAAGTGAAAATTCACCAGCACAGGAAAATGCCTTCGAGATAGCGAAAACCGAGAGAGGTTATTATAGAGGGGCCCAACATGATCCTGTAGGTTTAGACGAGAATTTTTTAAGCATCATGGTGTCCGAGTAATGGCATGGTAAAGTTTGCAGCCATTTTGCACTTTGAACCCTTAAGGGATCGATTCGGTTCAACATAGCTCAGAGCGATTCTGCATATTTGGTTGTGAGAGATGACTGTACCTAGCGTAAATGTACCCACTCAAATGTGTTGGAATAGTTCGTTTGGTCACACGAGCTGCAGAACGAAAGTTGCACCACTTTGCAACTTTCAACTACTTGCAGTTGACAACTTTTTTCTCGAGTGAAAATTCGCCATCATAGGAAAATTCTTCCGAGATACTGAAAACTGAGAGAGGTTATTGTAGATGGGCCCAACGTGATCCCATAGGTTTAGAAGATAATTTTCTAAGCATAGCAGTGTCCGAGCAATGGCATGCTGAAGTTCACAGTCATTTTGCACTTTGGACCCTTAAGGGATTGGTTCGGTTGAACGTAGCTCAGAGCGATTTCGTGTGTTTGGGTGCTAGAGAGGACCATGCCTAGTATAAACTTACCCACTTCGATGCATTGGAACAGTTTGTTTGGTTACAAAAGCTAGAGAATGAAAGTTGCACCACTTTGCAACTTTCAACTACTTGCATTTGATAACTTTTTCCCTGAGTGAAAATTCGCTAGCACAAGAAAATGCCTCTGAGTTAGCAAAAAATGAGAGAGGTTATTGTATAGGAGCCTAACATGATCACGTAGGTTTAGACAAGAAGTTTGTAAGTGTCACAGTGTCCGAGTAATGGCATGTTGAAGTTTGCATCCATTTTGCACTTTGGACCCTTAAGGGATCGATCCGATTGAACGTAGCTCGGAGCGATTCCGCATGTTTGGGTGTGAGAGAGGACCATGCCTAGCGTAAACGTACCCACCCAGATGTGTTGGAATAGTTTTTTTGGTCACACAAGCTGCGGAATGAAAGTTGCACCACATTGTAACTTTCAACTACTTGCAGTTGACAACTTTTTCCCTGAGTAAAAATTCACCAGCACAGAAAAATGCCTCCGAGATAGAAAAAACCTAGAGAGGTTATTGTAGAGGGTCCCAACATGATCCCACAGGTTTAGACAAGAAGTTTCTAAGCATCCCGATGTTCGAGTAATGGCATGTTGAAGTTCGTAGCCATTTTGCACTTTGGACCCTTAAGGGATCGATCTGGTTGAACGTAGCTCGGAGCGATTCCGCGTGTTTGGGTGCGAGAGAGGACCGTTCCAAGCGTAAACGTACCCACCCAGATGTTTTGGAATAGTTTGTTTGGTCACATGAGCTACAGAATGAAAGTTGTACCACTTTGCAACTTTCAACTACTTGCTTTTGACAACTTTTTCCCTGAGTGAAAATTCGCCAGCACAAGAAAATGCCTTCGAGATAGTGAAAACCAAGAGAGGTTATTGTAGAAGTGCCTAACATGATCTCATAGGTTCAGACAAAAATTTTGTAATCACCACGGTTTACGAGTAATACCCTGTCAAATATTATTTCCCTTTCGCACTTTACATCGATTTCTATGAGGCATACGCTGCCCCTACCTTGTCAACCCTAAGCAATATGATTTTAGGGGTACTCTCATTGCTAGGAGTAACGTATAATGAACCATACCCAAGCCCTTGATATTTTTGTCATTTCTCTAGAAAAATGGGTTATCTTATTCCTTGTTGATGTAGACCAAGGCCACCATGTCATGTGAATCCCCCATGTTCTTAATGACTTGGAAAGCCTTACCACATTGATCTATTGGTAGGGTTGCTTTCTATTTCTCATATTGGTACAACAATTTGGAGATTTCTTCCTCTATAACCTATTTGATTAGCTCTCCCCACTTGGAGAAAACCATGGGTTCAAATTTGATGATAGAAGAGGCTTTTTTCTATGTTATGGTTTTCCATATGTCTTAGGAGAAGATGGGAGTTGTCTTGCATAAAACTACTCTTTAAGACCATAGTCTCTACAACCCTTGTCTTGTCTCGTATTTGGACATTGGTATTTGGAAAGGATTTATGTGAGGTGGATGATGAGGCTAAAGTGGATGGATCAATATAGGATGATGAATGTGAGGCAATATCATTGTTAGGCACTTGGAGTAGTTTTTGATATTTTTCTTCAAAGTTATGATAATAATGGAAAGGCCAAGGGTGAAGGGAACACAATCAACTGAGAGGGGGGGTGAATTGGTAGATCCAAACAATTACAATTGTTAGTCTATGTTCAATCCTTTTGGGTCACAACAACCTTTTCTTTTAAAATTTGTAAGAGGTTAGTCTCTAATGCCTTGAATGAGTCAAATTCACATGCATGAGTAGGTTGTTTTGTTATGATTGAAGTTAATAAAGACAGAGTTGAGACGTTAGGGTTTTGTTACCTTTTAGGTCTCTTCTACCAGATTTTTGAGCTTTCATGGCAGTCAGATGTGCTACAAGCTTTCAAATGGAAGACTACAAAGAATTTAATGTCAGCTCTCACACTTCTACATTTAATTTCCATCATCAAAAGGGTATTTCAATGTCCACACGCATTGCTTTCCAGTTTAAATGCCTTATAAATAACGTTGTAGGGTAGTTTCACGTGGAAATGCATATATGATGAGTAAAGGAAGTATGGGAAAGCTTGTGCAGCCCTGGAGATCATCATTTTCAGTCTAGTCTTCTACACTTTCAAGGAATAAAACTAGAGCCAAGGATTAATAAACCATGGTGATCATTTAGCAAGGAGGGTGCATCAGTAAATGATGTAGTTTCTATAAGTGGTAATGCAGATGATGCCCTTTTTGGATATCCTTTCTTTGAGGTTGGTCACTTCCTTATTATCAGGGTATTGAAAAGATCCAATTTAGGAGAGCTGGAATTGGATAGGAAACAAACAAATGTACAATCAATTGACAGTGTCAAGGGAAGTGAGGTATGAAGACATTCATCATTTCATCAAAGGATGATAGATTTAAAGGAAGGTTATTCATTAAGACAAGCATCATGAATGTATCAACACAAGGAAACAGTGAAGGATAGTTGTACATGGTAATGTGCAAATGAAAAGGACAGATTAGAAATGAGTAGTGATCAGTAGTTAAGTACAATGAGTGTATGATTATAAAGTGCTTGACAATCAAATTCACTCGCCGTAGTCAATGCCCTATGACTGTTAAGTCTATGTCAGTCACTGTCTCGAGAATCCAAGAGCTATGGTTATTTGTGCAACAATAGGTCCTTATGAATGTGGAGTCTTCAATTAACTCTTTATATTTGTAGTTTATCCTCAATGGCAGTCTTAACGGGCTGTATACTCAATGATCTCCTTATGGTTGTGAGAACTAGGACTGTCATCAATGAATGCTTCAATATGGTCATGGATTGCATGTACACATGTTAGTTTACATAGTCATAGTCAATAAGCACCATGGAAAGGATAATCATAGAAGAGGGAAGTCATTTAAGGAAGGGTCAATCTTTAACAGTTTGGAGGTCAATAATGATGAAAGTATAGTCTGAAAGGACAACAAGTCAAGGTATGGGTGACATGAAAACCTCAAGGAGTCTATTTAAGATGGTTATGGCTTGTAAATGTTATAATAGGCCTTCTCAGGCTCAAATCAAGGTTGTTGAAGGTGTAATAAACTCACAGAATAAGAATACCACATTTTTCTGGTGCACTTTCTGAGTTTTTTCACTATTTTTCAAAATTGTTTATTGTTGTACGGATTGTACCAACCCAATCATGCTTTGAAATCTTTAGAGGTTGAATGTTTATGATTTTTCTTTGATCTTCACTTGTTTTGGATTTCTAATCTTCTAGAAGGGTATTTGAATCCATGATTAGTTTCCTAATTTTTTTGGAAAAGTTAGGCCAAAAGTCTAAAAAACTGATTTCCAACTTTTCCAAGGGAAACATATGTTAATAGGTGAGTTTTGAGGAATTCAATGAAGACAAATTTAAATGTAAACCATGAATCAATACAACTCATTTTAAATGTAATATACACATTTAATTGAGGCATATATTAAGGAATATACACATTTGCATGTATTAATTTCTCATGATTTTAATATATCAAAAAATACACTAAGTCAATGACAAATATTACAATAGTGATGGAAGAACATCTTGAAAATATTCCCATTTGTCAATACTTGTATCAATACATGCAGGGAAATCATCCTCCCATTTCCAGCACAAATCATGAAATATATTGTACTTGAGAAGAAACAAAAGGAGTTGCTGCCCAGTTTCATTTTTCCATTCCACCTCAGCTGGCCCAGCTATTTGCATTCCAAAATGGTTCAAAACATGTACATCCCCTACTCCCTACGAAACACATGGGTAGTAGCCTCTATATGTGGTTGTGTAGTATCATAGGAATTTGGTCCACAAAAAACCTGCAAAAGCCTCACCCCTCTTAAACATAGACTCACATAAAAATCATTAAAAGAGCAATAACTAAATAATGCCAGTCATACAAATGACAAGACCTACTATCACCTTCATGCATGCTAGATAAGGAGGTCAATTGAAGGTCCTACAATGGTGATTTTCCCCTTCGCTACTTTATCATCTCTCTATGACCCTAGGTATAAATTTCAAATATATCATTGAGAGGCTTATATAAAACATGTAGCATATAAGAATCCGATAAATCTAGGAGATGGAAAAGAAAGAGAAGATTGACAACCAGAAAATGCACCAGCAACTGATGTTTCTCATACCACTAAACACTTGCACTAGCAATCGATGTTGTTCTTTTCTTATATACTTTGACAAACTTCAGTATTACCTACAGTCACAATCAGAAAAGGATCAATGACAGTCGTAAATGCATATGACATCAAACAGTAATGGTGAAAAAGCCCTATTGCAAGGTGTTGGTCCAAAAGAGTGATCAATAACATGGCTTTACAAATTCAATGTGCATACTTACAAATCAATCCAGGGAACCATCTGGGTCTGCTCTACTCTTTATTGTGTTGAGTATTGCCTCGTAGTCAGACTCACGCACTTTCCATAAATTCTTGTTCGTAGGTCTACCCTTATATTTGATCGAATAGTGAAGAATTTTTCGATGCGTGTTGAAGTCCTCAAACAACCAAACTGCAACATTCTTAACTGGATACCTTCGAAGCCATGTTCCAGTAACAACCACTGAACCTATAGGATATTCTATATTTTCTCCGTCTATAACTGGGGACTCCAATTTATTTTTGGCCTCGATACAACGACACAGGTAATAATCTATACCCTCTTCATTGTCTTCATCTACAATCACCACATAAACGTGCCCTACATTGATATGTTCATCTTGTTAGATTTATTACTTGAGCAACATAATAAAAAATTTAAATAAGATATATTACCTAGTTCTAGTAGGTCCGATACATGATCAAATTCAATGGATGATTGCATCTCCGTGATTTGTAGAGTCGTCGGGAGTTGATAAGTGTCAAGTGGGGTTAGACTTCTTACAGACCATTCATCAACCCACTCTGTTGACTCGCAATCATTCCATGATTGAAGTGTACATGCATATCAAAAGCATGCCATCTTCCTTGTATGGATAGTCCATGTACCTGCATTGAGGCTTCTAAAAGAGTGTAGCTCGCTCGATCCTATTAGTGTACAACAATCCTCATATTTTGCAATGTTAGTATCATCTACTAAATGAAAAAATCTATGAACTAAAGAATTACCTTCACTACCTGGACCCATTGAACCATTGCACCACTAGACAATTGATCTTGCATCTGTCAACTTTGCACTGTTTGTGTACTTTAACTCTTCTCGTGCTAGGGCTCTTTTGATACATGCACCTACTCCATCATGCTCCCCCCTTTCCATTCCCAGCCTCTGAGAAGTTCCACATATGTTGAACACCACTAATCCTATGCATCCTGCTCAACCAGTAAAACATTCTGGCGTTCTTGAATTGTGATGTACAATTATCTGACCATATGAAATGCTGACTAAATGATATGCCCCTGCTAGCCGGATCAACATAGGACATTTGAAAGCAACCTTGAACAAACTCTGAAGAATGTGTGCGATCATCACTAATGTAGAAGTGATAATCCCTCAATACTTTCCTATTTTCCTCTGTACTATCATTTGCATGAATGAATGCTATATGCACAAATATAGCAACCTGCATGGAGTTGTAGTATTGTGATTGCACCTCGTTTTGTGGTTGTAGTGTGTAGTTCTCAGCAAAGTCAATAACTGAAATGATATGACGAAGTGGAAATGTGTCCTTGCATAACTTGAACTGTAAGTCCAACCATTGTGCTCTGTGTGTATGTCTTGCATAATCATAGAGCACCTGATCATGAAAAATGCCCATAAACTAATACACTGGAATCTTATCACTGACCAATTCACACTTCTTTTCTTCTTTCCCATCTTTTAGACTGTATGCCACTATCTTATATTTGCCAAATTCCACAATTTTTTCTCCAATTGTGTGTGTACTAGCCATGTGTTGGAAAATTGGAAAATGTTGCATGCCACCACAATGATCACATGTGCCATCCAAATATGATTTTTTGTAAAAAAATTGATCATCCTCTCTTTCACATAAAATAGAAGACAAAAATTTCCTTGACGATTTAGGTGGAGGAATTATGTTACATTCCTGCAAAACATTGCCAGTATGCATATCTACACATATACGTCGATAAACATCATAATGGTTAGAAAAATCAATATGAACCCTACAACAACAAGTAGTGCGTGTGTGATTTATTTTGACATAAAAAGGATTTAGCATTTCAAAATACCTTTGGGGTGATCCCACAATAGTGGTTTACAATTTTTTGCCAAACTAGACACTGAAATTATTAATTTCAACTAAATCTTCACATTCGAGCACCTATAGCAGCTAAATCGTGAGGAATTTGAAGATGATGCAAACTAGAGTCTCGTCACATTTTGTCTATAGATTCTAAAAATAGTTTTTTCAAATTTTTTGGAATAAGATTGCACTTCGTTTTCCATCTCCCATGAAAACTAGTTTTGTTTAGAAAACAACATTTTTAAAAAGTGACTTTCACTGTATACAACATAATTTTTTTTGTATGAAGGATAAAATTCTAATTTTTTCAAATTTAGATTTTTAACTACAATATCTAGCACTTTCATTTGGTCTCATAGTTTTTTATTGAATATTTTTTCCTTAATAGAGTTTCAAAGTCAAACCAATTGCAATTTAGACATAGGTAGACTGTATACAACATAACTTTTTCTGTATGTATCGAAATTCAATTTTTTTTTTTTAATGGATCAAGGACATCAATACCCAGCACAAACATATTTTTAAAAAATATATTTTGATAATTTTCTATTTTTCCACATGTGCAAAACAGAGAGCTTCATTTTCAGTGAAAAACCTATGTTTAATAAAACTAAAAAAACGCATACATAATAAAACCAAAACATATTAAAATTATATTCATGGGATAGCTCATTTCGAGGACTACCATAATAATTTAAAATAAATTTTAAATGAATTCATTTGATCCCCCAAAAGGTAAATCAAAAGTGTTTTTTTATCAGCATTTTGATAGGTGTAAAGGAGACTCATTTATAGCTATGGTTTAAAACTAGCGAGGTTCTATCCAAGGGGGTTTGATCTAGGGTGGTTTGATCAAACCCTCTTCAATTGGAATCCTTAAAATGGAAATTTTAATGGCTTAAATCATTATATTCTCTAAAAATATGTGATTTCAGCAAAAATCAGTTCCTCTCAGAAATTGTAAACCAGCTTTGTGGGATCACGCTTTGACATATTTTAATTTCAGGAAACTTCTGTACAAAATCAGCAAAAAAATGGGTTTGAGTGGTATCCAAATAATGCATTAGATGTAGCTCACGGTTTTTACTACCAATTCTCCTTCTTAAAACATCTCTTTGATTAGGAGAGGTCCTTGTGTTATCCTTCCAATAATTCACAATTAAAGATCTCAAGCCTTGAGCAATTCTTGTGTCTTTTCGTGGCACTCTACATGAAAATGCCCATAAATCATTGCTATTTGGATCCTCCACTCTTTCACACCTTCCTTTGGCTCTCATTAGAGATGATCTACTTATTTTCAAAGACTTACTTGCCTTTGTAAGGTTCACCTTGTTCCTTGTTTGACTGCTTTACAGTGTTGTTGTCATCACACATTGTGTGGCACAACTATCCTTCGTGCATGAGGTGGAACCCATGCTCTCATATGCACTCATCAAGTTATTTACAATGGAATTTTTACTTGATTCATTCAAAAATCTTAGCCCAAGAGCCTTCATGGTGGGCCTAAATTTGAGTTGCCTCATCATTTCAACAAATAGTTGGCATCTTCCACCCTCACTTAGCTTCACAAAAAACAAACTCCATATCCTTTCTGCATATCTTTGACATGTACATTTTGGAATCTTATTAGGAATCCATTTCAAAACATTGGAATCAATATCAATAAAAAATGTAGGTTTTCTATGCAAAACTCTAGGAGGAGTTCTCAAATGTAAATTTGTGTCAATATTGGGAAGGTCAACAACATCGGGGATAGATCGTGTACCTTCAATTAGAGGTGCAATTGATGACATACCTTGAGATTGACATGTAAATGATGTTGTACCTCCAACTTGAGATGTCGTTTGTGGAGTTCCTTCAAATAGAGATGTGTTTGCTGATGTACTTTCAAAATGCAATGTTTTTGATGGTGTCTCTTCAATTGGAGATGTGATTTTCGATGTACCTGGAAAACCACATGTTGTTGTCAATGTGTCTTCAACTAGAGATGTGCATCAAGCTTCACCTATGGTTGATGATGTGCCCCCAACTTTTGTATCCATTCCTGTCCTTCCATGAACTTTCCTCATTTGTGGCCTTTGTTTTTCCAATTTGACATCTCTCTTAGATTGCATTGGAATTTTTGGTTGTATGGGCTGTAATTCCTTTGCTTCACGAACTACATTTTTTTATTCTCTTCTCCTTGCATTTTTAACTGCACATTATTTTAGTGTTAGAGGCTTCGATCGTTTCCTTGGCATGACCTTGAATGCTACATATCCACAAACACACATAAAACAAAAGTAAGTAATGAATTTTATAAAAATATTGATGCAGAGAGGGGTGGAAACCATTCAATATAGAAAATCAATGAGAATCAATCAGATTCCAAAGCAAAATCAGATGTTCAACTGAAAATCCCAACTTCTACCAAGCTTTCCCTTGTAGTATAGGTAACCCGATTCAAGGGCCTTTTCACCAAGATTTTCCAAAATACTTGACAAATGCAGGGATTATTAAGATACCCATTTATAAGTTATAAAACATAGGTAAACCCTAGCATCAACTCCTTTGGACCAACATTGACTTCCAATAGACCCACCTTGGAAAAGGCTATTCAATTGGCCTAATTTACAAAGAGAGTACATTTTAAACACTACATATTTACTCAAAATCCTCAAAAAATAGTATTTTATGTGTCAAAACCTCCAATTTCCTGATTTTTTTCCAGGTCCAAGACCTCTAGACCCCTAATACACTAAACCCTCTATTTCAATCAAAATACTTGGGGTTTTAATGAAACTCCTATCTCCCGGACCTGCCAGACCCATACAAAGCACCAAACACACTTACCAAACCCTACTCATGGTGAATAATACAATACATGGATATTCCTTCCCACATTTTGTCAAAACACCACTTGAAGCCCTAATTTTCACCATGAAAAGACCCTGCTACAGTCCTCGAACATTATCCCAAACACCCAACCTTGACCCCACAACATTCTAAATAGGTTAGGCATGTATTTTAAAAGTTAGAGGACCCATTCCACAAGTTACAGTAGGCATAAAAATTGTAATGGGTCGGATTACATAATGAAACCCCTCAATCCAAGAACACTGTGAAAGTAGGTAGCAGCAGTAAAAACAATATAACTTTCGCTATACAAAAAGTTAGAACCTCTAAATAGATTAAAATGAAAGATAATTCATTAATATACAACATCCAATGGGTTTCATATCATCTTAGAGTTTGTACAGGTCATACAGCAACAAGAAAAGTAAGAGAAACCAATAAATTTCTAGAATTTAATAATGTTCTTCTTGATAAAAAAAATGGGGTACAAATCAGCCAAAAACCTCTCCTTCGAGGAATTGAAGGTTATTAAACATATTTTGATTTCATTCCAACTCCCTCGAACTTTGCAATTTTCGCATCTTTTGGCAACTTTTCTGACCACATTTAGCCAAATTGCAAGTTATGACACAACTAAACTCCCTTAGCTCCAAATACATTATAAAATGGTCTAATTGACCTTATTGAACACAATATACTCGACATTAACTAAAATCCTAGCATTTGACCATGCTTGAACTAAAGATGACATTTTTGAAAAAATTGAGCTTACAAGGTGCTCCTGTACCAGAGGTCGGGAACGTTGATTTTGAAGTTGTGTCTTTTGACTAGCATTATTGAACTTGAACTTTATAAAGGTTATGATGAACAATTCACGGATTAGAGTTTCTAGTAATATTGAGTTTATTTCATTCTGTTAGGAGTGACTATTGTATGAATACAATATTTCGAGCAATAGACTTACATATGGTGGGTTTTGTTAAAATCTTCCAGAGGTTTAGAATGGTAGTCTTCTTGAAAAGAATAGCTTGTTATTTATGGATGATCTTTGTTTTGTTTTAAATGTGAATTGGTCAGTTCAGCATTGAATTGAGGTTTTTGAGATTGAAGATTGTTTGAAACTGATCTAATTATGATTGTTGAAGGTTTTGTCTCCCTGCTCTGCATCACAAACCTAGGGTATAAATTGTTGCCACCTAAATGAAAACTAGAGACTCTTGTATTTATTTTTCTCAAAACCAAATTTTTGATTGTCAACAAAGTCATGAAGAATATGGATTCAAACAAGGGTTTGTGATGCTATATCTTATAATTATTCACTATTTCTTTGGCAATGAGGTAACTTAGAAAGACAATAAGAATTCTCAACTATGTCAACTCACTTGAATTTATCTAAGCACATGTGATGAAGCTGAATTTTTTATGGAACAAAAAAATTAATGGACACTTGCATTAACATTGATGAAAGCTATTAGGTTTTCCAAATTAGTTGAAAAAAGAATGAAATATGGTGAAATCCACTAGCCATGCTGGAAATGGACTACTATAAGCAATGCAAATAGAATTCATAAGTAAATTTATATTAAGTAAATCTCATGTTTTTATTTTTTTTGTTCTTCCAACTCATAAAAATTGAACTTTTTTATGCAAAACTCATCTAATTCAATGTTGAATTCTAAGTCCAATTGTTATGATTAATAAAATCATTAAGGAAATTTAGTTTATATTGTCAAAAACAAACAAATATACTAAATACAAACATTTCAATTTACCAAAATGAATATATTACCTCAAATAATGTAAAATGATGTAGAAACTTCAAAATGTCTTCTTCTACATTGTCTACCATACAGATTGCTGGTAAAAAGGTGATGGATAAAGCATAGATTGGTATAATATGAATTCAACTGCATAAAAAAAGGCATTTTTGACTCGGATAAAGCACTGAAATAGACAAATACAAGAAAATATGGGCCTGAATCACGGGGTGAAGCCTTATTTTTACTGTTTCAAGGTAAAACAAATTTGGCACAATCCAAATTTGGCGAGCGCCAAATATGTTCCTCTGAAAAGGAGAGACTTGAGAGAGAGGGAGAGACACAAAGTGGGACATAGATAGAGGGAGTGAGAGAGAGAGGGAATGAGAGAGAGAGGGAGTGGGAGAGAGAGAGAGGGGGAGGGAGACACCTGAGAGAAGGAGTGGGAGTCAAAGTGGGAGAGAGGGGGTGGGAAGGAGAGACCTAAGAAAGTAGGGTGGGAGGTAAGTGAGGTCTAACAAAGAGGGATTGTGAGATAAGTGAGGCGTAATCCCTCAACCCCTATACCCTATCAACCCTCAACCCCCATACCCTCTTAATCCCTCAACCGTCAAACTCTAATCCCTCAACCCCTCTACAATCTTAATCCCTCAACCCCTATACCCTGTCAACCCTCAACCCTTAAACCCTAATTCCTCAACCCCCATACCCTCTTAATCCCTCAACCATCAAACCCTAATCCCTCAACCCCTCTACAATCTTAATCCCTCAACCCTTAACCCTCAACCCTAATCCCTCAACCCCTTTACCTTCTTAATCCCTCAACCTCTCAATCCTCAACCTTGAAATCCTAATCCCTCAACCCCCATACCCTCTTAATCCCCCAACCCTCAACTCTCAAGCCTTAAATGCTAATCCCTCAACCCCTTTACCCTCTTAATAACTCAACCCTCAACCCTCAACCCTCAACCCTCAACCCTTAAACCCTATTCCCTCAACTCCTATACCCTCTTAATCCCTCAACCCTCAACCCGTATACCCTCTTAATCCCTCAACCCTCAACCCTTAACCCTTAAACCCTAATCCCTCGACCCCCATATCCTCTTAATCCCTCAACCCTCAAACCCTTCAACCCTAATCCCTCGACCCCTATACCCTCTTAATCCCTAAACCTTGAACCCTGAACCCTGAACCCTTAAACCCTAATCCCTCAACCCCCATACCCTCTTAATCCCCCAACCCTCAACTCTCAAGCCTTAAACGCTAATCCCTCAACTCCCATACCCTCTTAATCCCTCAACCCTCAACTCTCAAGCCTTAAATGCTAATCCCTCAACCCTCAACCCTCAACCCTTAAACCCTAATCCCTCAACCCCTATACCCTCTTGATCCCTCAACCCTCAACCCTCAAACCCTAATCCCTCAACCCCTCTACAATCTTAATCCCTCAACCTAACCCTTTAACTCCTAATCTCAACCCTAACCTCAACCCCTCAACCCTCAACCCTAAACCCTAATCCCTCAACCCTTTACCCTCTTAATACCTCAACCTCAACCTCAACCCTTAAACCCTAATCCTCAACCCTATACCCTCGTAGAATCCTCAACCCTTAACCCTTCAACCCTAATCCCTGGACTCTATACCCTCTTAATCCCTCAACCCTCAACCCTCAACCCTTAAACCCTAATCCCTCAACCCCCATACCCTCTTAATCCCTCAACCCTCAACCCTTAAGCCTTAAATGCTAATCCCTCAACCCCCATACCCTCTTAATCCCTCAACCCTCAACCCTTAACCCCTAATCCCTCAACCCCTATACCCTCTTAATCCCTCAACCCTCAACCCTTAAACCCTAATACCTCAACCCCTATACCCTCTTAATCCCTCAGCCCTCAACCCTCAATCTTTAAACCCTAATCCCTCAACCCCTATACCCTCCTAATCTCTCAACCCTCAACCCTTAACCCTTAAACCCTAATCCATCAACACCCATACCCTCTTAATCCCTCAACCCCTATATCCTCTCAATCCCTCAACCATCAACCCTTAAGCCTTATACCCTAATCCCTCAACCCTCAAACCCTAATCCCTCAACCCCTCTACAATCTTAATCCCTCAATCCTTAACCCTTCAACCCTAATCCTTCAACCCTTAACCCTCAACCCTTAACCCTTAAACCCTAATCCCTCAAACCCTTTACCCTCTTAATACCTCAACCCTCAACCCTTAAACCCTAATCTCTCAAACTCTATACCCTCTTAATCCCTCAACCCTCAACCCTCAAACCCTGATCCCTCAACCCCTCTACAATCTTAATCCATCAACCCTTAACCCTTCAACCCTAATCCCTTGACCCCTATACCCTTTTAATCCCTCAACCCTGAAACCCTAATCCATCAACCCCCATACCCTCGTAATCCCTCAACCCTCAAACCCTAATCCCTCAACTCCTCTACAATCTTAATCCCTCAACCCTTGACCCTTCAACCCTAATCCAATGACCCATATACCCTCTTAATCCCTCAACCCCTCAACTCTCAACCCTTAAAACTTAATCCCTCAACCCTCAAACCCTAATCCCTCAATCGTTAACCCTTCAACCCTAATCCCTCGACCCCTATACCCTCTTAATCCCTCAACCCTCAACCCTCAACCCTTAAACCCTAATCCCTCAACCCCCATACCCTCTTAATCTCCCAACCCTCAACTCTCAAGCCTTAAATGCTAATCCCTCAACCACCCTCTTAATCCCTCAACCCTCAACCCTTAGCCCCTATACCCTCTTAATCCCTCAACCCTCAACCCTCAACCCTTAAACCCTAATCCCTCAACCCCTATACCCTCTTAATCCCTCAACCCTCAACCCTCAATCCTTAAACCCTAATCCCTCAACCCTTAACCCTTAACCCTTAAACCCTAATCCATCAACCCCCATACCCTCTTAATCCCTCAACCTTTAACCCTTTAACCCTAATCCATCAACCCCTATACCCTCTTAATCCCTCAACCCTCAACCCTCAACCCTTATACCCTAATCCCTCAACCCCCATACCCTATTAATCCCTCAACCCTTAACCCTCAAACCTTAACCCTTAATCCCTAAACCCTCTACTTGAGAGAGAGAGAGAGAGAGAGGGAGAGGTGGTGGGAGGGACATGCTTGAGAGAGAGGGAGAGGGAGAGGGAGAGAGAGAGAGGAAGATGGGGTAGGACGGAGATACTTTAGAGAGAAAGATGGAGATAGGGTGGGAAGGAGAGACATTAGAGAGAGGGATAGATAAAAATTGGGAGAGAGATAGAGGGAGTGAGAGAGAGAGAGGGAGAGAGACAAAGTGGGAGAGAGAGAGAGGGAGTGGGAGAGAGAGAGAGAGAGACATAGAGACAGAGAGAGAGAGACTTGAGAGATGGAGAGGGGTGGGAAGGAGAGGGAGCACTCTGGATAGAGGGATTCGAGAGAGATGGAGGGTGGGGGGAGATACATGAGATAGAGGGAGAGAGAGAGAGAGGGGGTGGGAGGGAGATATTTGAGAGTGGGGGAGAGAGAGGGAGTGGAGAGAGAGAGAGAGAGAGAGAGAGAGAGAGAGAGAGAGAGAGAGAGAGAGAGAGAGAGAGAGAGAGGATGTGGGAGAGATATAGAGGGAGTGAGTGAGAGAGACAAAGAGAGGCTTGAAATAGGGAGAGGGGGTAGAAGGGAGAGACTTGAGAGACAAAGAGGGAGGGAGAGTGTGTGGGAGGGAGAGACTTGAGAGAGAGAGAGGGGGAGAGAGTGGGAGAGAGATACAGGGCATGAGAGAGAGGGAGATATGGTGGGAGGGAGATACTTTAGAGAGATGAAGAGGTAAATGAAAACAGATAGAGGGAGTGGGACAGGGAGGGAGGGGAAGAGAGATAGAGGGAGTGATTGTGAGAGGGAGAGGAGGTAGGAGGGGGAGACTTGACAAAGACAGAGAGGGAGAGGGGGTAGGACAAAGATACTTGAGAGAGAGAGAGAGGGAGAGGGGGTGGGAGGGAGAGACCTGAGAGAGAGGGAGAGAGACAGAGTGGGAGAGAGTGAGAGAGAGGGAGTAGGAGAGAGATAAAGGGGGATGGAGATACCTAAGAGAGAGAGGGAGAGAGATAGAGTGAGTGAGAGAGATAGAGGGAGTGAGTGACAGACCTAAGAGAGGGAGAGGGGGTAGGAGGGAGATATTTGAGAGAGAGAGACAAAGAGAGAAAGATAACAACCTAAGAGAGGGAGACAGAGTGAGAAAGATAAAAAGACCAAAGAGGGAGAGTGATAAAAGGGGGTTGGAGTGAGATATATTTATTTAGGTACCTATGTGGGAGGGAAAGAGACCTAACAAAGGGGATTGGACTGAGAGAGTAGTCTAGGTCACGTGGGAGGGAGTGAGACCTGAGAGATAGAGACTTCAGAGGGATCAAAATTTATCCAGTTACGGTAATGAGTTAGAGAAGGTATCAAAGGTAAAACCTAGACTATCCATCTATGATCATAAACTGTGCACTCTAAGCATTATCAAATTTTTTCACCAAAGAGGGGAAATTCTAGTTCTGTGCAAAGCAGGCCATTTGGCGCTCACCAAATGTCTTGCTTTGGATGTGTTAATTAACAAGATTTGCCAAATTTTCTCATATTTTCGTCTATGCTCCCCGTCTCATTTGCACATCTTTCAATGCAAATTTATAAAAAAATTGTGATAGTGTTAACCTCTCTCTTAGGTATCTAAATATATATAAAAAAATTCATTTTGATTTAGTTAAGGTTTTGATCCATGGCTTCTATTGTAAATGCCTTCGTTTTTGGTCAAAAACCAACATGTGCTAGGTTTAGGATAGATTTTTACACGTTCATCGGAACGTGAAACAAATTACATTTTTTCAAACTAGATTCCATTCTACACATGATTAAAAGAAAAAAATCAATTTTCGATTAGTTTGCAAAAAAATTTGGGGGGAGCATGCTCAAATTTCAGCTTTTCAGAATGTGTCCACTTTGAAAATTCATAAAATATTATATATTCATTAAAAAAATTATCCGAAAGAAGGAGGATAAACTACATGGTGTTAGCTAATTTCTCATTATTGGGATTTTTGAAATTCTAAAAAAAAGTTAACCAAAAAGGGGGGAGCCCTCAGGCGCTATGCTAATTTATTCGATAAAAACAGGACCTGTTTTGGGCCCCCCCCTTTTTGAGACCCTTAATCTTCATTAATTTCAAAAAAAAAAGTATTTTAGAAACTAGACTCGAAGCACTTCAACTTTTGTTGTTTCCGAATCTTGAAATTTTGAGCGTAACTATCTTCATTTTTTCATGCAAATCAGATTTTGCTGACTTCAGAAAAAAAAAAGTGGCATCTTAAGAGCCAAAATTGTGTCACAGATTGGTGCACTTACCCTAACAGATCCTTTTCTGAGGCTGAAAGGAATAATAGCCAAGCTATCACAACCGGCATTATGCATTGGATGCATATGGATGCATATGTGTCTGTCTGAGCACTCTAACCACAATAAAATGATAATATTTTTTTATAATATTTTAGATATAAGTAGAGGACTCATCTCCCGATGTGATGCATATTTTTTGGTAATTTTTTTCCAAGTAAATAATTAATTATGAATTTTTTATTACAACTTTTAAAAAATATAAAAATTTGTATGTCTAATCACCTTAACTTGGTCAAAACTTCATGAAATTAATTTTTTCTTTTTTTAATCCTATAGTATGTGAAGCATAGAATGTGATGCATGTTTCAAATTTAAAAAATGTGATAATGTTTGAAAGCTATAGATTTTTTTCAATCAACCTATCAATCAGGACTTTATTCATAATTCCAATAGAAAATGCATAATAATTATTTATTAAATTCAAAGTAAAGAATAATTTATATTGGTGGAAATATGATAATCTCCTTTAAAAACCCTTTTCATTTCATCAATTTTGGGTAAAAAAAAAGTCGTCAACCACATGGGTCATCATATCACTTACATATCGCCACTTTTTGGCCCATCATGATCCTGCACATACCCAAATAGCAAATAGAAAATATAAAATGAAACACAACAAAAAAAGGCCTGCTCTCCACCCTACCATATTAGGTCATGGAGCCCCATGGGCTCTCACCAAACCCTCGAGCAAGAACATACATTGTCCACCACTTTGATCAATGTTGAAACCAATCTTTCTTATCACACTTAATATACAACCTACTATTCCAACAACTCCTTTTTGGGGCTGAAAGAAATAATAACTAAAAAGGTACACTTGAAAAATATGCCAACAAATACAATCTAGGATCATGCATTGGATGTATATGTAATAATTTTTTGTTTGGAAATATACAGACTAAAAAAGTATATGTAGAAATGTATGTGCATGGCATTAGATGTAGACAATACACATATATAGATGAATGGAAACTTATAGATATAGATACATACAGATACATGTGTCGAAAAGGGCGATTGAACTTTAACCTTCAAAGAAGCTCGCAATCTTGGCTCACAGCTTTGATAGCAAGTAAAGCCACAAAAGAACACCCAACAATACCTTATTGAAAATTTCAAATACTTTTGCCACCTCTTCTCACATTTTAAATGGAAGGTGTTGGCACAACCATCACCACTACACAGATACCATACAATAGTT
Organism: Sequoiadendron giganteum; assembly: GCA_007115665.2. Lineage (NCBI taxonomy): Eukaryota > Viridiplantae > Streptophyta > Pinopsida > Cupressales > Cupressaceae > Sequoiadendron > Sequoiadendron giganteum. The sequence goes on from CM021107.1 coordinate 72,401,688, forward strand.
AATGTTGATGCCAAGAGGGTGAGCTTCTTTGAAGGTGCAAGTCTAACCATCCATTATGGAGTTTCTATGAAGGTGGTTGGAGGATATTGCTTGTTTTTACATGGGCCAATGACTCCAAAAGCAATACAAAAGTCTTAGTAATGGCACTATAGATCGAAGTGATGGAAAATGTATGTGCCATATGTATAGATATCTATGTATGTCATAACAAATGCAAACAAGGCTATATTATTTCGATTTTCAAGAAGGTTTTGTGAGAAAAGAGTATATTTTTGCATGGGTTTGTTACTATGAATTTTTGTGGGTTTCTGTGTAGGACTTCAATTTTGTGGCTATGTTTGCAACAGAATAAAATTATAAATGTTATGTGGTTTTTTCTAGGCTTTGAGAAACAAGGCAGCATGCAAAAAGCTAGTGGGAAGAGGTGTGTTTGAAGGAATTGGAAGGAGGTGCATATCAGGAAAACCCCTAGCATTATTGTTTCATTTGTCATTCATAGTTTGTGGTAGGCTATGTTCTTTGATCTCTAATAAGGCATTGTTGATTGTTTCAAATTTTGATAAGGTGCTATTGAGAAAAGACTATATTGTTTGTAAGAATGAATATTGTTTCATTTATGGTTCGCATTTTGTGGCTATGGTTTTGCATTGGTATGTTACTATGAATCTTTGTGTTTTGTGGGTTTCTCCATCTAGATTGTTGTTGAAACCAATATTGTTTGATTTATGGCTTCTATTTTGTGGTTATGGTTGCAACGCACCAAAATAGTTAATGCTATATAGTTTATGTTTGATTCCATTAGGTATTGTTGATTATTTTTCTCTAGCTTAGATTATATTGTTTCATTTTCGAAAAGGTGTTGTTGAAAAGGCTATATTGTTTGAATTTTTGATAAGGTTCTATTGAGAAAAGAGTTTATTTTTGCATGGCTTCCTTACTGCAATTTTTTGTGGGTTTCTCTTTATGACTTCCATTTTGTGGCTATGTTTGCAACAGAATAAAATTGTTGGCGTTATGCAGTTTTTGTTGATTGTTGTTGTCTAGCTTGGGGTAAATTGTCTCATTTTTTATAGAGTGCTATTGAAAAATATCTATTGTTTCAATTTTTGATAAGGCGTTGTTGAGAAATTCCTATATTGTTTGTAAAAAGCAATATTTTTTCATTTATGGTTAACATTTTGTGGCTATCATTCTACCTGGGTTTTGTGGCTATGGTTTTGCATGGGCTTTGTGCATTGTCAATTGTTGTTCTCTAGCTTAGGGTATACTGTTTCATTTTCAATAAGAGAGTGTTGAGAAGGAAATATTATTTCATTTTCGACAAGGTACTGTTGAGAAAAGACTATTTTTGCATAGGTTTGTTACTGTGATTATTTTGTTTGATGCCACCATTGATTGCAATGATGGATAATATATTTTCCCTATGTATAGATATGTATGTATGTCATAGTAGATGTAAACAACATTCATACAAAGTGGTCCCTATGTTTTTTCTGTTGGTACATTCTTGGAATGATAAGCTATATTTTAAGTGTCATATGGAAGATTGATGCCACCATTGAACTAACTTTAGGAACTCACATGTAGGAGCAATATACTCTACACTCAGCCAACAGGAAAAGATTAATACTATAGAAATCAAAGGGAAAATTTATGGGAACCTCCAGATGTGTGGTTTCCCCCTATTGTGTGAACTTTGGTCAAAAAAATTGTCAACCTTCCGACGTCAAAATTTTAGTCAGGGAAAAGGTGGTGAATGTTTCTTGAATTTTAAATTTAAAGCATTTGGTGCATCAATAGAAAAGGACAGCAAAATTAAACACTGGTTGGTAGCAGCATTAATTGTTGCATGGTTCTTATGCGGTGGCAATGTTTGCAAAGTAATAAAATAGTCCATATTCTTCTTGACGCATAGTTGTTGTCTATCTAAACCTTAATAAGGGTTTGTTACAATGCAAGGTTGTATATTAAGTGTTAGATAAAATATTGACCAAATCGTTATTGAGGCCTAGACAAATAACAAGTATCCTTAAAGCCATACATAAACAACCAACAATGGCTTATCATGAAGAACATGGACTATTTTTTCACTTCCCAACCATTCCTAATGGATAGGAACCATAGATCAAATAAAAATCATAATTATCTTATGAAAAGAATAAGCATAGCAAGGACTATATATGGATGTTGTATGCATCTAATTTCACATGGATACATATCTACACGTAGGGATGAATGTTGTTTGTCTCTAATTTCACAAACATACATATCTGCACACAGGGAAAGTAAAATGAGAAAGAACAAAAGAAGGCTTGCTCTCCACCCTACCTTATTGGGTCATGGAGCCCCATAGGCTCTCACCAAATCCCCTAAGAAAAACAAACATTTTCCACCACTGTGATGGATAGTGAAACTAATCTTCCTAATTACACTTAATATAAAACCTATTATTATAAGGATGCTTCTCTGACAATGAAACAAATAACAACTATCTTTGCAAAACAATATGCATGGCGAGGAGTATATATGAATGTTGTCTACATACTATCTTTTAAAAACAATAAACATGGCGAGCAGTATATATGAATGTTGGGGTATGTGCAGGATCATGATGGGCCAAAAAGTGGCGATACATAAGCCATAAGATGGCCCATGTGGCTGACGACCTTTTTTTTACCCAAAATTGATGAAACGAAAAGAGTTTTTATAGGATATTCTCAGCTTTCCCCCAATATAAATTATTCTTTACTTTTAAGTTAATAAATAATTATTATTTATTTTCTATTAGAATTATGAATAAAGTCCTGATTGATAGGCTGATTGAAAAAAATCTATAACTTTCAAACGGTATCACATTTTTTAAATATGAAACATGTGTCACATTCTATGCTTCACATACTATAGGATTAAAAAAAGTAAAATTGAATTTCATGAATCTTTGATCAAGTTAAGGTGGTTTATATTTTTTAAAATTTGTAATAAAAAATTTATAATTAATTATTTACTTGGAAAAAAATTATAAAACAATATGCATAACATTGGTACATGAGTCCTCTACTTATATCTAAAAGCTTATAAAAAAATATTATCATTTTATTGTGGTTAGGGTGGTCAGACAGACACCTACTTCTTATTTTTACCCTGAAATTTAAATACTACTGCATTGAAATTTCAAATTTTCACCAAATAGATTTTTTTTTTAAATAAAGGTCTAGTAGTTTAGAAACTACATTTAATTTCCTACACATTCTATTTTTACAGTTTTTTGAAATAATATAGATAAATTATTCAAATTTTTATGTCAAGTTGTCTAACTCTGATTTTTTGTCTTTTTATTGCCACTTAAGGGCTTGTTTTTTCCATGATGATCCTACACATACCCGTTGTCTACATCTAATTTCACATACACACATATCTATGTAGGAGAAAAGAAGAATGAAACACTACAAAAGAGACAAATACTTTTGTGTGTGTATATATTTCGAAGCAACAGATTCCTACATATACATACAATGCATGCAATATATATATTTGGAGTTGCAAAACAAAATCTACATCGATATATATGTTTCCAAATTTAACTGCATTGTTGATTGTTGTTGAATAGCTAAAAAAATATTATTTCATTTATGATTTCCATGTAGTGGCAATGGATGGAAAGCAATAAAAGAATCCACATATACAATTAGAAAAGAAGATCCATTTAGATATATATGCATCTAAAGTTATATGTAGACAACACAAATATATAACCATAGGTGGACTTCAAGCATATGAATTTTGTATGCATCAAATGTCAAAAACACACAGATCTATACATAGAAAATATAAAATGAAACACAAGAAAATGAGGCTTTCTCTCCACCCTACCATATTGGGCCATGGAGCCTCATTGGCTCTCACCAAACCCCTGAGAAAAAACATACATCATCCACCACTATGATCAATGGTGAAACCAATGTGCCTTATTATGCTTACTATACAACCTATCATTCTAACAACTCCTTTTGTGAGGTTGAAAGAAATAATAACTAAAAAAGTGCATTTAATTCTAGATTCCTCAAACAATAAACATGGCAAGTAGTATATATCAACGCTGCATACATCTAATTTCACTTATATACATATCTACACACAGCAAAAGAGAAATGAAACACAACAAAGGAAACTCACACTTTTTTTTGTTTATATATTCACAAGAAACACATTCCTACATATGCATCCAACACACACAATACATATATATGCAGCTCCAAACCAAAAGGTACACTGATATATATATCTGATTTTAGATGCACATATGTACACATTGTTGCTTGTTGTTGAATAGCTTTGAACATATTATTTCATTTATGGTTTCCATGTAGTGGCAATAGTTTTTGAATAGATTTGAACATATAGACACAACAAGCAATAAAATAGTCCACATATATGGCCACAATAATATTTAGCATTCTAAAGTTACGAAAGCAACTAAATAGTTTATGTTATTTACAAAAAGGAATTGTTGACTAATGTTTTGTAGCTTCAGGTCATAGCCAAAGATAGAGAACAACAGTCAACAATTCCTTGTAGAGAACAACATAAAAAATTTAGTGTTGCAACCATCACCACAAAACAAAAACCTTAAATGAAACAATGATGGTTTCAACAAAGGCCTGGAAAAAAAAATCAAACAGTGACCTATCAATAGGTGCAAGAACAAATATAGATAAATTTAAATTTAGATACATATGTTTGTTGCTTGAGAAAATAGTATAAACATCACTTGGCATAGCTTGTGATGGCAACATTGCTTCATCTATGGACTGCATATTTTGGCAGTGGTTACAATAATAGGTTGCATACAAAACTTAGCATAGTAATTCAACACTTTATGTCATTTTCAATAAGGCATTGTTGAGTGTAGAGTTGTAGCTTGAGCTGCACAACATACATAGTTTTCCACACCTATAATTCATAATGCATGTACGAATATACATATATGTATAACTTTAAATGCAATTATGTCTATCAACAAGTATAAATCTAGATATATATGTGTGCAGGCACACTCAAGCTAAATCACAAAATTATTGTGTAGAACATAGATGACAATCATCATTGAATGTCACATAAGGAATATTATAACAAAAATGAAGTTATATGCAACTCCAATAAAATGGGAGACACATAAATAGCTACACATAGGCCATTCCCAAATGGCTAGCAAACAAAAAGGTGAAGGACGCATAAATACCTCAAATATAAATAAGTCGGACTATTTACTACAAGTTTCGCTAATGCAAGCAAATCATTTGGATAGTTCATTGGATGCACATGAAAAAGAGCCAATACAATTGTTAGTAGCAAAAAGTAAACAAGTAACAGACTTATGGGAATGGCACCCAAGGGTTCTCCAATAGCCTAGGGAGAGCTAGAGTCCACTGACATTGTTGGGCCTACTCTTTAAAAAGGTCAAAGCTGCAATTTCGGTGGCTGGCCTCAAGCTCTATTGCAACAAAAACATGAGGGCCAAAGATTCAATTAAAGCAACAAAGGTTGACGAGCTCCATTTCCAATTTTTTTATTTCATTTTTTTAATCTTTCAAATTTTTTGTTGAGACATTAACAATATGACCGAAAAAAAATAATAAACAAAAGACACATTTAGAAAACTCTTTGTAAATCATTTCGAAAACAGTCTTTGTTCTTGCAAAATAATCAACCTAGAACATACATTGTCCATCACTGTGATCAATGGTGGCATAAATGTTTCATATAATAGTTAAAATACACCTTATCATTCCAAGAATTTCCCAACAAAGTAAACATAGGAATCAGTATGTATCAATGTTGTTTGCATCCACTATGACATACATACATATATGCACATGGGGGAAATACATTTTCCATCACTGCGATCAATGGGGGCATCAATGTTCCATACAACACTTAAAATACATATTATCATTCCAAGGATGCCTCAATATGTATCAATATTGTTTGCATCTAGTATCCAACATACATACATATCTGCACATAGGAGAAATAAAGTGAAACACAAGAAAACAAGGCATTTTCCATCACTGTGATCAACTGCATGACATCACTCTTCCATATAACATTTAAAATACAACCTATCATTCCCTACATGCAAATATGTATGTATATATTGTTTTGTGGTGATGGTTGCAACACAATAAAATCGTTAACCTTATACACTTTTTCTTGTTTTCAACCAAGCATTGTTGTTCATTGTTCTATATCCTTGGCTATATTGGTTCATTGTCAATAAGGTGTTGGGTGATCCCACTATATTGGTTTACAATTTTCGGGCAAACTGGACACTGAACTGATTTTTTTTAACTAAATCTTCACTTTCAGGCTCCTATAGCGGCTAAACTATGAGGAATTTGAAGATGATGCAAACTAATGATTTATGGCATTTTTTCTATAGATTCTAAATATATTTTTTTCAAAAGTTTGGGAATCATATTGCACTTTTTTTTATATCTCCTTCGAAAGCTAGTTTAAAAAAAAAAACAACATTTTGAAGGAGTGACGCTCACCGTATACAACATAGTTTTTTTGGTATGAAGGATAAAATTCTAATTTTTTTTAATTTAGATTTGTAACTATGATATCTAACCAATTCATTTGGTTTCATAATTTTTTATTACATATTTTTTCCTTAATCAAGTTTCTAAGTCAAACCAATTACAATTTAGACATAGGTGGACCGTATACAACATAGCTTTTTTGGTATGAAGGATAAAATTCTTTTTTTTTTTAATTTAGATTTGTAACTACGATATCTAACCAATTCATTTGGTTTCATAGTGTTTTATTAAATATTTTTTCCTTAATCAAGTTTCGAAGTCAAACCAATTGAAATTCAGACATAGGTGGACCATATACAACATAAAATTTTTTGTATGTATCGAAATTCAAATTTTTTTTAATGGATCAAGGACATCAATACCCAGCCTGAATATATTTTTCAATATTTTTTTTGATAATTTGTTATTTTTCCATATGTGCAAAACAAAGAGCTTGATTTTTGGTGAAAACCCTATGTTTAATAAAACTAAAAAAACAAATACATAATAAAACCAAAACATATTAAAATTATATTCGTTTGATAGCTCATTCTGAGGACTACCATCTTCCAGTTGGGTATGTTAAATATCCTCCATTTTCATCCTCAACCCGAGCTTCGAAGGGAAAATATCTGAATTTTTTTTGTGATAGAGGGTGGGAAGGTGGGAAAAGGGGGGTCCGCCTTTCCACAATTGGAAAATGTGGGTTCCCACATTTAAGGGGTTCACTCAAACCTAGAGTTTGTTCGAACCCCCCAAAATGAATTTTTTTTGAATAGGGTCATTTTTTGGAAGTTTTCCTTCCTCACTCCATTGTAAACCACTTTTATGGGTTCACCCTGCTGGTGGGGGAAATAATTTATTAATCATGGATTTTATTTTGTCACTATGGTTGCAATGCAGAAAGATAATGAACATTATACAATTTATGTTGATTTCCATAAGGCATTTGTAGTTTAGGGTGCATCATTTCATTTTCGATAAGGCATTGTTGAGAAGGCTATATTGTTTTAATTTTCAATACTTGGTGTTGTTCGCAAAAGACTGTATTGTTTGCTAATACAAATATTGTTTGATTTATGGCTTCCATCTATTGATTTTGCAACCATCACCCCATGCAAAAAAAACCAAAATAACCTCCAACCACCTTCATAGAAGCTTAGTTCAACGGTTGATCGAACCTGCACCTTCACAGGAGCTTGCCATTGTGGCATCAACATTGATTGTTGTATGGCTTCCATTAGTGCCAATGGCTGCACAAAAGCTCGCCATTGTGGCACTAGCATTAATTATTGTATGATTTTCATGTACTAGTGATGGTTGTAATAACACCTAACATTTTAAACCTCAAGAATGATTTAACTTGCACCTTCACAGGAGCTCGCCATTGTGGCATCAACATTGATTGTTGTATGGCTTCCATGTAGTGCCAACAGCTGCACAGAAGCTTGCCACTGTGGCACCAACATCAATTGTTGTATGGTTTCCGTGTAGTGGCGATGGTTGTAATAACACCTATCATTTTAAACCCCAGGAAACATAGCGAAAGCCTGCACAATTTACAATGAGGCATTGTTGGGTGTTTTTATGTGGCTTTGACTGCTATCAAAATTGTAAGCCAAAACAACGAGCTTTTCTAAAGGTTTGTTACTATGATTTTTATTTGTTTTGTGGGTTTTTCCATTTGAGCCACTGTTGTAACCAATATTGTTTTATTTATCGCCTTCATTATGTGGTGATGGCTACAATGCAATAAAATAGTTAATTTTATACAATTCATGTTGTTTTGCCTTCTTTTGTTCCATGCCATATAATTTTCCCCACGTGAAAATATTTATATTTGTGAAATTAGATGATCTTGACTTTTGCACTATAGTTTAGGTTGCATCATTTCATTTTCGATAAGATGTTGTTGAGAAGGCTATATTATTTCAATTTTCAATAAGGTGTTGTTCGCAAAAGACTCTATTGTTTGATTTATGGCTTCCATGTATTGCTTTTGCAACCATCACCCCATGCAAAAAACCAAAATAACCTCCAACCACCTTCATAGAAGCCTAACAATGGTTTATTTAACTTGCACCTTCATAAGAGCTCGTCATTGTGGCATCAACATTGATTGTTGCATGGCTTCCATGTAGTGGCAATGGCTACATAGAAGCTCGCATTATGGCACCAGCATTTATTGTTGTATGGTTTCCATGTAGTAGCGATGGTTGTAATAACACCTGCATTTTTGAACCCTAGGAAACATAGCGAAATCCTACATAATTTATAATGAGGCATTGTTGGGTGTTGTTTTGTGGCTTTGTCTGCTACCAAAGCTACAAGCCAAAACAATGAGCTTCTCTAAAGGTTTATTACTGTGAACTTTTGAGTTTTGTGGGTTTTTCCATCTAGGCCACTGTTGTAACCAATGTTGTTTTATTTATCACCTTTGTTGTGTGGCGATGGCTGCAACGCACTAAAATAGTTAATGTTATGCAGTTCATGTTGTTTTTCCTTCTTCTTTTTTGTGCCATATAATTTTCCCCATGTACAGATATGTATATTTGTGAAATTAGATGTAGCCACCACTCATATCTACGACAACCTATATATTAAGTGCAATAATAAACATTGATATCACCAATGAATACATTGGTGAACAATCTATGCATGCCTACCAAAAAATAGCACACACATCACCCACCACTCTAACCAATGGTGAAATCAATGAGCCTTATTGCACTCACTATACATCCTACCATTCTAATTCTCTTTTTGAGGTTGGAAGAAATAATAACTAAAAAGGTGTATTTAACTTTAGTCTCCCCAAATAATAAACATCGCTAACAATATATATGAATGATGTTTGCATCTAATTTCACATACATACATATCTACACACATCAAAAGAGAAATCGAGTGCAAAAAAACTAACACATACTTTTTGTCTTTATATATAGTTTCAATCAACAGATTCCTACATATGCACCCAACACATGCATATATATATGCAGTTGCAAAAAAAAAGCTACACCGATATATATATATATATATCTTAAGTTAGATGCATGGTATGTGCAGGATCAACATGGAAAAAATAGGCCCTTAAGTGGTGATGAAAATTCAGAATATCAGAGTTAGGCAATTTGACGTAAAAATTTGAATAAGTTATCTATATTTCAAAAATATTTAAGAATAGAATTTGTAGCAAATTGAATATAGTTTCTAAACTACTAGGTTTATTTTTTTTAAGAAACCTATTTGGTGAAAATTTGAAATTTCAATGCAGTAGTACTTAAATTTCAGGGAAAAAATAAGAAGTGGGTGTCTATCTGACCACCCTAACCACAATAAAATAATAATATTTTTTTATAATATTTTAGATATAATCAAAGGACGCATGTCTCGATGTGATACATATTTTTTTGTAATTTTTTTCCAAGTAAATAATTAATTATAAATTTTTATTATAAATTTAAAAAAATATAAAACTCGTATGTCTGACCACCTTAACTTTGTCAAAACTTCATGAAATTCATTTTTTGTATCCTATAGTATGAAAAGCATAGAATGTGACACATGTTTCGGATTCAAAAAATGTGATACCATTTGAAAGCTATAGATGTTTTTCAATCAGCCTATCAATTAGGACTTTACTCATAATTCAAATAGAAAAATAATAGTAATTAATTAGTAAATTCAAAGTAAAGAATAATTTATATTGGTGGAAATCTGATAATCTCCTTTAAAAACCCTTTTTGTTTCATCAATTTTGGGTAAAAAAAAGTCATCAACCACATGGGCCATCATACCACTTACATATCACCACTATTTGGCCCATCATGATCTTGCACATACCCTGCACATATATACGCATTGTTGATTGCACTCTACAAAAGACTATATTGTTTGTTGAAACCAATATTTTTTTATTTATGGTTTGCCTTTTCTAGCGATGGTTTTGATTAGGTTTGGCACAGTGGATTTTTTATGTTCTGCAGGTTTTGCCATCTGTTGCAAGCTTTCATTTTTTTCTTTTCCTATGTGCAGATATGTATGTATGTGCACTGATAAATAAATATATATATGAAGTTAGATGCACATATACGCATTGTTGATTGCACTCTACAAAATACTATATTGTTTGTTGAAACCAATATTGTTTGATTTATGGTTCACCTTTTGTGGTGATGGTTTTGATTAGGTTTGGCACTGTGGATTTTTTTATGTTCTGCAAGTTTTTCCATCTATTGCAGTCTTTCATTTTTTTCTTTTCCTATGTGTAGATATGTATGTATGTGAAATTACATGTAGACAACATCCATATATACTTGGTTTTACTAACAAAAGAATTTTCAGCAACAAACACACACATTTAACTGGTTATATATTATGAAAATGGAAACCAACTTATAATGTCTAACATAGGTTTGTTGATTACCTCTTGGAGTTTCAAGAAGTGTTTATTCAGATGGAATGAGAGAATCAGATGATTCATGTGAGAATAATTCTTCGTTTGAGAAATGGTACTGCATTGTTGATAGTATGGGATCCTGGCAGTACTTGGCAAAAAGATAATATTGAAAATTCTAAAAGGGATAAACCAGCACATTGTTTTCAAAATGTTGTTGAGATCATCAGCACTTGTGTTGGGACTTGTCTCCAATTGAAATTTAGTATTTGGGATCTCAAGTATTTTCTAATGAAGAATGGTAAGCATAAAAAGAAAGTTGGTTGGAGAGATAAGTGTAAAAATTTTAGTTCTATGATTGTTGTTGCCTTCTTTTCCTATTATTGGATTTTAATTTCTGATCATAAATTGGTGTTCTGGGATGGAAATATGATTGGAAGATGGTTTGTGGTGGCATTGGGACCTTTATTGAAGAAGCCACCAACCTTGTTCATGAGCAGCTATGCCAATTTTAATGAGAGATTCTTTTGTTGCAGCTACACTCCAATGCCTTGTCGGCAATTTTGGCCACTTTTTCTTTAACATGAATGATGTGCAAAAGACTTGATTTGATTTCCTCCAAGGAAAACTTAATGAACTTCATATCAACAATGAAAATGAAACATACATCTTCTCCTCTAGGCACAACATAAATCAAAATTTCAACATGCTGATGCAATTCATCAAGCTATGACAAAACTTGAATTCCATTTTCAGCAATTTGTGAGCTTGAACTGCAATCTACATATTCTGGCTGAGATGTTGTAGAACAACTTTGATGGACAAAAATTTCAAAAATCGTTTGAGCTGCACTCCCCCAACTTGTCTCGCATGTGATGGACACTCTTCATCATTCCATCCATAGTGCCTTCCAATTCCTTAGCTTGTTTTCAGGTGAAGAAAAATCTGCCTTATGACAACTAGAAACATCTCTTTCCACATTATTTTCTACACATGATTCAAGGGAGTCGGTCAAATCAACTTTGTAGTGGTAAGAGACTTCAACTTCCTCTTTCTCCTGGCTTTCAAACCAGCATTCTCCCAAATTGTGGAAAGACAATTCGATGGTTGAACACATATCTTCTACCAACTGAACTTCTCCTTCATTTAGATCTACACTTATGATCTCATCATGCAACTCCATGTCAACTCTTGTTTCTAGAAGTTCTTCTCTTGGATATTCAACTTGAGGCTCCTTAACACTTGTTGACTCATTGTTCTCTACTGCAGGATAAATGGAAACTCCTTGAAAATTTGCTATGAATTCAAAGGGATTCCAACTTTCATCCTCCTCTTCAGCTTCAAAAATCTCCTCTTTGTCCTCAACAGTCTTCTTCAAAAATGGCTTCAATTTTTCTTCACATTGACTGAAAATTCCTTTGGCTAACAAATCAATGATTGGAGAAATATGCTCTTCTTGTTGAAAGGAATTCTTGAGAAGGACTTGAACACTTTTGGGAAGAGTATCAACTTCTTTGATGGTGTCAATTAGAACATTTTTAATAGCTGAAAACACCCCCTCTTCCTGTTCACTCCAAGTTGAAGTGAATAGATAATCAAACAAAAGGTAAATCTAATTTTCCATCTCCAAATCTATCAGAAGAATGCAAGTTCTTACTTCTGAAAATGTATTTAGGAAAACAACTCTTCTTGGAAATAAACCACTGTCAGTTTTATCCAAATCTTGAAAACTCTCCACAATCATACTTAATATGGTCTTCATAATTTCTTCATCATACGATAATTGTGGTTCCACAATTCTTATCACTTCCATGAAACAAGAAGAAATCAGCAACTTAGTTTCTTCATTTGGATGCCTCAACCAATAGGGTTGATTCAAAACATTTACTGTAAGAGTTAATGCCAACTGCATTTCTTTTGAAAGTGATGGCTTCACTTGTCTCAAACATTGTTCTAACAAATGAAGACTATTCTCTTCATTTCCTCTTGACTGAAATTCTTTGCCAAGTCTCTTTCCAACCAAAAAGAGAGTCTCTGCCAATTTCCTGTCTTCTTCGTTAGCCATGCCTTATTCTGACAAGACAAGGTTTCACAAACCTCTGAAAAAGTGTCGACTTCAAAAACTTCTGAAGCTGAAACTAAAATTTGTTCTGCTTTCTGATGTAGTATTTGTCTTCTCTGACTCTCATCTGATAACTGAAGTGTTGAAACTCACAGGATGGCAGGAAAATAGGCTCTGATACCACTGAAATATACTCTCTCAATTTTTTTGATTTTTAAGTGAACATTTACAATGTAATCAAGCACCCGTTAAGGTTAACATAACCCAAAACGTGCATGAAAAAAATCTAACCAAGAATGCACCCTAAAACCACTTAAGGAGGAGGGGTGAGCATATGGTCAGAGGATCCCTAGGATCTACTAAATCAAATATTACAATGATTACACTGAAAGAGAGATTAAACTCGACACCAAGAATGTGCACTCAAGATCCTTTGACAGGCGAGGTGCTAACATATGGTGGAGTACTAATGCTGAAATTGAATGTAACAAAGGTGGATAATTAGCCAAAGGAACTTTCCACGCTACCACCAAATAGTGGGGGGAAAAGATTATAATTAAAACACTTCTTCTCCTACGGTAGGCATCCACTAAAGAGTGGGAATTCACCACTTGAAAGTGGGTATGAAAAGAGATTACAATTCAATTTATCCTCACTAGTAGTAAACCATCCAAGGGTGCTTAATGTGAATTAAAATAGAGAATGCAACAATGTTAAAACTGAAACAGTACTACTGTTAACAATTTGTACAAATAGGAAAGTTGCAAATTACAACATTTTTCACCATTTTTCAAAGCACCAAGTTATACAATGTTTCCATGTTAGAACATAATGATAAATGAAGAAAGAAGATGGAAACACCAAATGAATTAACTCTGTTTCAGAAATCTACAATTCTGGAAATGATAATCAACAACTATGAAAAATCATCAAATGCTCATAACTCAACCAAAATACCTCCAAATTGCGTGAAACCAAAGGCAATGATCAACTAGAAGATAGGGGCCCCTACTGAAATGTATAAACAACTCCAAAATACCAGCAATTATTAATGGCATGAATCCCAATACAAACATAAAGGTACGACCCTCCTTGAGGGGCGATTTTGTTATTTAAAAATCCACACTTCAATTTAAAATCTGGAAATTGGTGAAGATGGTTGCCCAGACCTTAGGAATGAATTGGCCAAATGCCTAGAACAAAATAAAAATCACTCTGAAAGCTGTAAATAGAAAACATCCTTCAGCCATGAAAGGACCAGCAACACAAATTCTGGAAATAACATCAATTTCTCCAACACTAAAGTTCAATATGTACTTCTGAATGAAGCACACTCTCAATCCAACATCTAGGGAACCATAGTTTCAGGCCTGAAGCGTGGAATAGAATTGCTAAACTTTACCTTAGTTGGATTCTGGATTTCAATCCAACAACATAACTTTCCTTTCACAAACATATCATAATCATCTCTCCACAATGCATCAATATATAAGTTTCAATGGGCAAATAAAACACTCTAAATTCCAAGAAGTTGAATCACTTCAACTTCCCAAGGGACGCCACCTTCAACCATTCACTTTATTGTGAAATAATAAAACATTATTTCCCTTCCCTTTAGGCGTCCATTTCTATTTGCAAAAATAAAGCATTTAATAAATCATTAAATGCTCAACATGACCCCTTAATGTCTCCTCTTTAAAACAACATGAAGTTATCACTCCTAGGCATGGGGGTACAACTTAAAAACATGAAATTAACTAAGTATAACACTTAGTCCAAGGAGAACCAAAACCAATGCCAATACTGAAACTGAAGGATTACCACAAATAACATGTTGACCTGAGCTGAACTGCAAATGATGATATTGACAAGATTAGACTTACTAAAAATAGCCACTGCCAAAAATAGTAAGTTTACTTCAACTCAACAGAAAGTCAAACTGATCGGCCACACTGAACTGCAAAAGACTGAGTTGTTGCTAGGGTGATACTGCTATAAATATACTTACCAAAAATATCATATTGCTATAAATAGTAAATTTTCCAAAACCACATCTGTATGCCAACTGAGCAGTATCATGACTTACTATAAATAGTAAGTGTTTCCAAATATCTTTTAAGCACAAACCGAGCAACCATCATGACTTACTATAAATAGTAAGTGCCCAGAAAGGATGTCAGATTCAGATGCATGTCACATCACCTTGGAGATCTCTGAAACCCCAGAAAGCTCCACTAGACATGCATCAAAAAAACACACGTGCAAGCCCTCAAAACTGCATTTGAAACCTCCTATAAAATAGGAAACCCTAATTTCCCATTCTACTTAGCCTACGAGTTTCTGGAAGTAGGCTAAATCCAATTATAGAGAGTAGGGTTAAATCAGGGACATTACAAATCAACCCTTAAATAAAAGAAGATGCAGAAGTCCAACAAGTCCCCTAGTTGTCGAGACTTTATTGGATATGATGATGAATGATGATGATGCATTGCTTATCCAAGGATGGGAGAGATTAAAAGCATACCCTTCTTTATGTTTGATAACACACATAGGTACAATATATCAAGGTATAAAGTACCAGGATGGCATTACGCCTAGTGTGATGGACTTTGACTCGTCAAATAGATAGGAGTACTCTTGTTCACACTTAACAAACAAAAGCTCATTCAGAATGCAGTTCAGATATTCTAAACATCTCGGGCAAAAACATAAAAAGGCAAGCCTTCTTATGTGGTCAACAAGACACCTAAAAAATCTTCCCTACAAGCAAAACAAAGCACGCATGATGAAGTTATTTTACAAGAACATCCAACAAGCACAACAAATAACAAGATAATGATCATTGCCCCACTCCTTTCTCTCTAAATATTTCTATTTAGATATCATCGAGAGGTCTTTGGAATGAGCGCAAAATAAGATAAGTCTAACAAGACCAAGATAAAGTAAACAAACAAGCTAATGTTCTTCGTACTGTTAGCCAAAGAATAAACTATGGTGATACCTAATGCTAATGTCCATCACAGGAAGGTCGCATTCCTAGGACATGTTGTGATCAGGGTTTTGATGAGATTGATTGGATGATAAGCTATTGATACTCCAAGTTGACCAACTTGTTGAATCACTAATCTAGACTTGAGACTTTGATGACTGAGCATTCACTTTAGAACCTGCTAGAATTGCTTTTGATTGCCTCACCAAAGGATGAAGGCGATGATTGATTTATTATGAATGGTGATTATTGCGGGTGAAACCGAGATGAGACCGATGGACCATTTTGGGTTTTTTCAAATGTTTTGAGGCTATTTTTTGAATTTTGAGATGTTTTACAAATTTTTTTGGTATTTTAGAGATTTATGATGAAGAGACAGACTTAAAGACCTATCCTAAGGGTATCAAGAGCTGATCCATAGATTGTCCTTGCCTACGTTATACACGCAGAGACCATGTAGTTCGACTGACGACAGAGTTGACTCAATGATAAGATAGATGGGAAAACAGATTGCCATTGCGACGAACACCTAAATGATTGACCTAAATGTCTCAGGGGATGATCAAACATCAACCTTGCCTACGTTGAAGCTTAGAGATGATGTAGTTCAGCTGATGACTCTATTTTTTGATTTTTTCTAACTTTCTAAGTTTTTTGGATTTTGAAAGATTTCGATGTTTTTGGATTTTTGATTGATTTTCTGAATGTTTTTAATTTTTGATAGATTTTTGAATGTTTTTGGATTTTTGATGTTTCGAGAAGATCACAAGAATATACACGAATCTGATCCGATGCAGGTACAGGAACATGCCCCCAGCGTAATGTGATAGACTACTTCGATAAAGGTAGGACAAACTGACCTTAGGAATATGCCAAGTAGTAGTATGGTGGAACGTGATACGAGCACAAGATCAAGCTATGGTATAGAATGCAAACGACTGTGATGGATAAGTGAGTGCGCATAAGAGGCCATGAAGATCCTAGTAGATGGAGAGTGCTTTATTTATGCTTGGCGCTTGTTTGCTAGGTTTTCACCAAGGTACTTGTCCAAAGCACCACCGAAGTGGTTTTCGCTAGAGGAAGATTTTTTCATTACTAGTTTCAATCCTTTTTCTAATTTTTTGGATTTTTGTGTTTTTTGATTTTTTTTGTTGTCACCAAGACGCCTGTTTACCAGGTTTTTATCAGGGTGACCATTTTTTTAGGACATTTTTCTGATTTTTTGTATTTTTTGGTTCTATACCTTGCAAGATTTTAGGCATAAATTTTTTTGAGATGACAGTTGTTCAGGGGCTCCTGCAGAGGCTCACCTTCTGGTGTTGACAATTGATATGCCCCTGATTTATAGCTCGTCGTGATGATGAAAGGTCCCAACCAGTTGGATTCGAATTTTCCTTTGCTTTCTAGATTTGGCATGTTCTTTTGATTTTATTTTAGCACAAGTTCACCGACTTGGAAGGTGTGTCTTGATGAGACAAGTTTTTGGCACATTTAAATCATGCTTTTACAAACACTTTTCCAATTTTCATTATGCTAAGACAAACATTTAGCACTAATTATGGGACAAGACATAGACTTTTTATGCTTAATATGATAAGTATATTATGATAAAAGTTCCATGATTATTACCTTTGAATATTTTATTAGTCTAATGAATACCTTATGGCTTTGTGTGATCATAAACCCTTCCTGCAGCCTCTACTACTGAACTTGTTGCAACCATGTCTAAAATAATGTGCTTTAGATTAATGCTTAATTGAATGTATAAATGAAGTAATGGATCATCTTAAAGGTTGAATGTGTTGAGCTAACTTTTTTCCTCAGGAATAGCTATCAAGATATTTTGCAGGTACCACATTGAAGAGGGAATTCAATTTCCACTTGAAGGCTAAGAAGACCAAATCAATGAAGACTGGTTCAAACAAAAAAAGATAGGGAGAAAGTTTCAACTCATCCGCGATGCAGGGAGAGTGTTCCAAAAATCTAGGCTAGGTGTCTTAGTGGCGCATGAATCCAAGATGATGGCGCTTTAAAACTGATGAACCGATTTGACTTAGTTCTTGCATTTTCATCCACCTCTTTACTTAGTTAGTTGAATGTAATAAAGAATTATCATCTTATAAGGGAAGAGTTGGTTAGTAGTTAGATTCAATTTTCAATAAATAGCCCACTCTCCTTCAGAGAAAGGGCTGGATGATTGTTGTTGTAATACATTTTCAGTTTCTAGAAATACAGTCAAGAGATTGTGAGCTATGTACTTGTTTATCTTAAATCAATAAAGAGTTTATGAAGTTTACAGTCTAATTTGTTGTTTACCTTTGGCATTACCTAAGGTGGCCCACTTAGGGAACTATCCATTCTTTCATTCTGTAAGTTAGAATAGCTGCACTTCCTTTCATAGAGGTTAATGTGACTGTTCCTGCAGCTGGCAGAAACACAGAGCTGTCAATTGTTCCTACAACCACTAGATGTAGAATAGTTTTGTCTTTCAATTTTTATTTCTAAGAAAGTTTATCTAGTAAAGTTGTTTCCAATTACTCAAATTCTAGTATAAGTATCTTCAGGAAGTTATGCATGTCTGAGAAAGGTGATTAGTGCATATATTGTGCTGACCCATTTCAAGTTTATGTCCCTAGGTTGGTAATTAAATGAGGTTCTTTAGCAGGTTATGACTGCCAGTTGTGATGTATAATCCCTGAGTTCTAGAATTCATGTTCCTAGTTATTAAGCTAATTAAAGGACACTACATTTTTGGTGCCATTGTCGGGGATGATGTCAAACTAAAGACCTGTTGCAGGCATGCTCATAGAAAGTTTGAATTTCATTCAAAGTATTTAGTTTAGAATTTACTATTCCAACATTTCTCATAGTTAGATTTAGTTTTTGTTGTATGCATAGAAGAAGAGGCCAATTTGGAAGATTCCTTCTTGGAAAAATAGATACCCAAGAAATCTACCCAGAGCTGTTTCAAGAAGAACCATATTTAGATGCTAGCTAGGACCTAATTACCTCATCTTCTTCCTCATAAATAAGCTTAAACCTATTTGATGAGAATGACAACATTGATCCACTCACCGTGCAATTGAATAATCTGCACACATCCAATCACCCACTTGCCCTTGTAGCCTATCAGCCAAGAGCTAATCTAGGGACATAGCCAAGGATGGAAACTCCTACTTTTTCATTTCCAATTCCTGACTTGCATGAAAATAATAAGGTCCACCTCAAGAACATACCTGCCTCATTACTTCCAAAGTTCTATGGACTTATTACTAAGGAGCCTCATACCTTCTTGTTTGAATTTGACATCCTCTGTAGGAGCTATGACTACACAACCTCAGCACACAAGCTGAAGTTGTTTCCCTCCACTCTAAAAGAGTCAGCCTTGAGGTGGTTCATGGGATTGGGAAGCAATGTAGCAACCACTTGGGATGTAATGAAAGATCTGTTCTTGGACAAATATAAAGAATATTGTAGAGGGAATGATATGAGAGGAGATGACATCTTCAAAATGTTACAAAAGGAGGATGAAACTATGAAGATTATGGGTCAAGGTTTTTGTTTAATGTACAGAAGAACACTCAGCACGAGTTGAACGAGGAATCCCAAAACATTCTCTTCCTAAGAGGAGTAAATGATACTTGCATGGAGGCCCTTGACCTCATTGCAGGAGGAGATGTCACCCAAAGTGATTGGGATGATATCAAGAAAATCTATCTCAACTACTCCAGAGCAACTGTGAAGAAAGGCAGAGGGTTTAGACCCTCTATTGCAAAAGGAAACGGCTTTGGAGTGTCTATGGGGGATATTTCTAATCTCTTGTCCAACTTCAAGCAAGATATCATCAACGATGTAGCTACTCAACTGGACACTATGTAAGCTCGAAGGAAGAAAGAGGAAGTTGAGTTAATGCTAGGTGAATATTGCCCTCATTGTAGACAAAGAAAGAAGGACTGCAGATGAAAATCAGTGGCCAACCTGGAGGTACATCATCTTCCCACTGAGTTTAAAACCATAGAAGGAGAGGAAGAAGTGTTCTTTGTTTCTCAGCGTAGGTCATGGGCCCCAAGACAAGGTATGCCTCAGGACCCTTTGCAAAATTTTGGTTCATATAATAATCAGTGGCAAAACTAGTACCCTCCAAACTATTGGCCATACTCCCAACCTCAGTGGAATAATCCTTGGCCAAATGCTCAGCAAAACCATTGGCAATCCCCACAAGGGAATTGGCAGTCACCACAACAAAATCAGTGGCAGCCTCCACAAGGGAATTGGCAGCAGTCTAACCAGTGGAGAGGAGGCCAACAATGGTCAAATCAACCCGATGGTTTCCTATAGCAACCCCAACAATAGTCAATAATTCTGCCTCCTACAACTAATCAAAGCCAAAATCCTAAGCCAACCCAACTTCCTGCTCAAGGAGCACCCAACCCAAATAATTAGCCTCAACAGCAACAACAACAAGTTTATTTTATCGATCCTAATCATCAGTCTGCCTATGTTCTCAACCTGAATAATATCAACTTATGTTCAAGAACAGTATTACCCACACCATCTCCTCCCATAATCTCAAAATTTCCATATGAGGAGAATGAGCAAGAAGATACCAATGACCTAGCTCAACCCACTGAGCCAATACAGAATCCATCATTGCCTAAGGTATCCAATAAACGCTCACCTCCTTTCCCACAAAGGTTGGAAGGTGAAGTTGTGAAAAAGAAAGAAGAACCTACCTTTGACATCCTTGATCAACTAAAGCACATATGTGTAAAAATTCCCTTGTTCCATGCAATCAAAGAAGTACCTATCTATAGCAAAGCTATGAAGGAGGCATGTTTGAAGAAACCGGGAAGGAAAAAGAAAGACCCTCAAACTATCTTTGTCTTAGGTCAACTCTCTGACTTAATGCTAAGGAAACTTACCATCCCAAAATATTCAAACCCTGGCAATCCTGTTATGGAGATCAATATTAATGGGGTGCAAATTAAAAATGCTTTAGTATATCTTGGTCCAACTATCAATGTCATGACCAAGGATCTTGTGGTAAAACTTAGTAGAAGACCTAGTAGTCACCTTGGATTCCTCGGAGTATCCTGCTGACTTTATGGTTCTGTCTCCAAAAGTATCATTAGGAGGATATCCTGTTATACTAGTAAGGCCTTGGCTGGCCACTGTTGATGCTTACATTGGATGTAGGTCGGGTAACATGACAATCTATGATGGGTATAACATAAAGAAAGTTACCCTTTATTCTCCAGCCCAGCCTCAACTAGAGTCTGGACAAGCTGTTTGGCCAGATTTGGGAGAAGACGAAGGAGTGAACTTTGTTGCCAATTTAATGATGATTACAAGAGAGACTTTCATTGCACAACAAGAAAAGGAGGTACTGTCTAATGTCCTATTGAATAATTATGGTATTGAATACCCCCTTTCCGAAAAAAATCCATGCTCCTTGCAGAGCATTCTTCCTCCACCCGCCTTAGCTCATTATCCTGCAACAACTGACTACTTGCACACCTTATTGCCCCATGTGCTAGAAATTCCTTTTTTGCCTGAAGTATATATGGTTGAATTAACCTCACAGGTGGAGGTAGCTGCAGGGAAAACATTGAATATCAACAATAACCTTACTAGTGAGCAACAAGAATCTATTGTCAAAATGATTACTAATCATAAGTCAGCTTTTGCTTGGGAATATGGTGATATGAAGGGCTTAGACCCAAAACTATGTACACACCACATATTCATCAACAGTGAGTTTAGACCTATCAGACAACCTGAAAGAAGAATCAATCCAGCCTTGAGAGAAATTGTTAAAGAAGAGTTGCAGAAAAAGTTGAATGTTGGCTTTATCTACCCAATCTCGGATAGCCAGTGGGTCTCCCCATTGGTTATCATTCCTAAGGAAGGAGGAAAATGGAGAGTGTGTGTGGATTACAGAGAGCTCAACTTGGCCACAAAGAAAGATTACTTTCCTCTTCCCTTCATTGATCAAGTCTTGGATAATTTATCGAGGAAAAAGTACTTCTCATTCTTAGATGGCTTCAGTGGATACAATCAAATCAAGATTGCTCCAAAGGACTAGGAAAAGATTAATTTTACATGCCCCTAGGGAACGTTTGCTTACTCAGTCTTGCCTTTCGGTCTCTGTAATGCACTTGCAACCTTCCAAAGGGCTATTATTAGTATTTTCTCAGATATCTCATATGACTGTATGGAAATCTACATGGATGACTTTACTGTTTATGGTGCAAAATTTGAGGAAGCTCGAGACAACTTGAAAAAGGTACTAAAGAGGTGTGAAGATCATAACCTATCACTAAATAGTCAGAAGTGTTTCATGATGACGCAAGAAGGAATAGTGCTTGGTCACTATATTTCTACTACAGGAATATAGGTTGATCCTTCTAATATTGAAGTCATCTCTAATCTACCCTTTCCTACCAAGCAGAAGGAACTAAGAAGCTTTCTAGGACATGCTAGATATTACCGAAGATTCATAAAGGATTTCAGTCAGACAACAGGGCCCCTATACAACTTACTAAAGAAAGATGCAGAGTTTACCTGGACAACAGAATGTGAAAAAACATTCATTGATCTGAAAATTGCCCTTACACAAGCACCTGTTTTGAAGGGACCTGATTGGTCACTTCCATTCCATATTCATACAAATGCATCAGATTATGCTATTGGTGCTGTCTTAGGACAAAAATGTGGTTCAATTGAGCATGCACTCTACTATATCAGCAAAAACTTGCAAGGAGCAAAACTCAACTACACTGTTACAAAAAAAGAAATGTTAGCAATCATCTATGCCCTCAACAAGTTCAGGCATTATGTTATAGGCTATCAGATATTTGTCCATACTGATCATGCAGCAATCAGGTATCTCATGAACAAGAGCTCCATTACAGGGAGATTGGCAAGGTGGTTGTTGTTGATGCAAGAATTTGACATTACACTTGTGGACAAGCCAGGTAAAGCCAATGTGGTTTCTGATTTCTTGTCTAGAATTCAAAGGCAAGATGAAATCTGCAGTTATTGAGGATTCCTTTCCTGATGAGCATTTGTTTGCAATCAAATTCATTCACCCATGGTACGCAGATATAGAAAATTATCTGGCTACAGGAAGAACTCCTCCTCAATTCTCCCATAAGGAAAAGAGATTGTTAGTAGAGAAAAGTTTTAACTTCTCTTGGATTGTAGATTGTATGTTTTATATAGGGCCAGATCAAGTAATGAGGAGATGTGTAAGAGAGGAGGACACTCATAACATACTGCATGCAAGCCATGATGAGCCTTGAGGAGGACATTTTGTTGCTAAGAGGACATCAATGAAAATTTTAAATACTGGCTATTATTGGCCAACATTACATAGAGATGAAACCAAATATACCAAGAGATGTGATAGATGCCAACAGATGGGAAGGCCAACCAGATCAGATGAGATGCCTCTATTTCCACAAGTTATTGTTACTCCATTTGACAAATGGGGACTAGGTTTTGTAGGGCCAATTGATCCACCTTCAAATGGTAAGTCTTATATTTTTGTATGCACAGATTATGTAACAAAATGGGTAGAAGCTGGACCTATGAAGCATGCTAGGGATAATAAAGTTGCAGAGTTCCTCTATGATGAAATATTCACCAAATTTGGTGTTCCTAGGGAAATTGTGACAGATCAAGGAGCACAGTTTACCTCTGCTATGATTACAACCCTAGTCAATGAATATAACATAAGGCACATGAAATCAACTCCTTACCATCCAAAGGCTAATGGCCAAGTTGAGATCACTAATAGAGACATTGAGGGAATTTTGACAAAAACTATTGATTTGCATAGAAAGGATTGGACTACAAGGTTACCAAAGGCTATATGGGCCTACTGAACTACATGGAATACTACTACATGATATACACCTTTTGAAATGGTGTATGGTAAAACAACTGTGATACCAATAGAGTTTGAACATAGAACTCTCAGAACAACATTGGAAATGGACATGGACTTAACAACTGCACAAAAGGAAAGAGTCATGCAACTCAATGCTTTGGATGAGCTCAAAAAGAATGCCCTACAACATATTGAGATGATACAAAACAAGTGAATAAGGTTGCATGATAAGTATATCAAGGAAAAACAATTCAAAGCAAGAGATTGGGCTCTGCTTTATGACTCACGGTATAAGGACAACCAGGGGAAATTTCAAACTAGATGGTTAGGTCCATATGAGATAGAAGAGGTATCCAAAAATGGTATTGTACAATTGAGGACCATTGATGAGGTCAGGTTTAAGTTATTAGTCAATGGGCATCGCCTAAAGCTCTACTTCAAGCCCATTGATAAAGAAGAATTTCTCAAACAGTTTGAATTTGAGTAGGAAGACATTGATCCTACAGCCGAAGGAATTGAGTCTAGGCTCAATTCCCCAGGCCATGCATAAAAGTGCATGCCAAAATAATAATAAAGGGTTTATCTATAAATATCCCCATTTCATTCATTCATTCCATCTGCAATCCATACTCACTCTCTTTCTGCCACCTCATCCACCTGTCATTCACCGTACCATCCACGTTTCTCAAGGATCGCATTTTACAATGAAGAAGTGAAGTCACATCAGGTTATCACAGCGGATACTTTCAGGTAAGCTCCACTTCACTTTAAGATTGCTAGTTGTTTCATTTATTACATTTTATTAGGTATTAATTAATGCAAACTAATTTCCTATACGACTGTAATTTCTTTCGGCCTTTCCACACGCTTGAGCACATTTTTATATTTCATAACTTTGTGCCATGTCATTTGTTTCCACCGTCATTAGGCCTTGTCACATCAGTTGTCACTATCTTTTTGGCCTAAGCTCCAAAATTTTAAAAATCTGCACTTAATGAACAACACACCATTAATTCCTGCAATGATGCCCAGGAATGTCTTTCGCTCTGCCATGATTCCTCTTTTCTTTCAATCTACAAAATAAGTTAGGATGTTCGAATTTATTTTCCTATTTTCCTGCATCTTTTGAAGAGAGGTTGAAAAGTATTGGTTGAGGGGAGACAGAGTGTAGTAAAGTTGGTTTGCAGGAGTCACATTGGTCATGTAATTTGAAAATTCTTTCCTGAAGCATTGAGTCGTAGAGACATAGTAAAATGGGAGGTCAGCCAATTCGACATGAACTGACAGATCATAACATCCTGTTGCAAGATGTACAAAATGTGCCAATATTTAGACAATATGGGTGGCTTAATTACTTCTTGAAGCTTGAAAAATTTGATGTGAGCATTGCAGAGGATTTCACAAGGACATTCCAAGAAGGGGAGGCAAAATTTAGGGGTATAACAATAAATGCATCAGTTGAAAAAATTGCGGAGATAACTGGATTGCCACAAGCCGTTGAGCCATTTCCTAGAAGAAGGGATGCACAAAGTGCTAGGGCGAAGTTTACTCGGCCAAATGACCCTCATTTATGAGTGGATAAGCAAGGTGCACAAAGGATGAGTTTTCCGCAAGACTAGGTATCACGAGTAGGGTATAGAATCAAATATATAACATGTGAAGGTCGGTTTTCAGTCTTACATTCTCATCACTTTAAACTCTTATCTTATTTACACCATGGCTTGTTGATGAATATTCTTGATTTCCTGTACAATTTGCTATCTAATAGTGCGGCTGAATTTAAAAAGGGTAGGGTTAACTCTCTTTCCCACCATTGCCTTATTAAATTACTTGTTGAAAAATATATTAAGATGTATCAGGAATGACCTGGCAAGAATTTGTTGTCAATTTTAACCCTAGGATTCAAAATGTTGGGCCTAGAGGGCAACCTCTCACCTCCAAGCAGTGAACCTCCCAGTCCATAGGTCAAACCTTTGCTGCAGCGTCTCCTATTCAAGAATCATCTGATTCATAGGATGAAGCTCCTCTCTCTGAAAAAGTGTCCAAATACCTAGCACAAACCCCTGTCAGAGACCCTGTGCCTTCCTCCAAAGATAACAAAGGGAAGTCACCCATTGTGGTAACTCCTAAACCTATCAAAAGAAAACAAATAGGAGAGTCCCCTGTTCCTGTAGCCAAACCCTCAAAGAAGCATAAGACAATTCCTACTCCCATAAGAAGAAGCTCTAGACTCCAGAACTTGGCATCCCATCAATCACTTGATACTACTCCAGCCACATCACCAACCTCAAACCCTTCCCGTCCTGT
Source organism: Sequoiadendron giganteum (assembly GCA_007115665.2). Taxonomy (NCBI): domain Eukaryota; kingdom Viridiplantae; phylum Streptophyta; class Pinopsida; order Cupressales; family Cupressaceae; genus Sequoiadendron; species Sequoiadendron giganteum. Next base: position 72,427,920 of record CM021107.1, read on the forward strand.
ACTCAAGGAGGTAGAGCCTGTTGTCAATGAGACTATGAGTACTCCTACAGGAGCTGGCCTAGATGAACTAGCAGCCATTGCAGAACAGATATAGGAAGGGATGGCAGAACTACTATAGGAAGAAGTGGGGCGGGTTGAGAAGGAGGAAGTAACAATTGTGATTCCATCAGAACAAGGTGAAAGCATTGATATGACTAATGAAATGCTTGTTGTTCAGGAAGAACAGGAAGACTAGCAGATGAATGGTAATTTAGAACAAGAAAAATCTGAGCAATCAAATGATATAGAGATAGTTGAGGAAGCAAAACAAGAAAATGTGGATATACCTGTAGAAATCCAGAAGCCACCTATAGTAAACTGCAATCATAGGCCTCTAATCCATGTCATGAATTTTGCTACATGAATAACATGTTTTGCAGAACTCCAGCATCAACAGACTACTTCTGAGCTTGAAATTGAGAGATTACAGAGGATAATCCAGAACAAGAATTTAGAGATTGCTAATTTAACTGACACTCTCGACCAGGTAATAGAGCTTGTTCCATAGCTGATGCAATGTCGAGCACCTTCACCTGTCTATGCAATGTACCTCAAGGAGTTGTATTTGAACTTCCAACTGATCAGAATTTGGAAAGGTAAAAACCCTTCCTTAAACACCCCAAAAGAATTTTATGAAGCATACAGAGATTCACCTCTACACATCAGGAACCTCTTGTGTGAATTTTATTTGCACAACTTGGTTGTACCCCAGGATAAAGAATGGAACCCCTTATGCTATGTTGGTGATATTCACATTGGAGCTCTAATCTCCTGAATCACAAATGAGATAGGCAAGGGGGAAAAATTTGATAGCCACAAGCATGATGAGGTCAATATGCCATTATCAGTGAGGAATGAATCTAGGAATGGGATGGGTATTTACTTTGATTGGAAGAAACTGTGGAGAGATGAAAGAGCCAGGCCATTGATTGAGCCTTTGAGACAATAGGTATTTTCTCAGTATTCCCAAATTATAAAAAAAGATCTTAATGCTGCAACCCTGCACATTCAAACAAAATGGGAACATCTTTCATTTCAATTAAACAGGGTAGAACCACACACTCCCAACACCTTGTATGCAACAACCAGAAGGGTAGAAAGATACATGAGGAATGCTAGGAAAAAAAGGGAGAATTGGTTGCCCTTAGTTATGCAACCACCTATTCTCCTATGGCCATTACTTGCCATATAGGGAAATAACAACACTTATAACAGAAGCTCCGAGGATAATAGATGGCAGAGGCTGGAGGCAATGAGAGCTCACTTCTGGAGTTTCCAGCATGGTGAATGTGGACAGCAACAAAATACTGATATGAGAGAATTCGCTCGAAGAAGAAATGCTAGACTTGCTGAAGGGCCCAACAAGTAGATGGTTGAGGAGAATGATGAGCCAATTTTTTGGCACATTTAAATCATGCTTTTACAAACACTTTTCTGCTTTTCATTATGCTAAGACAAACATTTAGTGTTGATTATGGGACAAGACATAAACTTTTTATGCTTAATATGATAAGTATATTATGATAAAAGTTCCATGATTATTACCTTTGAATGTTTTATTAGTCTGATGAATACCTTACGGCTTTGTGTGATCATAAACCCTTCCTGCAGCCTCTATTGAACTTCCTGCAACCATGTTTGAAATAATGTTTGCTTTAGATTAATGCTTAATTGAATGTATAAATGAAGTGATGGATCATCTTAAACGTTGAATGTGTTGAGCTAACTTTCTACCTCAAGAATAGCTGTCAAGATATTTTGTAGGTACCACATTGAAGAGGAAATTCAATTTCCACTTGAAGGCTAAGAAGACCAAATCAATGAAGACTGGTTCAAACAACAAAATATAGGGAGGGAGTTTCAGCTCATCCGCCATGCAGGGAGAGTGTTCCAGAAATCTAGGCTAGGCATCTTGGTGGCGCACAAATCCAAGATGATGGTGCTTTAAGACTGATGAACCGATTTGACTTAGTTCTTGCATTTTCATCCACCTCTTTACTTAGTTAGTTGAATGTAATAAAGACTTCCCGTCTTATAAGGGAAGAGTTGGTTAGTAGTTAGATTTACTTTTCAATAAATAGCCCATTATCCTTCAGAGAAAGGGCTGGAAGATTGTTGTTGTAATACATTTTCAGTTTCTAGAAATACAGTCAAGAGATTGTGAGCTATGTACTTGTTTATCATAAATCAATAAAGAGTTTATGAAGTTTACAGTCTAATCTATTATTTTCCTTTGACATTACCTAAGGGGGCCCACTTAGGGAACTGTCCATTCTTTCATTCTGCAAGTTAGAATAGTTGCACTTCCTTTCATAAAGGTTAATGTGACCGTTCCTGCAATTGGCAGAAACACAGAGCTGTCAACTGTTCCCGCAACCACTAGATGCAAAATAGTTTTGTCTTTCGGTTTTCATTTCTAAGCAAGTTTATCCAATAAAGTTGTTTCCAGTTACTCAAATTCTAGTATAAGTATCTTTAGGAAGTTATGCATGTCTGAGAAAGGTGATTAGTGCATATATTGTGCTGACCCATTTCAAGTTTACGTCCCTGGGTTGATAATTAAATGAGGTTCTTTAGGAGGTTATGACTGCCAATTGTGATGCACAATCCCTGAGTTCTAGGATTCATGTTCCTAGTTATTAGGCTGATTAAAGGACACTACATGTCTCCTGATCTTCTTGTTGTAGCTGCGCTTTAGGCAGTTCTGATAGACTTGTAGATGGTTGAGGGCATCCATGCACTGTTCATCTAATAACTTCAGCTCATTTAACCTTGAAACCTGATATTCCTCATCTGTGATGAGGTTTTCTAATGATATTCTCAATGATGGGAGCTCGATCTCGATTGGGAGGATGACTTTTGATCTATAGACAAGGGAGAATGGGGTGGCGCTGTTGGTGTGCGGATGCTGTTGCGGTAGGCCAATAAGGCAGGATTTAGCTATAGATGCCAGTCACGACCAAAGTCATTGACTATTTTCTTAAGGATTTTCAAGATAGTTTTATTAGTGGCTTCTTCTTGGCCGTTGCGTTGCGAGTAATACGGAGTGGAGAAGCGATGTTGTATATTGAATTTGTGGCAAAGGTCGCACACATCTTGGTTCTTGAAAGGTGTCCCATTATCAGAGACAGTGGATTGGGGGACTACATATCGACAAATGAGACAGGTCAGGATGAACTTGGATATATGTTTTCCAATTATGCAGGTCATAGGAATTGATTTGACCCACTTTGTAAAGTACACTGTGGTGGTGGTGATGAATTTGTAGCCATTGGATGAGGTGGGTGTGATTTTGTCAATGAGATCGAGCCCCCACTGCAAAAAGGGCCAAGGTGTTACAATAGGATGAAGCTCTTGAGCTGGTGCATGAATAAGGTCTCCATGCTATTGGCACTATAAACACTTTGTAACAAAGTCATGTGCCTCTCTTTCCATTGTTGGCCAGTAGTTCTCGGTTCTTAGCAACTTCTTAGCCAAGGTCATACCACTCAAGTACGAACCACAAATGCCATTGTGTACCTCAGTCAAAGCAGTTAGGGATTCCTCAAGATTTAAGCAACACAACAAGGTTCCTTCAATGCTCCTATGATAAAGGGTTTCTCCTAGGATGACAAAACGGGTGGACTTTTTGACAAAGGCTCATTTGAGGTTTGGTGTTTTGTCGGCTACGAGGAATCCTATTCTCAGGTAGGTATAGATGTCATGATACCAGGGATCACTAGGACCAATGAGTTCACACACATATTCCGACTCTGGTACCTTGAATGTCGGTACGAGAAACTGTTCTACCAAGAATTCATGTTTTGGGACATTGCGAGGGATATCCAGTAAGGATCCAATTGTTTCCATGACATCAGTTGCTCTATTGTTAGCCCTTGGTATCTTCTTAAAGCTAATATCAATGAATGATGCTTTGAGGCTCTCTACTAACTTCTTGTATGGTGTCAGCTTATCATCCTTAGTTTGGGACTCACCATTGACTTGGTTGATAATAAGATGTGAATCCCCATAAAACTTTAGTGCCATGATCCTCCACTGTGCTGCAATATTGAGACCTATCGTTAAAGCCTCATACTCTGTAATGTTGTTAGTTCAGGGGAATGCCAATTTGTAGGATCTAGGAATACAATCCCCCTGTGGGTGATGAAGAAAAAATCGGCTCCTGATCCATGTTTTGTGTATGAGCTGTCGAAGTAGAGTTTCTAGTGATCGGCTATGCTGAGTTTAAAGATGGATTCATCTAGAAACTCTGATATGAGTGGATTCTTTGAATAGATTGGAGCCTCCGCTAGTTGGTCTGTGATGAATTTTCCTTTGATTACTTTCCGCTCCACATATTCAATGTCATATTCTGATAGTATCATGACCCACTTAGCCATCCTTCTTGTGAGCATTGCCTTTGACAGTAGATACTTTAGGGGATCAATCTTTGCAATCAGCTTGATCTGATGAGCCAACATGTAGTGTCTGAAATTTTGGGCTGCAAACACGACTGCTAGGCAAGCTTTTTCTATAGGTGTATAGTTGAGCTCATGCCCTACCATTGTCCTGCTAATGTAGTAGATGGACCTATCTATCCCATTTTCATCGTGCTGAGATAAAAGAGCACCGAGGGCTACTGTCATTGCTGATATATATAAAATAAGTGGTTTTCCTGGAATAGGTGGCATGAACACTGGTCGCGTAAGTAGATATTCTTTGATTTTACTAAATGCCTAATCAAACTTGTCATCCCACTTTTATGTTACTCCCTTGTGGAGTAGATGTGAATATGGGATCTGTTTATCCGCCAACTATGCTATGAATCTGCAGATGGATTAAAGCCTTCCCTATAGGCCTCTGAGCTGTTTTAGTGTCCTAGGTGCTTCCATGTCGAGGATCACCTTGACTTTGGCGAGATCCACTTCCATTCCTCTCATTGATACTATGTATCCCAGGAGTTTGTCTGATTGCACCCCAAAGATGCATTTCTGGGGGTTAAGTCTAGCCTTGTATTTCTCCAATCTTTCAAAGACGACACTTAGAGCTACTATGTGATCTTGTCTTTTCCTTGACTTGGCCAATATATCATCCACGTAATATTCCACAGTTTTATGAATCATGTTGTGAAAGATCAGTGTCATGGCCCTTTGATATGTCGCTCCCGCATTCTTAAGCCCCAATGGCATCATGTTCCAGCAGTAGGTGCCCCATAGACATGTAAAAACTGTCTTATTCTGGTCTTCCTTTGCGATGATAATTTGGTTATAACCTGAGAAGCCATCCATCAATGATAGCATCTCGTGTCTATCTATCATGTCCACTATCATATCAATGTTAGGTAGTGTAAAATCATCCTTAGAACGCGCTTTGTTTAGGTCTCTAAAGTTGGTGCAAATACAGATGCCCCCATTCGGTTTTGAAACGAGCACAAGATTTGAAACCCATTCTGGATAATCAATTGGGCATATAAAACCAACATCCAAGAGTTTATGTAATTCTACCTTGACTAGCAAGGCTATTTGAGGGTGCATCTTTCTCAATTTTTGTCTTACTGGATTTGATCCTGGGTAGACAACTAAGTGATGAACCATGACTTCCGGATCGAGACCCAGCATATCGACATAGGTCCATACAAAGTTCACCTCTCTTTCTCTTAGAAATCTAGCCAACAGTTCCTGTTCTTCTGTCAGAAGTGATTTAGCATAGAAGGTGATGTGTGGCGTTGCCTTTGATCCCGGATTGACAGGATTGCACTATTCTGCTATGACTGCAGATTTCTCTTGATGAAGTGTAGTAGGGGGGAGATTGAATCCTTCATCCTCCAACACCTTAGAGAGGTTTTCACCATTGCATGCATCCTTTATTTTTACTATTCTATGGTTCGAGAGTGCCACATTGTGGTTTTCACTCAATGACCCTGAGATTATTCTCATTCTTTTTCTTTTGCGACTGAAGGACTCAATCATCTCCCCATAATATGCTTGTGTGTCCAATGTGATGTCAAACCCAACTTTGTGATCTATGCATGGTATTGTATCCCTTAGTCCCATGAATTCTGAGAGAGCCTCATCATTTTTGAATGTGTCTAGAACCGACGGTCCTTGTTGGTCATAGTCGATGAGTTGTGGGTAAACTAGGTTTATTTTGTGAGTTTGGCGGTTTGACTCAATGTATGAGGTACTAATCATGAGCAAGGAGGAGTCTTCAAAAAGCGCGGGTAAGCCTATTATGGTATCCTCATCATCACTACTACTACAAACGTCAGTTATGTCGAAGGTGAAATTATCGAGGGGCAAATATGTGGATATGGGTAGTTGAAGAGCGGCCACTGATAACTGAGGGGGAGACCTAACTACCCTACTAGGGGTACCTTTGCCACATATGGTTATACTCAGAGGGGTACATCCAAGGCCAAGATTTCTCATCCACCTTTCTATAATGATGGGCTCCAGTCATCCATCATTGTTCCTTTCAAGGCTTTCATTTCTATTGTAGCCCATACCAAGCATCATTTGCAGTCCTCTGCTAGTTTCATCCATGGGTAGGGTGGGTGCGATCCTTTTGTCTTGGTATAGCGAGCTTGCAATGTCTCTTTCGTCCACATTTTCTCAACTGAAATCCCCCCAATGACGGAATCAAGAAGGGTCTACCCTAAAAGTGTGGATAGGTGTTTCAAGTGATTGTGGTTGCCCATGTGAGCTAGGAGATTGTAGTAACTCTCCTACAACAAAAGATTTTTTTCTCATTTTGTAATCTCCACACCCATTGTCCTGGATCGTGAGCTTGATGTCGGATATGTTGGGGATGGAGGGTGTCTCTATCGTAGAAGTGGAGGCAAGGTTAGATGGATCTATGTATGAAGTGGAGGAACCTTCATCATTTTTTGGGACTTGGGGAATTTTGTAAAACTTGGCTTCCAAGTTTTTGCAATAGGCGAATGGCTCCAGATCACCATGTATTGTGACCTCCTCATTTTGGTATAAGAATTTGACACATTGGTGGAATGTTGAGGTGACCACCTTCATTCCATGGATCCATGGGCGTGCCAGGATGATATTGTAGGGTAGATCAAGGTCAAGGACCTGACATGTGGTTTGCATAGTGGCTGGCCCCACTTGGATTGGAATTTTGATAGTGCCTTGAGACACTCTTTCCTGGTCATCATATGCTCTGATGGTGATGCCTATTTTTTTTTATGGAGTCTTCTGAGATTCCCAAGTTCCTTATGAGTTTAAGTGAACAAATATTGAGGCCCATGCCTCCATCCACCAGGAGCCTTTTGACTTTTTTCTTGTGAACCAACACTTGAAGGTGAAGCGCAAGATTGTGAGATGGCTGGGCAGGGAAGTCTTGATCGGAGAAGGTGAGGAGATTTGGGGTGACGATGTTACCAACCATAGACTGAAATTGTTCTGTATCAAGGTTAGCGGAGATAGTGGATGCAACTAATGCTTCATCAAGGATTTTCCTATGGGTGGTGAATTTTTTTAGCAATTCCATGATAGAGATCTGGGCGGGGGTTCTTTCTAATTGGTCAATGACATTATAATCATAGGGAACAGTTTTTGGATTTGAGATGGGGGTCTTAGATGGCTACGATGCCCTTGCAATAGTAACCTTTCCACTGCATGTTGTGACTCCACAGTCAGCGTTGGCTCCTTTGACACTAATGACAGTGACCATTTCATCTATGCATATGACGATGTCTTCATATATAAGGTTTGCACTGGCATACTTTTGTTTCCCCTTATTGTTCCCTTGGTTATTTCCTTGATTATTTCCCTGATTGTGATTAGCCATCAGATTCATGTATATTTTGAGGTCTTGATTTCCAACAGGTTGCTCGACATTTATGATTTTGTCCTCAATGAGATCTTGGATGATGTTCTTCAATTTCATATAGTTGGTGGTAGTGTGTCCCTTAAGTTTATGATAATCACACATGAGGTTTTCGTTGTACCAGGGTGGCTTCACCCGAGGTTCATTGTAATTATCATGGGTGGGGACCTTGATGATGTTCTCATTGAATAAATTTTTCATAATGGATTTGATTGACTCCCCAAGGGCTATGAATTTCCGTTTGGGGGAAACTTGTTTCACGGAGGTGGTCCTCCTTGATTATTGAGATTATTGATCTGATTTTGGGGTGGTTGTTGGTTCATCGCATTTGTTTGCATGTTATTTCGGTTGTTGTTCTGTAGTTGGTGATGATGTGTTTGATTATTTTTCTTGGGAGCGCTGATGAGAACCTTGGCATCCATTACTCCATCATTGGTGACATTTCGGTTCTTCGCCCATGTGTGAGGTTTTTCATTATAACTGGTGGATGGGCAACTATCCTGATATTCAGGATAAGTGGGCGTGCCCCCTTGTGTAACAAGAGCTCATTCAATATTGAATGCCTTGGGGATCAGTTAATCGTACATATTGATGCATTGCATCTTCAGATAGAACACCAAGGTTTTATCTGTATTGGCGATGATGGTACAGACTTTTTGTTCTTCTGGCATGGCTCCCTTGCTTTGATTGGCCTTGGCTAGCCATCATTGGAGAAAGGTGGTGAATGATTCCCCCTTGCCCTATTTGAGCCTCAAGATTTCTTCCAAACTAACATCCACAAAAAATTTGAATGCGTAATTTTGGAGGAATGCGTCTTTAATTTCCTGAAATGTTTTGATTCCCATAAGTAGACAAGAAAACCATTCCATAGCGTCACCAGACAAGCTTTGAGGGAATAAACGCATTACATATGTGTCATTGTAGGCGACTTCCATGTAATGTACCTGAAACTCCCTGATGTGATATTTGGGGTTTCCCATCTTGCAATATTGATAAAATTTGGGGATTTTGAATCCCTTCAAGAATGGTACCATTTCCAAGCTTCTGTCAAACAGATAGGGGCACATGTTGCTTGGTGTCCTGACTGTCTCCCTTAATTGAAGATCTAGCACTTGTTGAGAGAGCAATTTGAGTTGTGTCGTTATGTCACCTTGCAGATCAGGAGGTGGGGTGCGGGATTGATGGGTGGGATGTTGGTGTGGTTTTGTTGCAAGCTTTGCTGAGCAAGTGATGTCTACGCTTGTTGTTAAGCCAACAACTCCTATTGTTGGTCTTGCTGCTATTGTTGCGCCAACAACACTTGTTGTTGGTCATGTTGTTGGTCGTATTGTTGTTGTAATTGAGAGTCTTGCAAGGCTTGCTGAAACGCTTCTTGTTGCACTTGGAATTGTGCTTGGTACTATGCTTGCACTTGTGCTTGCTGAGCTTGGAATTGGGATCGTGCCTGAGTGTGTGCTTGTTGGATTGCTTGTGCAATCTGAGCGGCATGTGCAGCTTGTGTGGATTGAGCAGCTTGAGCTGCCTATGCAGCTTGGGTGGCTTGAGCTGCTTTTGTGGCTTGTTGTTGTTGTAACAAGGCTTGGGCTTGTGCAGCCTATTGTGCTTGTTGTGCCTATTGTGCTGCTAATTATGCTTGCGCTTGCTAAGCAGCTAGTTGTGCGACCTGCTGATTTTGGAGTGCTTTTTGTTGAGCAACTTGCAATGACATGGTGAATGAATTGGCTACATTGTGCCTTGGTGGTAATGGCGGTGGGTTGGGAAGAATGCTAACCGTTGTGATGAGTGGAACAGTCATGTTAATGATAAGAGTTTAAGCTATTGATGGTGTGATTGAAGTGCTTGGTCCCTGAGAAACCATGCTTTGAGGAATGGTGGATGTGTTGATCATTGCGGTTGTTGGATGGTTGTCATTTGTTGTTGTGATACAGATGGCACAACGGGAAGAGGAGGAAGACCCAATCCGAGGGATGGTGTAGATGTGAGCGGTAGGGGTGGAAGTGGTTGAAAAATGGATGGTTCAATCCTTGGAAGTGATGATGATGGATCCAAGATTTCCCCTACTCCAAAAAAGTCACCTTCTCCCCATGAGATAGGGAGAGAGGTTTGCATGTCCAGAGGATAATCTAGTGTTGCATGAAATGAGGATGAATTGGTATGATTATGAAATGTGAGCAGGACGTAAGGGTGGAATGGATTTACCAGGATGTATTGATCCGATGCGGTGCTTGCATTCAACCCTCGGTTGTACACAAGGCGATGTTTTTGGAGTTCATGAAACATGGCACTTCCCTTGTTAACAAACGACGGGGTTGAAGCGATAGATGATATGATTTGGGGGATGTCCTGAGTGACATTTTGAAGTGTAAGTGTGGATGCAGGTGAAGGCATGATACTGAGAGACCTCTCCACAGTAGTGCTTACGTCAAAGTCAGAAGGGAGTTTAGCCCCTTCTTTTGCTAACTCTACATGTATTGGGATGGGTACAACCTCAACATGGCACTGACAATTCGGTGACTCTTAGGGTTTTGCACCATTTCTAGAAGTTATGATTGTGTCATCCCATTGTCAGTGATGTCCTCTATATGACCTTCCTCTTGAGAATTTTGAGGTACTTGAGGATGATTGATTGGGAGGTCAATTGTTATCGTCGGCTTGAATGTTGTTTTGGTTTTAATTAGATCGCTCGAAATGGATGTTTCTTTGTTTTGCTCCATATTCTTCTTATGTTGAGATCGAGTTTGAACCATAAAATAGAGATCAATTTTCAGGAATGTAAGAGATGAACCTCTAATCCCTTAGATTGGTCTAAACCTTAGGTCAAAGAAGAGAAGAACTAGGATAATTCAAGGACCAAAGTGATGATGGGGATGAGATAAATGAAAAATGGATGATGCGGATGAATGGAACTCTTGAGGAACCTTGAGGGAAATGCTAAACTTTTAGGACTTGATTTAATTGATTGTGATGGATTGATAGTTTTGACTAAGTGTGTTAAGTCAAACAAAAGTGATAATGCACTTGTAAAATTTAGGAAGTTCTATTATCCTAGAGTAAACTTGTACATAAGAGGGTGGTTTGACTAAGTGTGTTAAGTCAAATGAGGTGATTATGGATTTGATAATTTGGCTAAGTGTGTTAAGCCAAACAAAGTGATAATGAATTTGTAAGTTACCCTAGGAAGTTGTGTTATCCTAGAATAAAATTATGCATAAGATGATGGTTTGACTAAGTGTGTTAAGTCAAACAAAGTGATTTGATTTCGCCTAGAAGTTTAGCATAAAATATGTTTACAAAGTTTCCAAGAGTTGTTGGTGAGGTGATTTTTGACTGATTTTGATGGTTGAGAGGTGGATGAGAGTGATTAATTTTGATCCTAGACTTGACCTAGATAACACTCCTTCTTACAAGACCTCATTTTTGAAGAACATGCTTGACTTCCTATGTGAGAAAAGAAAACCTTTCAAAAAGCTCAAGATTTTGTTGATAATAGAACTCATACAAGTCAGGGTTGTTTCTTGAAGCTTTCTAGTAAAAATTGTAAACCAATCTTTCTCTAACTTTGAGAAGTCTTTCAAGACGCTCCTCATGAGCTTTTGGACTAAGACTTTTGAACTTGGGTTTCTGGATTTTGATCTTGCAGGAAATCATTTGGAAAGACACATGTGTGGGATCAATTATCTTTATCTTTGCTTAGTGAATTTTTTTTACCACAAACAATTTTTTGATTAAAGTTTCAAATTTAAATTTCTATGTCTTAATTCCTTTTCATTCCACAAGGTCCATTATGTGAAAATCGAGGTTTCAAGAGCATAGTTCCCTAAGTTGACTTTAGTGAAAACAAATGATGATTAAACCTAAGTACTTAGAAACCTCTAAGGATTGAATCCCTAGGGTAAGAAAGAGCACTTAGATTTGTCAAAGGATATTTGTTTCCTCCAAAGGGTTTGAAATATTGAAGTTCTTTGTGAATGTTCATTATTGAATGTTTCAGATCCAAGCAAAGTGTTTTGATTCCAAT